>CM068874.1:39925-639925 GCA_035149815.1 Branchiostoma lanceolatum
CTAACCCTAACCCTAACCCTAACCCTAACCCTAACCCTAACCCTAACCCTAACCCTAACCCTAACCCTAACCCTAACCCTAACCCTAACCCTAACCCTAACCCTAACCCTAACCCTAACCCTAACCCTAACCCTAACCCTAACCCTAACCCTAACCCTAACCCTAACCCTAACCCTAACCCTAACCCTAACCCTAACCCTAACCCTAACCCTAACCCTAACCCTAACCCTAACCCTAACCCTAACCCTAACCCTAACCCTAACCCTAACCCTAACCCTAACCCTAACCCTAACCCTAACCCTAACCCTAACCCTAACCCTAACCCTAACCCTAACCCTAACCCTAACCCTAACCCTAACCCTAACCCTAACCCTAACCCTAACCCTAACCCTAACCCTAACCCTAACCCTAACCCTAACCCTAACCCTAACCCTAACCCTAACCCTAACCCTAACCCTAACCCTAACCCTAACCCTAACCCTAACCCTAACCCTAACCCTAACCCTAACCCTAACCCTAACCCTAACCCTAACCCTAACCCTAACCCTAACCCTAACCCTAACCCTAACCCTAACCCTAACCCTAACCCTAACCCTAACCCTAACCCTAACCCTAACCCTAACCCTAACCCTAACCCTAACCCTAACCCTAACCCTAACCCTAACCCTAACCCTAACCCTAACCCTAACCCTAACCCTAACCCTAACCCTAACCCTAACCCTAACCCTAACCCTAACCCTAACCCTAACCCTAACCCTAACCCTAACCCTAACCCTAACCCTAACCCTAACCCTAACCCTAACCCTAACCCTAACCCTAACCCTAACCCTAACCCTAACCCTAACCCTAACCCTAACCCTAACCCTAACCCTAACCCTAACCCTAACCCTAACCCTAACCCTAACCCTAACCCTAACCCTAACCCTAACCCTAACCCTAACCCTAACCCTAACCCTAACCCTAACCCTAACCCTAACCCTAACCCTAACCCTAACCCTAACCCTAACCCTAACCCTAACCCTAACCCTAACCCTAACCCTAACCCTAACCCTAACCCTAACCCTAACCCTAACCCTAACCCTAACCCTAACCCTAACCCTAACCCTAACCCTAACCCTAACCCTAACCCTAACCCTAACCCTAACCCTAACCCTAACCCTAACCCTAACCCTAACCCTAACCCTAACCCTAACCCTAACCCTAACCCTAACCCTAACCCTAACCCTAACCCTAACCCTAACCCTAACCCTAACCCTAACCCTAACCCTAACCCTAACCCTAACCCTAACCCTAACCCTAACCCTAACCCTAACCCTAACCCTAACCCTAACCCTAACCCTAACCCTAACCCTAACCCTAACCCTAACCCTAACCCTAACCCTAACCCTAACCCTAACCCTAACCCTAACCCTAACCCTAACCCTAACCCTAACCCTAACCCTAACCCTAACCCTAACCCTAACCCTAACCCTAACCCTAACCCTAACCCTAACCCTAACCCTAACCCTAACCCTAACCCTAACCCTAACCCTAACCCTAACCCTAACCCTAACCCTAACCCTAACCCTAACCCTAACCCTAACCCTAACCCTAACCCTAACCCTAACCCTAACCCTAACCCTAACCCTAACCCTAACCCTAACCCTAACCCTAACCCTAACCCTAACCCTAACCCTAACCCTAACCCTAACCCTAACCCTAACCCTAACCCTAACCCTAACCCTAACCCTAACCCTAACCCTAACCCTAACCCTAACCCTAACCCTAACCCTAACCCTAACCCTAACCCTAACCCTAACCCTAACCCTAACCCTAACCCTAACCCTAACCCTAACCCTAACCCTAACCCTAACCCTAACCCTAACCCTAACCCTAACCCTAACCCTAACCCTAACCCTAACCCTAACCCTAACCCTAACCCTAACCCTAACCCTAACCCTAACCCTAACCCTAACCCTAACCCTAACCCTAACCCTAACCCTAACCCTAACCCTAACCCTAACCCTAACCCTAACCCTAACCCTAACCCTAACCCTAACCCTAACCCTAACCCTAACCCTAACCCTAACCCTAACCCTAACCCTAACCCTAACCCTAACCCTAACCCTAACCCTAACCCTAACCCTAACCCTAACCCTAACCCTAACCCTAACCCTAACCCTAACCCTAACCCTAACCCTAACCCTAACCCTAACCCTAACCCTAACCCTAACCCTAACCCTAACCCTAACCCTAACCCTAACCCTAACCCTAACCCTAACCCTAACCCTAACCCTAACCCTAACCCTAACCCTAACCCTAACCCTAACCCTAACCCTAACCCTAACCCTAACCCTAACCCTAACCCTAACCCTAACCCTAACCCTAACCCTAACCCTAACCCTAACCCTAACCCTAACCCTAACCCTAACCCTAACCCTAACCCTAACCCTAACCCTAACCCTACTTGTAAAGTGTGTCCTTCAAATGACACGGATTGAAATTCAGCTTTTTGAGATGCAGCCTGTAAAATATGCCTGTCCGAAAGTTGATGCAATGGCCATTAGTGGTAGGACTGTCCGTCAAGTTTGTCTGCCTAGAGACAACGTCGTAGTACAAGCGTTGAATTCTCGAGTCGTCCTCCCCCTCTCGAGAACCCTTATTTGTCGGTCTGGTTGTTTGAGTGTGGTTTGTTGGCAACAGAACTTGGGCTTGTATTAGGCTTCGTGGTCTGCATTTTGGGAGCCTAGTTTGTTAGCGAGGTCTTCTGTGATCAACCTTTGAATTTGTTGTGCTTGCTTCTCAGTCGCTTTCTTCTTATTCTGAATGCTAGCTTGTAGGTCTTTTTTTTTTGCTTTGTTTGTCCATTCTCACCTTATTGCTGTGGACGAGAGTCTTAAGTTCGTTCATCTCATCCACCAGTTTGGTGTAAAAAGCCTCGGAAGCAGTGCTGGTGAACCCTGTAGTCTATGATAATCCGTCCGGATCGTCTTCGTTGAGCAGGGCGCGTCGCGACCGTTTTGAATGCTGAGGCTTTGTCTCTTTTTCCCTTCCTGTAGAACCGCGTGCCTTTATGAATGGGCTCAGAATAATATTCTCAAGTTCACCTAGCACTTTGCGTATTGAGGGCGAGACAACAGATTTGGGGGTTGTATATTCTGCGTGATTTTCCTTTTCTACGGACAAATCTGCTGTACAAGTGGTTTGATCTGACCCAGCTTGGTTTTCATGACAATCACTGTCCGATGTCATCATGGCGGACGAAGCATTCTCTGAATTAGTCACCATTGTTTCAATGTTGTTGTCTATTGTTTCACCTTCCGATTCCACATTGCCATGTCCGCTATTCTGTTCCGGGGACGCGTCAGCTACATTATTGACAACTTCTTTGAGCCCAGGGAAAATGTTATCAGCATACCATTTTGCGCCTTTTCCATGTATGAGAACAGTTCCATTATTACAGAAGTGTACTGTGAGCACTTTGTTGGTATCTGCTGACTTGCGCATGTCCGTAGTGATGTACATGTACATTCCAAGCATTCTGGTAGTTTTGGTATTGTTATGACGTATCATGACGGAATAATGACGTCAACCAGGTAATGACATTGGCTTTTACCCACCCCCGTCAAGAATTAAATGGCACACCATACAAATAGCTGAATCTAACCATTTATGTCATACCTGTGCCACGAAAACGTTCGATATGTATGTATTATATCGTGTGATAATTTACCGCATCACACGGGGATCGACTTTTATCACACGGGCTTGCAATATTTAGAATGCATATCGAGTGCGCCGCTGTCGAACATTTGAATACGGGATTCAATAATCAAAAAAATTGGGCTGAGATCCTTGTGGACAAAAATCTGTGGAAAATTTTTCGAAATGCCGGGCCACGTATTACGTCAGTAATGCAAGTTTTTCAACCTTCGATTGTGATGATCATAGAATGTAAAAGTGTTTTTAATATGTAAAGACCTTGATATACTGTAGGTGTTTTGAATGATCTGTTTGTTTTTAAAATTGTAATAAGATACGCAATTCAGCCCAAAAGTCTGCGATGTATTTTAATTGAATAAACCATTCATCAAAATTTAATCAAATTTTGGCGGTTGCTCCGAAAATTTATCAATTGTAACATCAATATAATTACGCTTCGTAAGTCACATAGTTGGGGGAGGGAGGCGGTCGTATTCTCGTGTTATTTTTAACGCCCTCCAGGTTACAGCGCAACAAGAACATACTGATAACGGGCTGAGCTGTGCAAACATCCAACCAAGTTTTGGCAGTGGCTTTTTGGATAGTCGATATTGTTCCAGTCGTAAGTGGGGAAGGTTATATGATTTTTTTTCTTCTCTTCTGTGAAAGTTGAAATGTGGTCTCCTTTATTCATATCCAGACGTCATGGCAACAAAATGTGACAAAAGAAGGTAACAATGAGGACCTCCCTTGTAAGTCATTAGATTTGATAGTTATACCTTTACAGACTTGGTATTTGTGATTTGAAGGAAGTATACTTTTCCATAAGTGATCAACGAGATTAATATTTTTGCACCGATACTTGCTAGTGAGTCACTTACAACTTGGATAAAGACCAAACTGTTATTCCCTCTTCAGGCTGTACACAATGCAGAACCTACAGTCTCCAAAGAAGGCAGAGTCGAAAGACCTCCCCAGGTCACTTACCCTAGCTTGGCGTTGGTGGGTTAAAATCTGATTTGGTAGAAAGGTTGTATTAGCACCTTGGTCTTCAGTCAGATCATAATAAACCTCCAGCCACAGCTATTCAAACTGAAGTCAGCTCTAATGTCGCGTTCCTCCAGCAGGAGACAAGCCAATCAATGTGGAGAAATGATCTAAGACAACTGCAAGAGTTTAACATTGCAGCACTGTACATTTAACTACATGGTTATCCAAACAAAAACATTCAACCATAGAGAACTGTCAGCTACCTCCTACAAAAATTAGGTCTTACCAGTTCTAAAAGGAGGGTAATGTGAAAAAAACATTACGATCTCAAAAGAAACACGGCACAATCTATGTGAAGGCAAAGGTGCTCCAAAGTATGAAACAGAAAAAGGAGATCTCCATTCTCGCCTTTATCAATAGTCAAGTGCACAGAGCAGCAGCCTCATCGTGTCTGGCAGGGTAACTGAAAAATCTAATTGTGTAAGCACGGTTGGCTTTTGGTCCACTACCTACTGCCCTTGGCAATTACACGATCTAACTCACCAACCAACTAACTCAATCAGAATGACAGCTCAACGCCTACGAATACCTGTCTGACAGAAGGTGGGGAGTCCGATAGACTTTTCACACACCGCAGACATCATAGAATGAAAACGAGGCCCTTGTGGCAAACTTTAGACTGGTCCTGTCAATCACAATGAGCAGTTTAGCCAATGATTACCTGATAATTAGAGAATCGACTAATGAGAAAGTGGCAGCAAGACCGTCAAATATTCACATTTCTATGTTTTTAGTTTGCATTTCTACGTTTTGACGGAGGACAGCGGGGACTATGGGATCGGTGAACGAAGCTCTAAATTGCTTCATTTTTTGTGTGCACTACATTAGTTTAGATATTGATACTTGTATATCGTATTTCAAAACTTTATGTGATTTGGTAGGAAAACTAAATCTGTACAGTATTTTTGCTTCTTTGCCTCATTGGCCTCGTCTTCATTCTATTATGTCTGCCGACAGCTCAACGCCTTCGGATACCCGTCTGACAGAAGGTGGGGAGTTCAATAGACCTTTCTTACGCCGTGGACATGATAGAATCACAATGACTATGAGCAGTTTAGCCAATGATGAACTGATAATCAGAGAATCGACCAATGAGGAAGTGGCTACAAGACCGTCAAATATTTGCATTTCTATGTTTTGACGGATGAGGGCGGGGACTATTGGATCGGTGAACGAAGCTCTAGATTGCTTCATTTTTTGTGTGCATTACATTAGTTATAATATTGATACTTGGATATCATGTTTTAAAACTTGATGTGATTTGCGAGGAAAACTAAATCTGTACAGTATTTTTGCTTCTGTGCCTCATTGGCCTCGTCTTCATTCTATCATGTCCGCCGCATGAGAAAGGTGTATGGGGGCTCAACGTCTCCGGATACCTGTCCAACGGAAGGTGGGGAGTCCAGTGGCAGCTCAACGCATCCGGATACACGTTTGACAGAAGGTGGGGAGTCCTGTGGCAGCTCAACGCCTCCGGACACACGTTTGACAGAAGGTGTAGAGTTCAATGGCAGCTCAAGGCCTCCGGACACCTGTCCAACAGAAGGTGTGGAGTCCACTCCCAGGTCAGCCTCTACATACCCCAGTTACCATTACTCTTCCTTTTAACGATTACTATCATGACTCTTTTCTACAATTTCGTTTATAGATATGATTGGCATCAATATGAAATCAGCGAAGAGGAAACAAGAAGACAGTCTAGCATAACTGCTTGGAAGGAACAATGAAAGTTAATACTGACAGCAATAGCTGTACTATAATAATAGCCATCCAATAAAATGAAAGCCATGCTATACACCAGCTTCTCTGCTGTAGCAAGTGAATATGGGACCCGTAATGAGGCTGCGCCCAGAGAGATAGACGGGTGTGGGTAGAGAGACAGACCGAGGAGGCAGCAGCAGCCGCCCGGAATGATATGCGAACTGTTTACCAGATAGGCAAGAAAATCACCGGCAGGACGGGCCTCTACTGTCTAAGGGAGAGGACAATCTTGCCTGATGGGCACACCACTCGAGGAAGTCCTAAACCGCCCTGACCCTGCTTCATCACCAGCAGTCTTCGAAGAACCGTCGCGCCAACAACCCATCGACACCAGCGACTTTACTGAAGTCAGGAAGCTATAAAGACCCTGAAGAACAATAAGTCGCCAGAAATAGATGGCATTACTGCTGAGATGCTCAAAGCCGGGGTGACTGCATCATCCAATGGATGTGTCATCTTTGTAACCAGGCCAGGAACTCAGAAGACGTACCATAGAACTGGAGTTCCGCCCAAAGCTATCTTATGCAGAGAAGATATTCACTCTACGGTGAATCATCGAAAAATGTACCGGACTACAAGCACCACTGGCTATTAGTTTTATCGACTTCTTCAAGGCGTTTGATAACATCCATAGGAGTTAGAAGTAGACTCATCTCTGCAATTAAGCAAATATGTGTTCACTCAAAGTGTTGTGTTCGGACGGGCGAGGGATACAGCGGGTAGTTTGAAGTTGTAAGCGGGGTCCTGCAAGGATGCGTCCTGTCACCAATCATTTTTGCCATGGCTGGGTACTTGAGAAGGTAACAAAGGAGAGGGTAATCCAGTGGATACAGGAAACCAAACTATCGAACCTTGACTTTGCTGACGACATCGCTACACTGGCTGACTAGATTGTACACGGGATCTCCAACCCTAGTTAGCGACATAGGCTCAACTGCGAACAGCATTTGACTCAGCTCCATCAGCGCCAAAAAGACAAAGAACATGCTGGTAGGGACATACCCTCCACCAACAAGTGTGACTATCGAACAGAACGAAGTGGAAGAAGTGGAGAACTTTACCTTCCGTAGTTAGGGAGTTCCATCAACAACTGAGGGGGCATGGACAAAGAACTGGACTGCAGAATAGGAAAGGCTCAGCTTCTTTCAACCAGCTTGTCAAGAAAAAGCTGCGGTTCTACAACAGCAATGTTCTCTCCACTCTCTTGTACGGTTGTGAAACCTGGCACATGAAATCAAGTCAAGAAAAGAGACTAAATGTCTTTGATAGCAAATTTATGCGGAAGATCTTGGGCATCAAATGGGATGATTTTACTACCAACAGGGAGATAGGAGCCAGAAGCTCACACTGCAAAAAATGGCATTCTTGTTTTTTCCTTTGTCGAAGAACAGCTATCTACCAGAAAGAATTTTTTTTCTGTGTGCAAGAATAAGAAAGGATAAGGAAAAGTCAACGAGGACGTAAACGTTTTCTTAGAATATTTTTCTCTGACCAAGTTGTTTTTCCTCACACAGATGACTAGAAACATGTAGATAAATTTTCTTGTTGTTATGACTCTTCTTTGGCACAGAATTTTTATCTAAGATATAAATTCAGAGAAAAATGTTATAAGAAAAAGTTTACGTCCTCACTGACTTTTTCTTATTTCTTCTGTCCTCAATAATAAATTTCTTACACCTAGAATGAGTTTCTTGCACTAAGAGTGAGTTTCTTGAACAAGGAACACCTTTCTGTCCTAAAGAATGAATCTCTTACATCTAGAATGAGTTTCTTCCACTGAGAGCGAGGTTCTTTAAATAGGAATATCTTTCTGACCTCAAGAATGAATTTCTTATGCCTCGAATGAGTTTCTTGCACTGAGACCGAGGTTCTTGAAATAGGAATACCTTTTTGTCCTAAAGAATGAATTTCTTACACCTAGAATGAGTTTCTTCAACTGAGAGTGAGGTTCTTGTTGAAGCAATACCTTTCTGTCCTCAAGAATGAATTCCTTAAACCTAGAAACAGTTTCTTGAACTAATATGGGGGTCTTCAATAAATAATACCATTAAATATGTTCCGATCATATTTATTCTTATCGATGTAATTGTTTTAATACACGGTTTTGGATTTTTCTTTCTAATGTCCATTAAAAGATTGCAAATATCAAGCAGTTTGCAATACGATTGATTTTCTCTCTCTCTCTCTCTCTCTTTCTCTCTCTCTCTCTCTCTCTCTCTCTATATATATATATATACATATATAGACATATATATATATATAGAAGGACAATGAGTTATTTGTACTGAGTACAGAGAAAATGTGCATTATATATATATATATATATATATATATATATATATACATAATGTTGCACATTTTCTCTGTACTCAGTACAAATAACTCATTGTCCTTCTAAACTGTCAGTTCTGCAGTGTTGTAGTTGTCCTACTTATAATCAATGACTTGTAATTGTTGAAACATTTCCCAAACTTGAGACGGGGGCATTTTCTTTGGTCAGGTTTTTAGCCTTGAAACACACAAATACTATGACTGTCATTTTCCTATATCACCCCCCCCCCCTCACTCTTATACATGCATGGGGAGGAGGGATTGTGCATTGGCTTGAAACTGTTATACTTTAACATTTTTAGTACCTTGTAGGTATCACAGCACTAAACATACATATTCTGCAATTACTGGTTGGCTGTATCATGCAACCACAAACACAAAACTAAGAGCATCTACTTCGGATATGGTAATTTTCATGCAAGGCAGACTTTAACATACCTGGAGCATATCTGTTGATGGCGTTGGCCTGAGGAAGCATTTTGGAACTTATAACAAGTCGTCTACGTTGTGAAGTGAGTCCCACACGATACCAAAAAGGGTCCTCACGAAACTAGCCACATTTTCCCCGGGTATTGTAACATCTAAGCGCACATCAGGCAAATGCAGCTGGAGCCCAAAATCAACCGTCCACATTCAAACTGTCCTTACAGCAAAGGATGATGGGAGTATTAAATTTCCCATCATCCTTAGCATAATTTACTTTCTTATTACAAGAAAAACAATAATTATCTTCTTAAACTTTACAAGATGAAAGAAATAAAGGAAATCATGCAATTTCAAACTTTCATTTTACTTTCTATCTTAGCTAACACAGAAATCATCTTTCTTTGACTTGGAATAGGAATTCGAACGGAAAAACATTTAGGAATTACTTGTTTTACAGTTTCTTGATTTTCTCATTTTTCTTAACCGTATTTGGTCAAGAAAATCCTTCCATCTTTTTGAATATTACTAAGAAATGCAAGAATCATATATCTCAGACTTTTTACATTAAGAAAACAAGAAAGGTCAAGAATGTTTTTTTAGTGAAATGAAAGTCTAAAGAAAAAATCATGTATGGCAAAAATGAAAATCTTAAGAGTAGATTCTGTAAGATACTCCATTTGACCAAACAGAAATTAAATATTGTGTGATGAATAAAGAAGAAAGATGACTAAAAAAATTTTTCTCGAATATTCTTGCAGATAGAAAATTATTCTAGAAATAGTCTTGTCACCTAAGAAAGATAAGAGTAAAACTATTAATGTAAGGTTTAACATACAAAGAATTTGCGAAAGGTTTCTTGATTTTCTTGAAATTCTTCATGGAAGAAAATCTTTCTCTCCATGAGAAAATATTAGAAAACACGAAAAATAAGAAAAAGCATTTTTGGTAGTGTAAGTGTCTGCAACAATTTGGAAACGGTGTCGGTGTTGGCTAGGTCATGCTACAAGGCTCGCGCCTGACGGACTGGCAAACCAAGTCCTGCGGTGGAATCCACGGGGGAAGAACCGCAGAGGTCACCCCAGGATGAAATACAGACAGACGATTGAGAGGGACCTCCAAGCAGTCAACTTGAACTGCAGGAATGTAAGAAAGGGATAGCTGCTGACCAAGCCTGCTGGGCCAACCTAACTGCATCATGTGTCGGACGACACGGGAGCCCCAAGTCTAAGTAAGTAATGAGGCTGCTGCAGTAGAGGAGTAACCCATTCAAGAAGAACACCCTGGCGCACACTGTGTTGAGGCTGGACTTATTTTATCATATAGAGAGACTAGTCTCTACCAGACTTACCACGTCGGCTATAGAGAGAACATTTGCCAGGGGACTTTGGCCATGGAAGATAACATTCGCAGCCGCAGTTAGTCTGTCTTATGTCGGCGAGAAAAAAGGCAATGAAATAAATCCGATCATTTCCTGAACAAAGGCAGTAGCTTTGGAGTTGAGATCATTTTGCCATTAATCAATTAGGGCACGACCAGTAGACTGTAGTTTTTTTTCAGTTACTCTCGGCAGATTAACTATTCTAAGTGATGTTTTGGCCCTTATAAACCCACTGAAAACGTCTGAAAATCTATTTTGGTTAACGTTAAAGCCTAAATTTTAAAGTTGAAACATCGTCTGCCGCTGATCACGGCTTGGGCGTGCGGCTTGGGCGTGCGGTTTGTAGGTTCTACCAACCTCCGCGGGTCGCTGTGAAAATAGTAGAAATTGACCAAAATAGAGTCAATTGTATAAAGGGAGTCAGCTACGGAGATAGCCAAAGTCCCCCGGCAAATGTTCTCCCTATAGCGAGCGCGGTTAGTCTGGTAGAGACTATCGGTTTGGGCGTGCGGTTTGGGCTTTTAGGTGCCATTTTGAAACAGTACAGCCCGTATTCTGCCTTGTCGATCAGCGAAGGTTAGCAAACATGTTACAAGTTCTTCAAGGTACGACTATTGTAACAAATATCGATGAGATTTGTACTTTTTTTGGCCAACCCAACGTGTTAGAGTGTTGTTTGATAGACAAAACGAATTCTGATGACGGACAAGGCACTTCCTGTTACAATTGTCCTGGGCTTGTCTGTTTTGTAACGGTCTGATCGTTAAGCAATAATAGGATCATTTAGCTCCTTGGCAACTATTAGATAGTGATAAGTGCCGATCAAAGAAGGCACCGGGATAAGACAGTCTCCAGGGTTGCAATATTGGACCCTATCTTCATAGCCGACTCCCTTCATAAAGTTGACTCTATTTGGCCTATTTCTGCTATTTTCCCAGCGACCCGTGGAGACTGGTAGAGTCTAAGAGAGACCCTGGATAGGTGCTTCAATGATTAGGTCGGTAAGGGAAGAGGGTTTAAACATAGGAGGCCTGGAGGAAAAGTGCCTTTTCTAAAAACAAGGTTTGTCAGAGGAAGATGCCAGTCGGGACAGTAAGTTCTTCTTAACAACAGGTAGACAGCTGTGTCATTCTGAAGAAGAGTCATAAGTAGTATGATCACGTACGGTTGTACTAATGTGACCTATAATGGGTCGACTTCGTGGTTTACGTCTGACCAGGGAACATCTTTCGTGAGCGGATTTGTGTTAACATTCAGTGGCAGCAGAGAAATCTCCCGAAGATCGACCATTTCTATAAAACTGTTGTGCTCCCCGAGCTGCTGACTGGAAGAGTGAAACGTGGGAAGAAGATGTGTGATATGAACAACACTGCGCGGTGGAAACCTTCTTAGGTACCGCATCTACCTATTTCTGAATCACATATTCTTTGTCCATGCCCCACTCCATTCTACTCCACTAGCTGAATCCTACCCTGTATCATTTGAATGACACCCTGACTAGTTTAATCTTAACCTGTATCGTGTAAATTACATAACCTAGTACGAGTAGCTAAATATGACCCTGTATTATTTGCAAGACACGAACCAGAATTAACAGCTTAATTCACTGTCTCATTTCAATGACTAAACCTACATATAGGCGTTTCTTACACTGCATATTTCTAAAACACACGCTACAAATAGCTCGCTAAACCTAACCCTGTATCTTTTTAATCACACACCCTACAAAAAGCAGGTGACTTGTTTTATTTTACAAAAAAAGATCATATGAGCGTTTTTAGTCCATTGTCATGTCATGAATTTATTTATAAAACGTTCAAAATTTCCTATCCTGTCATATTGCGTCATAACAGTGCCAAAATTACAGGAGTTATTGAATTTTGCATAGCTAAAGGTTACCGTGTTTTTTTACACACCCTACAAAAAGCGCAATATCACTCTAACTCATTTAAATGGTGCGCCAAGAAAAATACGTATCAATAATGATATGTACTAGGATCTGCTTTTGATTTGTGAGTATTTACTTGTGTAATGTACTGTCAACATAGATACCTTTTTTGACAAACTATAGAAAATTGACTCCATAATCCAGGAGGCTAGTACAGCGACCTTTTGTATTACGGGCGACTTCAACGCGCGCCCAGAAGGTTCTTTTCCCCCATTGTTACAACTTACGTACTTCAGCGAGGCTCACGCCTCTACGTCATGGCTGGATCATTGTGTTTGTTCCGATGCATTGCATAACAGTATTTATGAAATGTGCGTAAAGTATGACTTTGTTTCATCCGACCATTTTCCACTGTTGTTATCCCTTAATTGGTCACCAACCCCTGTGTTTACAAACACAGCTGATGGCGGAATCCCCCTCCCTAACTGATTCAACTGGGAGCGTGCATCCCCTTCTGACTAGGTGCGATACCACACTAGTGCCGATGCGGCCTTATCCAAATGCAAATTGATGCTTTCTCATGCCAAGACCTGAATTGTAACAACAAAGACCCCACAACTTCTCTTCTCTGAATAACGCAGCTGCTACCTCTTTCCCAAAGAGGAAATGCACCAACTCCCATGTTGTCCCTGGCAGGAGCGCCGTTGTTAAAGAACACCATACTGCAGCCCGAGACGCCTTCGCTCTCTGGCGAGAATGTAACCGTCCATGGGGCCATTAGGGACCTAATATGAAAAAAAACCGGGCCGAATTCAAACAGTCATTTAGAGAGTGTCCCTGTACGGACTCTCAGCATAGGGCTGATGCTCTCGCCTCCAGTCTGCATCGGTTTTTGGTTTACCCTACGATCTCAAAAGTAGAATCTTCCATGCAACATGTTGAATTCTCTTGTACCTAACAAGTGCGAGCCACCTGTAGATGACTTAATTAATTGATGTCAGCTATATATGATGCTGGAATGTCTACACTTGTGTCCGAAGTAGACGCAGCGATCAATATGCTCCCTAATGGTCATGTGACTCTGACGGCCTGACAGCTGAGCACCTGAAGCATGCGGGATCTCGGCTAACTACTTTACTTTACTTTTCCTTTTTATTTTCAACTATTCTGCGGCATGGCTATATCCCCCCTGTTTTACTGAAGGTTATCCTTATCCCAATAATCGAAAAGCAAAATTTTTACCCCTCTATTAGTAATGATTACAGTCCCATTGCCATTTCCGGTCCAATCTTTAAATTATTCGAATCCCTTCTGCTTACCTGCCTCGAGAAGCACCTGGCCTCTCCTGCAAATCAGTTTGGGTTAAAACACATCATGGAACTGACTTTGCTCTCAAAAAGATCATTTCTTATTAAAAACGCCGAGGTTCGCTTGTCTTTGTTTGCTTTCTTGACGCTTCTAAAGCGTTTGGCAGAGTAAACCACTACACACTGTTCAAGAATTTGATTGACATGCAGAAATGTTCCCACTCATTCGTAAACACACTTGTACACAAAAGCTATTAGTAAGTTGAACCCGCTTATCCGCAAATTTGGCCATTGTACACATGAGGTGAAGCGAATCCTCTTTATATCACATTGCAGTGCAATGTACTGTATTCATCTTTGGTCCAGCTATAGAGCAGGAACCTTCCATAGACTACGGGTTGCCTATCACGATTGTTTTAAATTTCTCTTGTCTCAACCGACAAGCACTAGCAATAGTCAATTTTTTGTACCTATGCGTGTGGGCACCTTTGAAACCAAACGTCAGAAATTGATGTATTCGCTTGTCTCTCGACTGTTAGGATCTGAGAATATCAAAATTAAGCTGCTGCTGCGTTCGGAGGCCTTCCCTGCCAGTCCTTTTTGGCAACACTACTGTCGACTTGTCTGCCCTACGTAAGGTGGCCTTCCCGTGAGGGGCGGCCTGATAGTAACCAATTGTAAACATTTAGCAATATTCTGGATGTGTTTGTACGTGTATGTGTCTTTGGGAGGACAAGAACACCAATCTGCCATAAACGACAAGAAGTTCTGGAGAGCAAACTTCCCTTGCTACACCTCGTAACAGGAGGACCGATGATGATGATGATGTGTCAGTATGGGCCGACGAGCATCAAAATAAACAATAAACATTAGACAAAGCATAATGTTACCCTATGGTTATCTTTTTAATTACACATATTTCAAAGAGCTAAATGCTACATGTATCATTTAAAGGGCACACCATATATATAGCTAATAGTCCATGGTCCGAACAGATTTTGGTACCACCGAGAGGGACAAGTGCTATCAGGGATTTTTATATCTGTAGTAGCCAAAGTTATCAAAAGCAATGACAACCAACTTCTATGAGTAGCTTTTCTACTATAATCTCATGACCGAATGACGTCATCAAAATGGACCTCGCTTTTTGGGACTTAATCCAAAGGACCGGGGTTAAATATCAAACATCTATAGTTTTTGATAAAAATCGGTTTGTAGGCAAAATATACCACAGGAATCAAGACATCATATGTTTTTGGTCTAGACGTCTATATTTCGCATCTCTAACAAGTGGCGTCATGTGGTAGAGCGCGCGGCTGGCAAACAGTGGGACCCGAGTTCGGGTCCGGGTTGTGCCCAGAGACATGTCCGAACATGCGCCCGACGCTCTGCCCTTGGGAAAGGCACTTTACACGCATCCTCCCTCAGTTAGAAGGGCAGGTTTCCAACGGCAGTCATCCGGCAGGTCGCTGCAAGCATCTCAACCAGAACCAGCTGATTGTCGTTTCCCTCGAAGTGGTGCCGCTGGAGAGGACGGATGCCCAAAGTGTGTGGGTCTCAGATTCGCAAACTGTCATCCCGACCTTAAACAAACCCACGCGAATGCTACCGTGTCAACCATCCGCACTTCGTAGGAACTGACACGGTTATCATACTTGATTTGAATATCTGTATTTGTATCTGTACTATGTATCTGAATACGAATAAAGATTATCCTTCATCCTTTGAATTACATAACCTACAAGTATCTGAAACTTACTCTGTTTAATGTAAATATGAAACTCCCTACAGAAAAGCATAGTCCTATCCTGTATTACCTTAATGGCACACCCTAAAAAAATTAATCTTACTCTGGGATATTTTAGGACTCACCCTACATATAGCTGAATCTTATCATGTATCGTATCATTTATCATTTTTTTGTGATTCTATCCGCCACCTTGGATTTTGACCGATGACGTCATCAAATCAGCATAAAGTATCAATGTTAAATCATAACAGTTACATTAGATTACATTTGTAGTTCTTGGGAACATGACAGCGAAGAGACTGGTATTCGACCGTTTTCGACTTTATTGTCTTTTTTCAAGAATGAAATTACATTTGATTACATATGATGATAACGATGTAAGAAAATACATTTGGCGTACCAACAAAGCCTCGAAACGTCATAGTTTGAACTGAAATTAGCAGATTTGTAAAATATGCCTGTCAAAAACCCGTTGCCACGGCATCACGAAAAACGATGAACTTATTTTATCAATTTGAAATTTTTGTTTTGGACATTTTATGAAAAGTCACCAGGTTTGGTGGCTCTCGCGTAAGCTGTTCATTATTTATGCAACATGAAATTTGGCGTGGGTTTCAAAAATCCCCTCCCGGTCTAAATAGGAACAGTTCAAGATTTGGTCCTTCTGATCTTTTTGCATAAATTATGATACTGAACGGGAATTATTCATACCTAAACATGCCAAAACATTCCTCTTACATTGATGAAGCAACGTACGGATAACAATCAGCAAAAAAAGTGAAAAGGGAGATTTTACTTAACAAAACATTTTGGGGGCATTTTTGACGAGTGTTTGAGGGTTAAGCTTTATCATTTAAAATCTGAGAGTGGGTTGTGACTTGAGAAGGGTAAGGAATTCCGTTATGTCCACTAATTATTCTGACCGTGCGGTCATCATCATAGCTTTTCGCGATGTATCTCAGTCCAGTTCAGTGCAACTTCGTTCGCTTCCCGCAGGCCCGAGTCAGGTTGGTGAGAGTCTGCAGCTGTTCATTAGGTGTTGCAGGGTTCGGGGGTCCTCACCGCAGCCGCAGGCTGCACTGTTGATCTTCCCCCACCGTGGCAGGTTGTCACCTGTCCTGGCCACCTTTGCCCTTGCCCGGTTCAGGGCAACCCAAGTTCTTCTGGGCAAGTCGGCCCCCGGGGGCAGGGACTCACTGGGGGGTGTGAGTGCCCTGTTGTTGTTCGGGTCACTCCTCTTCCACATCTCGATCCTGAGTGTCTCTGGTGTCTTTCCCCCTAGGCCTCGAATGGTCATGAAGCTGTGACGAGACCTCAGTCGCCGGGGTACCTCCTGGTGCCCATGTAGAGGATGTCTGGGACATTTCTGCTGTTTGTCCCGGTCGGTCCTTGCTTGGACATCTCGTCGGATGCCAGGCGGGCAGATTCCTGCCAGTGTGTACAAGGCTGGCAGGGGTGTGGCCTTCAGGTTACCTGTGATGGTGCGGCAAGCCCTGTTCAGCTACACGTCGGCCTTTTGGGCATTGGATGACCTCTCTCATACTGCAGCGCAGTACTCAGCAGTAGAGTAGCAAAGGGCCAATGCTGTCTGCTGGAGAGTCTTGGGGTCTGCTCCCCAGCTGTAGTTGGCGAGGTTGGAGAGAAGGTTGTTGCGGGAGGATACCTTCTTCCTGAGCTTGGTGACGTGCTCTCTGAAGGACAGCGTTCTGTCGAGGGTTACGCCAAGGTACGCTGGGTATGGGGTGTTTTCCAGTTCTTTCCCCTCCCACGTGATCCTGAGCTTTCTTGTTGCAGCGTGGTTGTTCAGGTGAAAAGCACAGACCTGGGTCTTCCCTGGGTTGGCGTTGAGGAACCAGGATCTGTAGTACCCAAGATCTCTAAGGCATCTGTGAGGCGCTTCTCGATTGGTTCAAAGCTTTTGGCCGTATGGCTTTCTGCCCGGAGAAAGACTGCCTGGGCACTGCCTGGGCACTGCCTGCATGCGTGGACATTTATACCTGCCAAACAGGACGGCACGGCATGTACACTTTCTTCTGTGGGCCCAACATACAAAATGCTGAACGGTTGCAAAATAGTACAAAGTAGATTGATATTCAACTATGCAAACGATGTGGTAAAATAGTATAAAGTTTTCCTTTAAAAGTTTATGTTTTGTAATGGACACGAATCGTTAAAAATGTCTTGCTTATACAACACTGGGATATGTCGCAATGCATTACTGTTATATATGCTATCATACCAGTAGTTCACTTCGGAAAAGCCGTTCCACATGCATGTATTTGGGCATTTCCGCCGGCATCCGTGGTTGTATGCCCTGTCAGATCCCCATAAATGGCCATATTACATATATTACCACAAAATTACACAAAAGGAACTGATTTTGTTGAGAAAATGGACAAAAAGGTGACCAAATATGGTGCCGTGTAGTGAGAATTAAAGCTTAGGTACCTTTAAAAACCAGGCCATTCAGTCCTGCAAACGTGGCTCAGTTGCTAGAACATAGAGAATGTACGAATGGTGGGGACTGGAAGGTCTCCGGTTCTAACCCCGGTATAACCTTTTCTTTTTCTGTTTTTTTTTAACTTTTTATACAAAGAGGACATTTTTTTTTTCTGGCGTGTTCTTCATCTTTTTCTTCTTCATCTTCTTCTTTTGCATAATTTATGCAGGAACTTGTATATCCCATACGATAAACGTTACAGATGTCATATTTGATGTGTAGGTGCCTTTAGGAAAGGTGAATGCACCACATACATTATGCTAATGAGTCTCATTGGCATATTTTATGCTAATGAGTCTAGTTGGCATACTTTATGCAGAAACTTTCATTTCATTTCTTCCAAATGCGCCCCAGTCGGCTTTTTAAAAAAAGCTTCCTTAAAGCTGACTTTGAAAACAGTTTATACCAAACTTCATTAAACTGAATAAACCTTAACACTGCACTTGTGCAATTTAGTTCTTTTTACAAACTATACTTCAACCGTTTCATCCCCACCACAATGAGGTCGTATGGCTAGCTTTTTTAGAAGCTCTTGTTGCCTGTGTGGCCAGACTGAGGTTATCTGCATAGATGAGCCTTCTGATGTTGTTGAAGGTGGGCTGATTTGTGAAGATGTTGAACAACATCGGGGCTAGTACGGATCCCTGGGGTAGGCCATTCTTCTGTAGTTTGTTGGTAATACACTGCACGAAATGGCCACGTATCCTGACGGATCCGACGTATCCGGAATCGGGCCTCATGGCGTTTCCGAGCGAATCCGGAAAAATCCCAGTTCACTGCTCGGATACTGAGGTGCCCGCAGATCCGACCAATTCCGACGCCGTATTCCTCTGGATCCGTGATGCGCCTCGGATACCCGAAAATATTTGTGCGGATCCCTCGTTTTTTTTAATATTTGGAATGTTCGGATTGTTTGTATGTCGGTAGTTGTTTCGGATCCTGACGAATAAGTACACACGGCACGGCATGATCTCATTTCCTGACGAATCCAGCAGATCGGAATTACGCATTATAGCAGACACGGAACGTTTCCGATTGAATCCGATGCACCTCAGATCCGACAATTCCGGCGCCGTATACGTCTGGATCCTTCATACGTTTCGGGTACAGATACGGAACGTTTCCGAGCAAATTCAGACAAATACCAGGTACAGCTCAGATCTGGCAATTCCGACGCCGAATACGTCTGGATCCGTGATGAAGAGATAATCGGATTGTTTGTTTGTCGGTAGTTGCTTCGGATCCTAACTTACAAATACACACTGCAGGCATGATCTCAGATCCTGAAAAATCCAGCGGATCCGCAATCGTGCATCATAGCAGATACGGAACGTTTCCGATTGGATCAGATGCACCTCAGATCCAACAATTCCGACAAATCCTGACGCATCCGGAATACGGATTCGTGTCCAATCTCCCACAAGACACTGCGTGTCATGACGTCAGGCGCGAGAAACGGTTTTGTCGGTGAACAGCACGGAGACAAGAACGGCGTTTCATCACTCTCTGTGCTTAACATGGCATCGTCAGAGTCTACCATGGTCGACCAGTGATTTTTAGTGACTTGAGAGTCGAAGGGGATTCGGTGTAAACTCAAACGAGCGGCATTGCGAAGTAGTCTTCTTCGTGCATGCAATATCCCCCCCCTCCCCCTTGTAAAGTTGGTAGGGAGTCGATTCATCATTTAGAGGGACTGCCCTTTGGTAAGTACAAATTGGAAAATTCCTGTTTCTAACTAGTTTGAACGTCAGTTATCCTCCTATTGTGGCATGACATATCATCGCATTTGCATGACAATAAGAATTGTCCAGCCGACCTGCACTTCTACACCGTTAGGATCTAGGAAATTTATAGCTTTCAATTTGTTCGTTCTTGCCGATGGTCAACAGACATTTGTGTCTGGTTAACGTTTCAGATGCAACATAGCAAGCGGTTGAGGGAAAGATAATTAAAGATATCCTGTAACGGAAGAGAATGTCATAAGTATTTGTCCCACAAAGGTCCCACAGTTTGTGGATAGTGAGCTGGAACTTATGTGGAGGTAGTAGTGTGTTTCAGTGATTATTGCATTCAGTTATAGCTGTACATGTTTGATCAATATCATGTTCAAGTTATGAATGTAAGTTTTACGTATTCAATTAAACGATGCCAGATTCAGTTTTTACAAATGTGATTATGTGATATGTTTAATATTTGTCATTGTTTCCCTTTATATATATATCCTATACAGCATCGGCAGATACTTCCTTCACAAATGCAGCAAATGTTGTGAGGACCTTAGCTTGGCTTGGAACAAAGTAATCAGCTGTCAGATGCTCAGAGTACCTCAGGCTCCTTCGGTAAGGCTTAAGTCCATCATCGGTACACTTCAATGTTAGCTGAGACAGGCATGATGGATACCCATTGTCCCTTGTTTTTTGTTAGCTGCTGTGATGAAACGAAGCCGATCACAGCAAAGAGGTTATATAGTCTATATAACCTCCTTGATCTTTATGTCAAAATCATGTGACATGTTACTTAAATACTAAGTATGTGAATTGATATTTATTCATCATTTGGTTTTATCATATAGGAACTGGTTCATCACAAGATGAACTCCAAGCTGAGTCCAGCATGCAGATACAGAAGAAATCAGCCTTGCCTGTACCTTACCAAGAGTGCATGGAAGAAGTGAACTCAGATGTAGTCAGAGAATGGGGAGAGGACGATTATACACATGCAGTTCCACGGCATATACTACTTTCGTGTAAAATGTGGCTCGTCATCATGGGAGTTTTTCAGACAGTATAATGTTACTTTGAAGTTTCTATTTTCAACCTCTGTATTTGAAATTATTTGTATCTGATATCTTTTAGACGAAGAACTGGCCACAAATAAGGCTTTCATTACTTTAGTAGAATATGTAGAACATGTAGAAATTTTTGGTCCAAGTGCACTATACGGCAGTAAATATTACCACCATGATGTGATGGTTGTTAATTGTAATACATTTTATAACAACTGTGCTTACACAACCCTAATTTACCGACATTAACCTGCATATGCAGAGGTGCTTTGAGTATGTGGATGTCCCTCGGCCTGTCTTAAACGAAATGGATTATTTAGCCACATAGAACTTCCGTATTGTGTTTGATAGTTTTTGAACTTAGAAATACATATATGTTGAAATATGAAATAATGTTACATTCAGGCTTTCCCAAAACTTCCTGTCATTGAATAATAATGCTTTGGGTATCGTTAAATTAAGAATGCACGCGTATTTATGAATAATCAACCATTCTATCAAACTTTGTGTGTTTGATTTGTACATATTCGTGGCAAATACAAACATATTCAGAGTCACAATATGTCAAAGATTGTAGAAAGTCTGTATGTTGGATCAGTCTGTATCCGTGGCAAATACATACTGTACGTATCTGTCAGGATCTTGGGCAATTTCGTGCAATGTACGGCCCCATATCCGTCGAAAATTCCTATTTTTGTATTCCTCCGGATCTGAGGTTCCGGATCACAGTCCGCTTGTATCCGTCAGTATCCGCAATTTTCTTTTAAAAAATACAGAAAACTTCCTGTACGTATCTGTCAGGATCTCTGGCATTTCCGTACAGTGTACGGCTCCGTATCCGTCGAAAATACCTCATTTTCCGATTCCTCCGGAAATATTCCCGATCCCGGTGCGGAAATTTTCGGATCCGTTAGGTTGGATTCGTCAGTATCCGTCAGTATCCGCCAAAAATACAGAAAAATCCCTGTACGCATCCGTCAGGATCTGTGGCATTTCCGTACAGTGTACGGCTCCGTATTCGTCGAAAATACCTTACTTTCGGATTCTTCTGGAAATATTCCATATCCCTGTGCGCATTTAGTCGCATACGTCAGGTTGGATCCGCCTGTATCCGTCATTATCCGCCAAAAATACAAAAAAATTCCTGTTCGTATCCGTCAGGATCGGTGGCATTTCCGTGCAGTGTACGGCTCCGTATTCGTCGAAAATACCTTACTTTCGGATTCTTCCGGAAATATTCCATATACCGGTGCGGAAATAGTCGGATACCTTACACGAATCCGCCTGTATCCGTCAGTATCCGTCAGTATCCGACAAAAATACAGAAAAATACCGGTACGTATACGCCGGGAAACGAGGCCATTTCGTGCAGTGATAGTCACACCCAGGTGCTTGTAACTATAGGCATTTTCTAGAGGAGTGCCGGCTAGGATGGCTGGCAAACGACTTAAATATGGGTTCACGAATTCTATTGCCCCTAATTTGGCTAAGAGACGTCTGTGCCAAACTTCATTAAAAGACATTCGCAAGTCCAGGAATACTCAACAAGCTAATTCTCTTTCGTCCATGGCTTTAGTAAACTTATCTACAATTGGTAAAAAGTAAAATGAGGGTATGTGTTGTTTTTTTTCTAATCCGTTTCAAATTCTAATGTTGCTTGAAAATATTGCTTTTGACAGATGCTTAGTTTGGGACCTTCTGTCAACTAAAATTCTTTTCAAAATTGGGTTGCAAGATAACAGTTAAATGTAATATTTTTGAACATTTGCCGAAAATGTCTTTTTGAAATTTGAAAGAGTTTCATCCCAACTTCTACGCACAATAAATGCAATCGTTTGCTTCACAAAAATTGGACCTCAACGTAAGAGCTTAAAAACGGTCAGAAGTGTTTCACAGCAAACATAAATGCAAAAACATGTTACAAAATGCTCGTTAAACATATATACCTCGAAAGTAAAGCTCCATGTGGTGTTATTCTTTTAAAACGTCAGTTTGTATTCTGCTTCGATCCATGTCCCCGTGGCGCATTCGGTAACGCAACCCCGATGCTTCGCCATCTGGATCAAATTCCGTGGATCCTAGGACCCGCGTTCGATCCTAGGGGTCGACACGAGCTCGGACATGTTGTAAGGGATTGCATTCGTCATTTCGGTGACGTAAAGCCGGCGGCACCGTGTATGAGGGAGCTTCTTGCGTAAGCCTCAAGCGTCAAACCTCTTGACGTAAAAGAACGCAAGACACTTATCGAGAAGAGTAGGGGTGACCCGATGTGCCTTGCCAAAAACGCGAGCCGTAGCAAAGCCGCATTGCACTACCACTAGCTACTTGATAAGCATTATGCTTCACCTTAATTCAGGATGAAGGCTTTACCTTTATCGGTCGACGCATCATCATCATCATCATCATCATCATCATCATCATTCTTCCGGGTTTCCGGATTTACATAAACTTATAGATATAAATATTGCATACAATAATTATATACTAATGACGAATACATATAGTAATGACGAAAAGAATTGGAAAAAGATAAGAAAGAAAATGGGAATCCGACTGTCTAATTAAAACATAGCATCGCGATGGCCGTTGGGCGGTGTTGACGCAATGTGATTTCTGCCCAGTGTTCTGAATGTCAAAGTGAAGAAATTCAACCAAGCGCGGGAGTAACTATGACTCTCTTAAGGTAGCCAAATGCCTCGTCATCTAATTAGTGACGCACATGAATGGATTAACGAGATTCCCACTGTCCCTATCTAAAATCTAGCGAAACCACAGCCAAGGGAACGGGCGTCGACCATGGAAATCAGAAAGGAAAGAAAACAATGTAGAGTTTAACTGGTGTCCGACTCTGTGAAGGGACATCAAAGATGTAGTTTAAATCGGAGGTCTGTGGGCCGTCGGTGAAATACTACTGCTCCCAATGATTCTTTATATATATAATTACTTACTGGTGTTAAGCGAGCCGGCCGGCCGGCCTTTGGCCGGGTGCTATCTGCACCCAAGACAGTTTCATGCGGGGAGTTTGACTGGGGCGGTACATATGTCAAAGAGTAACGCAGGTGTTCGGAGGCTAGAAGTAAGTCTTACAATGTGAAAGATGTCACAAGTATTTCTGCATCAAATGCATAGACATGAACAATCCCCATTACAGTGCAGAATGACCAAAAATACAACAAAAACAACAGACTTTGCAACTATTCTCAAAGAGGCTTTATCAGAGCAAAAGAAGGAAGAGAATGGAAAAGAGAAAAGGGACCACAATCTCATAATCCACAATGTAGAAGAAAGTGTCTCAGAGCAGGTAGCTGACAAAAAAGAGAATGATTCAGAGTATGTCAAAACCCTGTTCAAGGTCTCAAGGACCACCTTAAGGTGGAGGTTAAGATCAGAGAGCTGCCTCAAGACCGCACTAGCTTCATCATGATACATTTATTGTATTTGTTCAGTGTATATTATTAGTTCCAAGTTTGTTTGTACGATGGTGTAATTTCTTTCTTTTTTTCTTTCAGAATTTGTGTATTTGAATGTAATGTATTGTGTTTGGGAGGACAACTTGTAAAGGTGACCAAGCACCTGCTTTGCCCTCCCCTTCACTTTTGTGATAAATCAAAATAAACAAATAAACAAATAGAACTGGAAAAAAATGACAGCTAGTAAAGCAAAATAAAGAAGGCAAGTAAAGATTGTCACAGAAAGAAAGGAGGACAGGGATGACATTCTAAGTCACCTCACCAAACTGAAAAGAGCTGACAGATTTAGAAAAATAAGGGTCACAAATGACCTACGTAAGGAAGAACGAAAACAGGTCAGGTAATTAGTCAGTGAAACAAAAAAGAAAACAGATGGAACAAGAAGTGACACGGGAGTGGGTTCATGTAGCTCGAGGAACATATTCTCCCATGGAGACCGTCAAGATCCAATCCAGAGAAAAAAATCCCCTAAGATAACCCAAATAGGCCAACCAAAATTAAAGGAATAGGTGTAACATTGGGGAAACGGAAACATATGAGCATTATATTCACCAATGCCGACTGTGTTACAAATTAGTATCAGGTAACTATATTACGACTTAAAACAAACTCAAGAATCCAAGGTTGGAATGACCAAGACTGATTTACATGTAGCCGGATACAACTTGTTTACAAACGCCAAACAGGACGGAGTGAGAGGGGTATCAGTACATATCAAGACAGAATTCAAGTCGACGGAACCAAGCACAGCGGAATTGCAACAAGAGTCTGCTTCAAAATTTATATCAGTGGAAATCAAGCTTAAAAACAATGATGAAATTATTCTTTTAGAGGTGTACAGGAGCCCACATTTCTCAACAGGGAACAATGGAACAAATAAAGGCCTACATTTGCTCCCGAGCAAATTCAGCATATTTCACAGCCCCGAATTTGTAGGGAGTGATGTTCATTTAAAGTTTTATAATTCCTAGAATTTTGGTGACATTATGACGTAAAATGACGTAATTATGACGTCATTGATGTGATTTTATTGGCTAAATAGGGAATTCCGGTAAGGTATTAAACAAAATAGTATGTATTGTTGATTTTAAGGCATACCAAGACATATTACGTGAATCGTAACTACGTTGACGTCAAAATGACGTCATTAAATGACGTCATGTGTTGTTAGCGACCCCTTTTTACCACTTTTGACCCCAAAAAAACACTAAGATTAGACTGGAAACGTTAATGTTAATGTTTCTGGTAAAGAAAATGCCACGTATTGACGATTTTGAAGGCGAAAAAGCCTGTTGATACCTAAAATAGTGTAATGGTCCGCCATCTTGGATTTTGACCGATTACGTCCTAAGATTAGCATATTAAATCATGAAAGTTACATCTAATTACATATGATGCTATACATGTAGGAAAATTAGTGTGGTTGAGCAAGAAAACCTAAGAAATATCATTGTTTTAAAAAAATCAGTGATTTTAGCAGAAAATGCCTTTCAGAAACCCGTTGCCGTGGCAATTATCATAATATTGTTGCAAACTAAATTTTAGGAAAAGTCACCAAGTTTAGTAGTCCTAGCATATGTCGTTCGGCAGTTATACGATGTCAAAGTTGGCGCGGGCACTTTTAGCCCCCCCCCCCCGGTCTGGATAGGGTTAATCCACAGAAATGTCGTTTTGCAAAAATGTGTCCCCGACAATTCATGGAATTGCACAGGATTATATCAGCAGTATAGTGGCAAGATAATCATCTAGTACTATTACAACTTGTTTGCTAAATTTCCTCGCGGCATTACATTTTTCATTGATCGATCTGAATATGATTTCTGTTTTGACATCGTTTCAGAATCTGTCTGGCTTCCTTGATTTCAAGTATTTTCTGTTTACGTGTGGTATATGGCTTAGACATGTTCCCGATGTCATGAATGTGGTTGATGCTCTTTAACTATTCAGCTTGTATAGGTAATTGAAGCAGCGTGTGCACAATCTTTATTAGTACAAAGTTGATGCAGTTATAAACCGTCCCCAAAAGAAAGACATGGAATCTTGAAGTTGTAAGGACCAGTATTAGTACATCTAAAAACATTGTAACAGCCACACATTGTTTTAGAAAAGAAAAAAAAATATTACCGTAGATTTGAGGTCTTAAATGGGTCATGTGTACATAAGCCTGGCACATCTGGTAGACATATGTAGCTGCCTGTCTAGGTTACCTAGGACGAATGTCCCCAGGGGGGCTGCATGGCTTTCTATCCTTTGTGCTAGTACTCCTGACTAACATTCCAAACATTCTTCTTGACTTAAAATGTCTGTGGACAAATTTCTGTGTAATTCCTAGTATATTTGCAAATTGCACACAATACCATGCTATTTGGCTCTATACAAAGGCGTCGCCAAAAACAATGACAAACTCATTCTTTTCGGAGTATACAGGAGTCCAAATTCCTCAACAGAGAACAATAAAAAAAAGGCCGATATTTGCTCCCGAACAAATTCAGCATATTTCACTCCCTCCCTATGCATTAATGAACGTTTTGCGCGCGTGTTCCTGCAACGTGACCCCGGGTAACCCGGACGGAACACGTGTTCGATGGCCAACGGCAGATAGAACGGGTCGAATCTGGATCGAACGTGGAACACATTTGGTCCATTTTTCATCTGAAAATAGGCTCAAAATTCCCAAATAGGAGTCATTTTGACGTGGTATGTACCAAAACTGTGATAAAAGTCCTGAACAAGTTCAAAGCACCCTTATACCAAATTTGAGGTCATTCGGTTGAAATACCAGGGCCCAGGAGCCCAAAATATTCATGTTTTGTCTAAAAATGGCCAAGAAAAACTCCATACATTTTCAAAGGCCAGTTTCAAAAAAGATAAATTATTTAGATCGTTTGGCCCAAAATGAAGGAGTTGAATCCATTTGAAGATTTTGCAGAAGAAGAAGAAGGAGAATAACATAAACAAAACAATATATTTCACTCTACACATAATATAGGTATGGGGAGTGAAATAAAATAGTAAGTTTATTTCAAGTTCTTGGCCATAGGCTAATTGCAAGTACATGTACATGTAACACGGAGTGAACGGACAGACAATAATGAACAGTATAACATATGACTACGCTAGTCTTAACTACTGACACTAAGGTCTAACTTTTTGGGTTCGGCTTCTTTTTCCTAGATCCCACTCTTTCTGTTATATGTGGGTTTTGTGATGTTACGAGGAGAGTAGTTTTCTTTTCCTCCGAAAACGTGGAGAAATTAGGATGGAAAATGGTGGCCTCTTTAAACAGCTCATTTCTTTCGTGGTCGTAGAATGGGCAACTTGACATAAAATGTATTTCGTCTTCCACCTTGTTTCACATGCAATATTTACAAGTTAATAAGTCTTTAACAGAAGGCAAACTGGTGAATGGAAAACTGCCGATGTTACGCCAATTGGCTGTAAGAAGACACCTGGCAACTGTAAGCCAGTTAGCCTTACATCAGTGGTAGGGAAGGTCTTGTAGTGTCTGATCAGTGATGCTATTGTTAAACACATGAAGCTAAACAGCCTGTTTGCACCACATCAGCATGGTTTTCTTCCAAGTAGACCTACAGTCACACAGATATCGACATGCTTCGACAAATGGACTGAGTGTCTGGATAATCGTCTTCTAGTGGAATTAAAGGCATTCGGATCTTGGATTACTAGTACGAACCACCGATTGGAAGAAGTCTACAGTATTGGTAGGGTGAGTGATAAGTTCCTTGCTTCTATGCCACTCTGCTTGGTGAAGTGCATAAGTACTCGATAAGAACAGTGCGACTCCACAACCAAGATAAGCCCTGGGTCACCCAAAAACTAAAGACCAGGATCAAAGAACGACAAAAAACCTTCACTGAAGGAAATCTGACGAGGTGGAAGTGCCTCCGAAACAAAATTAACCAAACGATCATATCTTTGAAGAAGAGCCACTACAAAACCAAGGTCAAACACTTTTAATCTGCTAAACCAAAAATGTGGTACAAAGTTAAGGGTATGACAGGCAAGAAAGGAGGACTGAGTATTGAAGTGCCTATTGTCCCGTCATCATCCCCTAAAGTTGTAACTGATGCTATCAACTCCTATCTGGCAACAGCATCACAACAGTACGTGCTGCAACTGGACGAGCTCCCAGCCTACCTTCCTGCTCCAGCACCAGCACCCTCTGTCTCGTTTTGGGATATGTGGTATAAGTTGAAGAAGGTTTAGATTGGAAAAGCTACAGGCAGTGATGACATTTCGCCCATAATCATCCGTGAGTTTGCCGTCAAACTGAGTCAACCGCTGTGTAACACAATGAACGCTTCGTTCAGTCAAGGTGAGGTTCCTGACGCTTGGAAAGACGCAGACGTGATCCCAGTCCTTAAGGAGATGCCGCCAAGCCCGACGAAGCTCAGACCTATTTCCGTGACGTCGATCTTAGCGAAAATGTGCGAGAGATTTGTCACGGAC
This sequence comes from Branchiostoma lanceolatum, assembly GCA_035149815.1. Taxonomy (NCBI): domain Eukaryota; kingdom Metazoa; phylum Chordata; class Leptocardii; order Amphioxiformes; family Branchiostomatidae; genus Branchiostoma; species Branchiostoma lanceolatum. Next base: position 68,723 of record CM068874.1, read on the forward strand.
TGGTGTCTTCACGATATTCTCCCGATTATTGATCCACAACAATATGGTTCACTCCGTGGTCGCCTACCACACATTACATGACTCTCCTAACACACAAGTTGCTAGAAGCAGCGGGCAAACCTTGCCACGTGGCCGAACTTGTACTAACAGACTTTTGCGTGCTTTCGACTCCGCACACCACAAGACCACCATCAATAAATTGATCGATCTCCGTCCATCACTTGTGTCATGTGTCAGCAGCTTCATTTCGGGTAGCTAGGCGACAGAGAGTCAGGTACCTTGGAGTAGTGTCGGACTGGCAAACGCTATCATGTGGTGTTCCACAAGAAACTAAATTGGGCCCGCTGGTTTTCTAAGCCCTAGTAAACGATGCTGTCCCTGCCAACGAGACAGCAGCAGACACCTACAAATGTGTTGATGACATGTCCTTATCAGACTCGTGACATGTGACGAAACCGACATCTCTCCAAGACGATATTAACGCCCTTGCCCGGTGAACTGAAGAAAATTACATGACTCTGTACCAATTAAGAGATTACTAAGTGGAAAGCTACGGATTGAAAAAAAACGTCCTAAGATTGATTGCAACATTGCTGGAATGGAGAAAGTAGGGATTTTGTGTTAACGGCGTAGGATTAGAGTGTGGAGATGTGATCAGGAGCGTCCCACAAGGGAGTATTCTAGGCCCGTTTTTTTCACCATATTTGTTCGACACATGCAAGAAATCGCTGGTAGCGAACTGAAACAGTTTGCGGATGACAGTAAGATCTTCCAACCGGTTGTACATTCAGAGGAGTGCATAGTCTTGCAAAATGATCTTCAGAAATTGTGAATATGGGCGGTAGAGTGGCAGCCGTGTTTCCACCCAATGAAATGTAATATGATCAGACTGGGCAAAGGACGCCCTACTTTACATATACAATGTTGGACAGTTCCGTTAGCACCCCACTTAACTTTACGCAAAATGAGAATTACTGCAGATAAGGATCTGAATTATAGCTAGCACATTTCGAGCATAACAATCAAAGCTTACCAGATATCGGGTCTTACGTTGAGAAAAATTTCAGTTTATAGACAAGGAAGTATTCCTGCCACTGTATAAGTCACTAGTCAGATCACATTTCAAATATGGCGCACCAACTTGGTTACCACCCACATGGAGATTGGCCTTTGAACTTGAGAAGGTCCAAAAAAGAGCAACCAAGAGAGTAACAATAATAAAACAATAACATAAGATACAATGTTCGTAATCTATTTTCAAATTTTGTTCCTTTTTTTTTTACTCTTGAGACTTTTATCAATTATTCAAAGTTTTATACAAAAGTACCTAGTTCATTTCATGACATTTATAAAAATCTATTTCTAAGTTGTCAAGTTCTCTGGTTCGAAATTTCTTACAAAAGAATATAATACTTCCTTCCAATGGCGAAAGCTAGATAATAAGTCTAAAACAAAAATATGCATGTAAGGTAAAACATAATGGACGTTTATTCATGTTCTAATTTGGAAAACAATTCTCATTAGCTGAACACACTCCCAAAATTAGAAAAATACAGTACTAGCAATGAGAAAGATATTACCATGGCGCCGTTTTTGAACCGTTTTTGAATGCATAGAAAAATATTCAACCCTATCCAGACGGGGGGGGGGGCTAAAAGTCCCCGCGCCAACTTTGACATCGTATAACTGGCGAACGACATATGCTAGGACTACCGAACTTGGTGACTTCTCCTAAAATTTAGTTGGCAACAATATTATGATAATAGTATATGTTTATCATTTTTCGTGTTGCCATGGCAACAGGTTTCTGAAAGGCATTTATAAAAAAATCACGGATTTTTTAAAACAATGATATTTCTTAGGTTTTCTTGCTCAATCACACTAGTTTTCCTACATGTATAGCATCATATGTAATAAGATGTAACTTAAATATTCATAATTGATGCTAATTTGATGACGTAATCGGTCAAAATTCATGCTGGCGGATCATTACACTATTTTAGGTATCAGCAGGCTTCTTCACCTTCAAAATCGTCAATACGTGGCATTTTCTTTACCAGAAACATTCTGAGTAACGTTTCTAGTCTTTTTCAGTGTTTTTTGGGGTCATAAGTTGAAAAAAAGGATTTGTGAAAATTTCAAAATGGCCGATCCAAGATGGTGGATCCCAAGGGGTCGCCAACTACACGTGACGTCTTTGATTGACGTCATTTCGACGTCAACGTAGTTACGATTTACGTAATATGTCTCGGTATACCTTAAAATCAACAATACATACTATTTTGTTTAATACCTTTAGATATTACTGGAACTCCCTATTTAGCCAATACAATCACGTCAATGACGCCTTTATTACGTCATATTACGTCATAATGTCACCAAAATTCTAGGAATTATAATACTTTAAATGAACATCACTCCCTACAAATTTGGAAATGATACATCATGCCGTTCAGAAGTTATGAGGGGGGCCGAATGAGCCACCCACAACCCCCCCCCCGTCCCAGATATCCCCAAAAAGCCCAGTCTGGATAGGGTTAAAGACCAAAGTAAAACTATATAAATACAGGAATATGTAAACTATGGACTTCACTATGCGTCTGGCAGCCGTACAGAGCACATCAGAAGAGGCCTGGCTGAGACAGTTTACCAGTGCAAGTTACTCTTCAAGTCATGTTTGAAATCTATAGACAACAGAAAAGAAATTGAATAATGGCTAAAGATAAAGAAGTTAGCTTGAGGGACGGTTAGCCAAGAAATGAAGTAATGACAACACTGGCTTGCGATTTAGTTTTAGAAGTTGGCTAGCAGACACATGCACTGTTCTACGATTCCCCAGTCTAATTGCTGGTTACTCCAACAAGTAACCGCACAAATCACCAAAAGTCATATTTCTAGACACAACAAGGCTAATGTTGGGAAGACATTGGAAATTTAGATCCATTTAGATACAACGTTGACAGGGTTGTTTGGAAAATTTGGAAATCAGAACAAGGTTGACTTCCTCAAAACTGAAAGTTGTAGATATGTCTAGTATTGTCTTGATTATCCAAGGGATCTTATCCGATTGAAACTTCATTGGATTATGTGACTTTTTGATAGATATCTGATTCAGTCTGCATGGTTTGATAATGTGAAAAACCAGTATAGAAAAAATTCGAATTCTCTGACAGTTATTATGGTAATCTGTCCCTGCTTTTGTTCTAGGCTGCCTTTTATGAATTTATTTGGTTATGGGGGCCAATTTACCCCTCAAAAGGCTGGGCAGCTCAAAGTAGGAGCACTCCCTTGACGACTTATAAGTATTTCATTCATAATTCGTATCAAATTATTCCTTGCAAAATTAGAACAAGTTTTTTTTTCTATAATTATTAATTTGAGATATCTAACAAATATTCATTGATAAGTATGACAAATATTCCGTTTAGAAATATAACAAGTATATCTTTAGAATTATAAGAAGTATTCCTTTTTACTGCTTTCAGTAGTCATTTCCGTAAGGATTGTCAAGTCAAGCATTGTACATTCTCATTTTTAAACTATATCCAATATACCGTTTCGAATCAAGTATTTATTTGAAAAACATTACAAGTATTTGTTGTAGGTTTCTGATGTGGTCAAAACTCATTAGAAAGTCACACTAACAAGTGTGCTATCAATTATTCAAAAAAAGAAAAAAACATATATCCAGAGTTTGTTTACCTGTAGGTTCTGCTGGACTATGAACAAACGGTAGGGGGCGTTAAGTCCAGGGAAATCCCCAAGGCCCAGCTCATGAAGCTCTTCCAGGACTTGCTATTATATATTGTTAACCATAAACGCCCTTATTTTCTTATCTTGTCGGTATCGAATGAACACTTATTTTTTTATTGTAATTTGACATTCTTCTTTCCTTTTAAACTTGCATTAAGCATTATTTGTAAAACCAAGCGGAAGTAATGTATGAAGGTATATCTTCAAATAAATGGTAAATAGGATAAATACGAAGACAACTAAAAGCATGGAGAATTTGTCATTCTAGCTATATATTGTAAAGGGTCCTTGTATATATATATATATATATATATATATATATATATATATATATATAAATATACTAGCGAAATCATTTTTCTTGTTTTTTCTTCTACAAAGAATTTTTCTGTCAGTAAGAATATCATTCTGTATACAATAATCCCTCTTTTAAGCACAAACAAGAATTCCTCTTTAAAACACAAACAAGAATTGCATGCAAGAATTTTCTTCTTGAGCTTTTTTATACCAAGTTTAAGAAATTTATTCTAGTAGAATCAATATTCAAGAAAAAATATATTAAGGAAAGAATCTTACAATATGGCAGAGAAAGCAAAGTGTTCTTATTTTTCTTGAAAATTCTTTTTGGAAAGCATCATGCTAGAATTGAATAAAAATATTTTCTTAACTTAAGGAAAAAATAATAATTATTTGTATAAAAATTGACATCGACAAGACTTCCAAGAAGGTTTCTTATTTTTATTTATATTTATATATATATATATATATATATAGAGAGAGAGAGAGAGAGAGAGAGAAAGAGAGAGAGAGAGAGAGGGAGAGAGAGATAGATATAGATATAGATATATTAAACAATAGCAAAAAAACGTTTTTCTTGTTTTTCTTGTTTTTCCTTCTACAAAGAATTTTTTCCTGTCAGTAAGAATATTATTCCGTATACAATAATCCCTCTTTTAAGCACAAACAAGAATCCCTCTTTTAAACACAAACAAGAATTACATGCAAGAATTTTTTTCTTCAGCTTTCTTAAACCAAGAAAGTTAAAGAAAATTATTCTAGTAGAATCAAGTTTTCAAGAAAAATATATTAAGGAAAGAATCTTACAATATGGCAGAGAAAGCAAAATGTTCTTATTTTTCATGAAATTTCTTATTGGAAAACATCATGCTAGAATTGAGTAGAAATATTTTTTAACTTGAGGAAAAAAAACGGAAAAAAATTATTTGTATAAAAATTGACATCGACAAGACTTCCAAGAAGGTTTCTTTTTTTTTTTTTGTTTATATATATATATTTTTACACACTAGAAAAAAACGTTTTTTCTTGTATTTTCTTCTACAAAGAATTTTTTCTATCAGTAAGAATATCATTCTTTATACAATAATCCCTCTTTTAAACACAGACAAGAATCCCTCTTTTAAACACAAACAAGAATTACATGCAATAATTTTTTTCTTCAGCTTTCTTAAACCAAGAACGTTTAAGAAAATTATTCCAGTAGAATCAAATTTTGAAGAAAAAATATATTAAGGAAAGGATCTTACAGTAGGGCAGAGAAAGCAAAATGTTCTTATTTTTCTTGAAAATTCTAATTGGAAAGCATCATGCTAGAATTGAGTAGATATATTTTCTTAACTTAAGGGAAAAAAATTATTTGTATAAGAATTGACATCGACAAGACTTCCAAGAAGGTTTCTTGAATTTTTTCTATATATATTTGTATATATATATATACACTAGCACAAAACGTTTTTATTTTTATTTCTTCAACAAAGAATTTTTTTGTCAGTCAGAATATTATTCTGTATACAAGAATCCCTCTTTTAATCACAGAAAAAAATCCCTTTGTAAACACAAACAAGAATTCCCTGCAATAATTTTTTTTTAGCTTTCTTAAACGAAGAAAGTGTAAGAAAATTGTTCTAGTAGAATCAAATTTTAAAGAAAAAATATACTAAGGAAAGAATCTTACAGTATGGCAGAGAAAGGAAAGTGTTTTTAATTTGATTGAAAATTTTTATTGGAAAACATCATGCTAGAATTGAGTAGAAATATTTTCTTTGTATTAAAATTAAAATTGACAAGACCTGAATTATATATATATATATATATATATTATTATTTGCCTCAGAAATGTCAGCGTCTGGATGGCAGTATATATATATATATACAGAAATGTCAGTGCCCCTTGCACAGCGTCGGGATGGCAATATATATATATATATATATATATATATATATATATATATATATATATATATATATATATATATATATATATATATATATATATATATATATTGCCATCTTGCACAGCGTCGGGATGGCAATATATATATATATATATATTGCCATCCCGACGCTGTGCATATATATATATATATATATATATATATATATATATATATATATATATATATATATATATATATATATATATATATATATATATATTGCCATCTTGCACAGCGTCGGGATGGCAATATATATATATATATATATTGCCATCCCGACGCTGTGCAAGGGGCACTGACATTTCTGAGGGATGGCAATATATATATATATATATATATATATATATATATATATATATATATATATATATATATATATATATATATATATATATATATATATATATATATATATATATATATATATATATATATATATATATATATATATATATATATATATATATATATATATATATTGCCATCCCGACGCTGTGCAAGGGGCACTGACATTTCTGAGCCAAATAAAGACTCTGATTACTTCACGAAAGTCAGTAGAACAATTTACCAGGAAAACAACGACATCCCTACATCAAAGAGATGCAAAATAGATTTATAGATTGATAACTTCATCTACCTCAAGTTTCACGACAATATGGGGATAAGAAAGACAGAGAACAAAATAAAGATTCAAAAGAACAAAAATAGTCTTTGCTCGAAATGACATTCATAAAGACCCAACTAATGATAAATAAGTAAGCAAAATCTAATCTAGAAGACAATATGAAACATCACATGGTGCATTTAATGTTTGAATGAATTGGGCATGGGGGACATGCCAACAACAACGTACTGTTTAAATAGGGCAAAGAAAAAAACGAAATTAACAAAGATATTGACCTTTTCATCTATCGCATTGAGGGGGTGAAAAGATACTCATATCCGATCTTCCATTTGTAATCACTTGAAATTAAGTCTGTAAAGATCAGACATTCTCAGGACAAAATTTCTCAAAGTAGCAGATAACACTGCATTACTGACCTTTGATGACAAATCAATGGAAATGCCTTCAGACATATTCAGGAATTTCAGAATGTATCAAGCCTTAAACTTAACATGAGTAAATGTTAAGGTTTATAGATACACACATACGTTGATAGACGTAGACCAAACAAGGTATTTTTTTTGTAATTATAGGCCAAAACACCTATATTTTTTTTTTTGGACCAGACGGCCACACAATGAATCTAAATTCCTTAATTGGGAAATAAAAATAGAGCGACTGTTAACTACATTTCAAATTTAGAAAGATAGAAATCTTACTCTGTGTGGAAAAGTTTCTGTCCTGAAATTTCGGCCCCTTCCAAAAGCAATTTATAACAGACTGTAAATAAAGAAATGTTTGTATTTCTATGGGAAAGAAAAATTAAAGCTTTGCCAGTTACTTGGAACAAACTGATAATAAACCATTTAGGCCGTCTTACCGCCCTTGCTCCCTTGTGTATTTGGTGATAAAAATCCCTCAATTTGTCAAAGATAGAAACTGCGAATTATTATATGGTCAACAATGCAAACACATATCAGGGAACTGAAAATGGCAATCTGAATTTCGAACTGAAACCCTCACATGGAAAATATTAAGCACGCAGACCCAAGTTATGGGAATTAAACTACAAACGGAGCTTGCCATGTGGGCACAAACTACATAAATTTGGCACAGAAAATAAAGATAGAGAAACATTCGATTCAACATATGCTTTTTGTAGCAGAGTAAGCATTAAATGTTATGAACACATGTTCTTTAGATGTAAAACACTGGCTAATATCTGGAAATCAATAACTACCTGTGTACCGACGTCTAACAGAACAATTTCTTACTGGTAAATTATATGAGGAAAATAAATCAGTTAATAACCCTTCAAGGTCTGAAAACAAAATCTCTCCAATCGCTGTAGCTAAACTGATATTTCTATGAAACTTGGTTTGGCTGAGAAAGAACCCACATCTGTGTATCGTTATTTGTAGGTTTCTCTGATATATTGGAAAACGTATTTTGAGTGCTTTATTTATCTGTATTGTGTCGCCATCGACAAATCAAACAAATTCACTTCGTTATATTGTTAACATTCTAGGTTTGCTATTTTCGAAATTTCTTATAAGGTTATTGACGTGAGTTACTCTACTTAACCTGTATGTACCTTTAATCGTATGACTGTTACACTGTTTTAACGAAGAGTATCAATTAAACAAGAAATAAAATAATGGTCTACCCATAACTGTGACTTTGAAATACAATTCAAAAGCATCAATGTCTTAATTATTGCCAAAAATTAAAGAAATTAAACATATATCTATTTTAAACCATCTAATGGCAAAAATGAATCTAATCAGACTAAGAACATGCCAAATTTGTACTAACGAAGCATTATGATAGGTATATACATAATAGAGTAAAGTCACTGGTACGAAGTATGAATAGGAGGCGCCATTAAAACAGAAAATGCAAAGTAGATGTGATAAATCCATTTCATCCGTGCTTCGCTAGGAATACATATTGAAACAATATGTACATATTGTATAGCATTTACAAATATTAAAGTGAAAATAGACGCATTTTCAAAAGTATCTGATATAACAAGAACGGAAAAACAATATCATCCGTCCATCCGCGGGAATAAACCAGCAAGGAATTATAATAAAGAATCAATTTTCATCACAACATAGAATGTGTTTGAAGACGAAATATTAATGAAAACTTACCTTTAATAATCCGGCGTTTCCATCAAATCTTTACAAATATAAACGTGTTAGTACACTGTAGCCTTCCCCATGCTATTACTTACTCGTGTACACCGGTAAATATCGTTCAAAATTAGATCATCATCGAAATCAACGTGTCTGTACCGTTATTAGTCGATATTAGTCGATCATGATATATGTCGACGAATCATTAGCAGTACACGTCGTTACTTATCACTATCGACAATTGACGAAGAGCAGGAACAGAAAAAAATAGGAATATCGAGTACATCTTTTACCACACTGACATCGTTCAAAGTCTAAAACGTACTAATCACAGAAAAAATACTATTTTAATGATATCGTGCTATCTTATGATAAAATCATGAGTAAAGGAAGGAGACGAACTTACCTTGATGAAAGGGTTATCCTAACGTTCAAACAACCACCTCATTTCAGTTCGCTACGTGGTAATGCACAGACAGACTACTGTAATGTGACAGTTGCCGCTGTGGCGTTACCTTTTTACGGACAATATTTATGATGTCGCATTATCGAACCGTTAATAACACGCCCAGTCATTTGATCCAAACATTGGGATTCTACAGCAAAATTGTCTGCGATTTATATTGTCACATAGCTGCATATTCAGGAACATTTAAGAAATAAATAAGATACGTAAATATTTTACAATAACACAATAGTGATCGGTATAAACAAGACATAATGTTTAGGAGGATGACTCGAAAGGTTAAAGCTGGGGCACATAGACTGTCTGAAGAAGACAGTGAATTCATCCATGCATTAATGCCTTGGTAAATTGACATTTCACGGTGGCTTAGGCCCGCATTCAACTAGGCGGAGATCGCGCTGCGCTCTCGCTGCGCTGTCGCTGCAACCTTGATTGGATTTGTCTAATCATTGATTTCATATTTGGATATCATGCAAAGTGTAAAAGTACGGCTGAAAAAGCAAAAACGCATAGAAAGATGTTTTTTTTCAAAATCTATGATATTCATTGAACGCTCTGTTGAATTTTAGGTCACAGAGAGCACGCGGCAAGAACCCCGTCCCAGTGGAATGTGGGTATGAGGTCACCGACTGAGTGATTACACCGCGAAATATATGTAAAGAAGCCGTAGAATTTCTATAAAAATCATTCACAAAACTTTCCTTTGACGTCTTTTCAAAAATCATCAGCTGAAATAATCAACATATTTTCTGATAACAAAAAATAACATTTAATGTGTGAAGAAAATGCTATAAAACAGCCTGGTGTGTGTGTGTGTTACAGTTAAGTAGTTGTTACTACTCACTATGACCTGACATACCTTATGTTGTATTTTCTGCCGTGTCGTCCGAAACATGAGGCATTTAGGTTTGCCAAGCAGGCCCGGTCAGCAGCCACCTTTTTTTACATCCTTACAGCTCGTGTTGACTGAATGGATGTTCCCCTCGATTGTCTGTAATTCATCTGGGGTGACCTCTGCTTCTCTTTCCTCCTAACTTTGATTTCATTACTTGCACTCGTTCAAACGCAATTGACAGATCACTCAACGAATTCCGGAGATAAAGAACGGATTTCTAACGTTTGGTTGTCTTTTGAGTCATACCTTTGCCTCTGTATCTTAAAAAAGAAAGACATAACGAGTTGATTTCAAATTAAAAATAAACGCTTTAGTAGATTAAAAAAAGCGGCTTTTGTAATTAAATTTTAAAGACATAGTTTGGCTAAGATTAAATATTCCATGTGGCCGGGGAACGGAATTCGATACTTTTTGAGATTATCTTTAAAGTCAATCAAGGATGCCTTTAAGGTAGAGAGGGAAGTTTTTCCAATTAATCACGCTTTTGTATTGACACTTTTTTTGGGCCAAGGATGTTTGAACCTGTTAGGGAGTATGCAGTTGGTTTCTCTCTCAAGTTGGAAAGAATGAAATTGGGAATTTATATTTAGAAAGCAATCAAACGTGTCTGGAAGAGAATTGGAATGTGGAAATACTAACATAGCCTTAAACTTTCTAAATAGAGGTAGAGAATGGAAAAAAGCAATACATTGGGTGCCCATACGCACAATTAATATTAGAAGCTGTAGTATAGTTTTCTTATTGCATCCCCTACGTCATGAGCATTCGGAGCACGCCAGAGAAACATTATTCACCATAGCTCTGCCCGAAACGATCAGACTGTGCTTTGCTAGTTCTAATTTAACACAGTTGATATGATTACGATGTAACGAATGTTTCGCAACGTTCCAATACGACTTCATATTGGTGTAGAGTAAGGCATTTTGCAGATACATTCCTCATTTATGATTCCTGATTATAATTAGGTTTGCCGATGACATAATGTGTTTGTAATTGTATTGTATCTACTGATTTCAAGTATAGATGGAAGACTGTCCTTATGGGAGATCTTCTTGTCTTGTGTGTAAATAAACCCACAGTTATTGATGTTCCAAACCTATCTTTGTGGATTGGTATCCATGTCCACGATATGTAAGCCTTAATCAAGGATTTAATGTAACAAACCATTTTAACAGGAATCACTCTGACTTGTACAGAAGTACCATAATAATCTCATTTTCATTTTTTTACAAGGGTCTGATCATCTGAAAAGTTAGCCAGATACATCGATATTTTAATAACCAACAAATTCTTTGCAGAGTAAGAGATGGAATTTGTAATTAGATGAGTACACGTTTGTGTCCAAGTCTGTCATTCTCATGTAGAGCTGTGACCAAGTTTCTTACAATTACTCTCCTGTTTTTCGTCCGCATTACTTGATATAATTTGCATATTGTGTCTGTTTTTTCTTGAATAGACATTTATGAAAGCTGAACAATACAGCGTTAGTAGCTGTCGACAGATTTTGAGATAAGTGTTGGCACAACCAGCTACATCTAATGAAGTGAGATAAGGTCAGTTTCCAGTGCCACAACAAGCCTGGGATACTCGTGAATGATTCAGCCCAGGTGTGACCTTAAGTCAGTGCTTATCTTTTAGACAATGTAATACCTTATTGCAGTTGGAAAGTACGCCCAATATTGTGTACGATATTTTAACATTTACGCAGATATTCTACGTAAGTAGTAAGATCGTTACAAATCCAGTTAGAGCGGGCTGAATCATGAGATATGATAGCAGTCTGCAAGTATCAAAGAAGAACGGATTCCGTGTGACTAACGTTTTAACCTTCATAAAGGTCATCAACTGTGTCTCACGAAAGGCTTCTGTTTTGTTGATCTAACAACATTTATTTGTTATAACAACTGTTTTGTTGGCTTCTGCTTTGTTCTGCCCACGAAACGCATCAATTTGTCAAGCTAGAAATATTGATACCCGAATAAAATAAACTATTTATCTATCATTGTATTGATGGCGTTTGTTTATTTACGTTCATCACAAAGTAATGGAGGAAAGAGAAAAAAGTGTATGCACGATTAAAACAACATCATGAGGACAATATCAACTAGAGGGGCAACATTTGCGTGCAAATGCAGAATGTTCACCTTCGCGTGGTATACCTTTACGTTTCTACCAGGAGGGACAAAGTGTTTTATCTTGTTGATGCATTGCACAGGTCCATGACACAGGATATAGTAAGTCAAGTAGAGACGAATGAATTCTCATAATTCTAGACCTGTAAGTGACCTTAATGAAGACCAACGAAATGGATTCATAATTTGTACAATCAATAATGAAGATTTATATTTTAATTGCGCTAAATGATATGAATAGGATACTTAACAAAAGTAACTTGGCTCAAGAGCAACATTTATTGATATGAATGATGCCAAATATAACAATTTGACCTTTGTTATACATTGGTGAGAAATGATAGAATAAATATGCCAGTGACACATGTAACGTTAATTTTAAGATAAAGGTGAATATTATCAGACACACATTTTGTGAATTTGAACACTATTTGCATAGTTAATGAGGCATTTGCGCAACAACTTTGATATTTGAAACATACTATGTAATCTAGAAATAGGAGATAATGAATTCACATGGATCATTCCAATTGGAAACGTCTTTGCATATCCAATTAGCAAAGTCTGCACTCGTATCCGTAATTTGGCTACATGAAATCGTCGGTGGCTACAGTGTCCGTGCTTTGTTTGCATTCATCTCGAGAGCGCATGTTGAAATCCAAGTAAAGCACTGTAAGGGGGTTTTATCCAATAGTACGGCACACACGCCTTTCAATGTAAAGTTGTTATCCAAAGTTCCACCGACAACATAAATATCTATCAAATTGTATACATAAGTATAGCCTCTCCTTAATTCTCTTTCAACACAACACGGATACCATGTTTTATTATCCTGTGCCCTTTCGAAAGAATGGCATATAGTTGCACAAACAGGTGAACTTCAGTAATGTTCGTCGAAGACAAGGTGGCGTAGCTATAGCGATAAATTGTGAGGTAACATTGTGCTCGCCGAAAAACGAGTGCGTGCATTGTCATTTCACATGTAAAGACCAAGAGTAGGAAAAAGTACGAAACGTAACATTTCCTATTTTTGCAACATCTGGAATTTATGCATAATTAAAGGAGTTTAAGTCATATATAATGCAATCTTGAGAAAATTTTAGATAAAGAGAAGGATGACTCTGCTGGTGACATTTTTGCCGTGCGTGAATTTTTACCGATGTAGGCACGCGGCACCTTAGCGGCCGTTTTAATACGCCGTGTTGCTTTTCAATCCAATGCATGTTGACATTGTCAGTATACATTTATTGTGTAGAAAAATGGTTTGTTTTTGTGAAAAAATAGGTTTTTTTTCCTTGTATGCATGGCAGCCAGAGAGATCAGCAGCCAACTTATTCCAGATAGTGACAAGCCGGGGGATGTATTTGTGACTGAACGTTGAAGGCTTTGATATAATAGGAGTGAGCACATAAGATCTAAAACTTTTTGTGGTTCTGGTGGGAAATAAAGAATATTTCTCCACAACTATCTTTGACTTAACAAATAACATTGCGTCACGCCTAAACGTAAGCAGTGAATGCCGTAATGTTGCTTGAATTCCCTTGCAGATTATATGGCTAGCCTGAGGTCCTCAAATGAAACTAGTTGCCCGACGTTGCACCCCTTTAATTAGAGAAGTGTTTTCTTTTCCACAAGTGGGTCATTACTTTTTTCACAAGACCCAAAACCACATACATTACTTTAGCAAGACAAACATACACGCACTCCCCCTCTCTACCTTCCTTCCATGCCAAAAAGGGACTGTTTCATGGAAGCCGTTTGCATAAATTGACCAAAGTAACTTTTACCTCTACATGAACTGTCCCAAGTACGTTTTCCTCCTTCTCCCTTTCATATACAATGTACTTGGACAAACACTTTGAATATACACATCTTTAATTTCTGAAAATTGCAAATTCACATTTGTCTCACAAGTATACAACATGCATTCAAAAACAATTGATGATGTGCGCTTAAATCATACAAACGTTGAAGCTCTACTTGTACGAAAATTCAATCTTTACTGTCAAGTTGGAAACTCAACTTATAAGTCTGTACTTTTTTGTGATTTCTATTGTGATCTGCTGTGTTCCTCCCCAGGCAGTTTTTCAAGGACCAGGTTCTGCTTCCTTCTCCAGGAGGGGTCCCATCTGGAGGGCAGACACAGGAGAGTGAGATTTCTTAAGTAATAAGTTCTAAAGTAAAAAAGACAATAAAACTATATAGATATGTACACCTTGTTCTAGGCCGAAAATGTGAACACCTTGTTCTTTGCACAACTTGCACCCGACACCACATTTTATCTATTGTAGAATGGCCTTCATGTTTCAGCAGAAACTAAGTATAATTCGATTTCTTAGCTCACGCGTACCAGCTGTATTTTCAGGGCAACAGTTGTGAGGAAATACAGGATGTTTTTCCATAACCATATCAGAGATTATCTTAGATACCCATGTTTGACCTGTGTCTACACCTACATGTAAGTTTAGTGTCAGAAGAAAACAGACCTCACCTGTTGTGTATGCAATCATCATAATCTTATAACTGCTTAACCCCATCTCATCTGAAACAAAAATAGACAACTCTGTTATAAAATGATCACTGTCCAGCGCATTGGTCATTCACTTATTAAAATTCAAAATGCTTTTCAATGGGAAAATGGTATTGAAAATGACAGACATCTAAATACAACATGTACACGTATTTTGCTGGCAAATATTAAGAAAAACTGACAAGAAAAATAACCTATTGACATGAAGCTTAGATAGACGCAAAACTTGAAACGGACTTTCATACGGAGAAATATCTTTTGGCAGTCCTGAACAAATCATTTGTACATAACACAGCAAACTCGGTGCACAGTGGTTAGAAATTGAAAACGGTCGACACAATAATATTCCAGCCGGTCAGAGACTAAAGAAAGTGTTGAAGATGAGTAACATTTTCTTTATGACATCTACAACTTAAAACGAAGATTGAACTGAAGTGATGCTAATGATTAGGTGAAAGACTAGTGCAAACTTAGCCGAGACAAATAAAGGGGCGTTTCATGTACACGATCTCTGTCGTTCTAGGCCAACATATATAAACCTCCATGCTAAAAAAAGCATGACTGACATACAATTCGGCATGGTGCCTTCCACCAATACTATACGGCTTAGAAATATGCCTTTAGATTGTTCTAGATAAATGTAACTAGCCAGTTGTCATTGCCAGGGCATCGCTTAACAGTTACCCCCGTTTCGACCATATTTGGGAAACAACAGAACGCATGGCCACTAATAAATTGTAAATTCCTGTTCGGGAGCTTTAAAACCTGGCAAAGAAAAATCTGTGCATCAACAATGTGTACCACAAAGCAACACAAATCTAAGTCATTTTTTTTACAAATGAGTTGAAGATGTTTAGCCGCGGTATACAAATATACTACTTGATACTTGATCTGGTCTCCTCACTGGATGAGTGGCCTACGTCGGGATGAATACGTCTATGAAAATATAAGGGCATTTATAGAGATCACCTTTTTCTGAATAATAGGACAGATTTTTATGGCACGTCCGAAAACATTCTGAACATAGTTTTTTTACATTATTCTTTCAGTCAAGTACAGCCGATTCCACATTTAGAATACCAGGGAATATCTCCCGCCATTTATACCATAACATTTTTCATCAGCTATGTCATACCGAGAGAATTATCACATGAAAGGATGAAATAGAAGCTTTCAGTCCGACAACAGACTTGAAGTGAAATTAAGGGAACAAACGTGTCAAATTTGAGTCGAGATGCCATCGCAGGTACTGATAAATGACTAGTGGCACCAAACACTACAAACAAACGGTAGTCTGATGCAATTATTTTATGTTTTGCTGGAATTTTACTCGGCTAACTCTGAGGGTAGCGTAGCAAAGTTACGAAGGACACGTATTCCGTAGTACTGTAGACCGAGGTGGCAACATAGTACCTATGCACCCAAGATTTACAGTGATATCATCTATAAAATCACACAAGACTTAGCCTAAACAAACACATGCAATTGTTCATGGCTATTTTTGTAAGAAGCTACTTTTGAAACTTCTCCTTGTTGATAAATGATATGATTAGAAGGAATAGGCTAGTATGAAAACAAGCATAGTGACTACCGCGCAAAGCTTAATTAATTTCATTCTTTGCTATTAACCCTTTATACAATATGAAATACTCTAGATCTATGTACCTCCAACATTAACAGTAAAGAATGTGGCATTGATTCTAATGTGTTCAATACCGACGTACGCATTTCGAGTATCCTGCCCTAGAATAAAGGGAGATCCGGAAAACAACATTTCTTCGTACCTTTAGTTCGGCCATTAATAAGCAAGTCACCTTTTTGTCAACCGTACTTATAACGACCGAACATATACGCATGGGCACAAAACTATGCAAATTCCTGTTTGAAAGCCTTTGAAAACTGACACAAAGAATTACAGCTCACAAAATTACTTGCCCGACAACTTACTAACATTGACGATGTCAGCCGCCATGACATCTGTACAAAATCTAGGTTATCCTTTTTTTGATGTGTGAATTAAATGACATCTAGCCTGACTATTAAGAATGCAAGAAATAATATGGTTAAAGATATTGGATTTCAAGCGTTCTGGAAGTTTAAAAGATCTTTTGTACGTTTTCAAAACCACAAAAACCAAAGAACTAGTCAGTTTAGTAAATTATAGTACAAAATGTCACCCAATCTCATTATTAGTAAATAAACCCCATCCGAGAGTGGAGAATGAAAAAGTGTGGAACATGCAAAAACCAAATTGACTGTCAATTCTGTTCGTGGAATTCTGACAGCCTCTGCCATAGAAAACAGGACCTGCAGAGGGCAGCCATAACTCTATTCGGTCTCCTTCCCAGCGGTATGGATCGAGGTATATTTACTCTGGGAAATTGCTCAACTGAATGGGGTACCCGACAGGGTTTTGTACAGCGTTGTGCACAGATATTTTCTGTCAGCTACGTATGGCCCTATCCTAAAGATATGATAATTTTCGAACTCATTATTTCTAACATGTTTTTAAAAAATATGAGAAAGTAGACAAGGTGGATTTTCTCTGCAAGACATAACGGCATCTCCGGTCAACACAGCGAGGCAAGCGGGCCATGTCGACACCATCACCGAGGCCGTGTCAGAACACCACCGAGACAGTGTTGGAGTCGTGTAAGACATAACGAAATCGCCGATAAGCTCAGCCGTGTCTACGGGATCGTGTCAAGCCCTTCACCAAGACGGGCTCGGCGTCGTGTCGGGCGCATTTAGACATCACGAATTAGCCGGCAAGACACCATACGTGTAGCAGACTAAACCAAGAGGGAAGAAATAACAGCATTATTTAGGGTTGTAGTAACGCAAGTATAACAGCATAGCTGCATTAAGCTGTAGTAAGCGTTGAAACGCAGCTGCATTTTATGTAGAAATGTTTACCAATCCGGTGGTAAGAAAAAAGAGCATCCCGTTTTCTGGATCGCAGATACTTTATACGGAGGGTATACTCACTTAAAGCCATCCTGCTAGAGGGATAAGATATTTTCTTTCAAGTAAAAATGAATGCAGTACTGAACAGAATGCAGCAATTCAACAATGCCCGCGACATGTGGCAAAGATTATACACATTGCATTGCATATTGCAGCTTTGGTGAGTTCAAATATTCAAATACTAGTGCAAACTCGTTTTGTAGCCTATGTCAAAATTGCACGGTGATGTCTTGTCTTTGTCAGCAGGGCTGGCCCTTTTCAGTAGCAACATGCTAGTTGGGTAGCCCTGGATGTGTCTGCTGCACAACCAAACCATCTCTTCAGAAAAATCTTTAAACTACTGCAGAACCACATTGGGTATGCACACAATCCCCACTCGTTAATGCAAAAATCATTCCATCAGCTATGATGACTTTGACTTAGTTTGTGAGATACTGGTCAACATTTTATGCACACCTTTTCGTACATAGCTCGTTGTAAATTCGACAGGCGTAAGGCGACTTATAACAACCCAATAGTTGTGTCTAATTATTTTTACATTTTATCATAATTCAGACGTCATGTCATTTATTATAACCATTTTGCTTGTCAACTAAGGTAAAAATAGCTTAAGCGTCAACTTTTTCAGTTAAATCCTACGTGCCAGTGCCACATATTTCAAATTTCTTTGTGTTTATTATGCCTTGTTTAGATGCCATGGCGTCTATGTACAGACCCGATTAAGATATATGAAGCAGACACATATTTGCTACAGGGATCGTTTATAAACAGTTTATTCACTAAATATGATTTATACATTTGTAATTTGATAAATATTTTGAACAAACATTTTAATATGGCTATTCGCTGGTTATGTGCGGTGTAATGTGGGTACTGGGAGGACCTTGCAAGTGACTGTTCCAGGTGGAGATGCACACTGTCCAGACAACTAAAATCAGGAGAAGTCAGACTGATGCACAGCGCAGAAGAAAAGCGGATCCGCAGAAAAGAGCTTTGCAACAGAACTGAGTCAGTTTACAGATGTGATTTTCGTGGCAGGGACTGCCATTCTCGTATAGGGCTGTTTAGCCATAGTCGATGCTGTAGGGCTGTTGTGAATTAGGATTTTGCCATGGTCAATACTGACCGACGGAGGCCATATATATATATATACAATGTGTGTAGTTTTATGTTATCTTTTTTGTAATCCCCTATTATAGAGAGGATGTAAGTCGGACGAGGTCATTTTTAACAATTTAGGCGTAACACACCAGCTTCGCAGGCACGTGGCGTGACAGCGGCTGGTTACATTACACCGAACGGTCTGTTAAACCTAGTCTTTGCATATCTGACTGCAACCGTTCTTTAAAGCTACTTAGTGAAGATGCTCCTACAGTACTTGATGACAACAAGTTCCACTCTAGTATGGTTCTCGGAAAATACGAATTTTCTAACACATCAATCCTTGGCTGATAACTCTGGTACTTAAAACATAACTATTTCTAGTCTTCTTCTGTGCTGGCAGTCGGTACGTCCACACGTTTATTAGTCATATTGTACATCATGCAAAGTCTGGACGTTGTTCTTGTATTCAAGTGACACACATCGCAGATCTGCTTTCATTTTGGTGATGCTAGCACCCCTGTCATAGTTGTTCGTGCAGAATCTGGCAGGTTGGTTCTGCACCCTCTCCAGTTTATCTTTATCCTTCTTTGTGTATGGGCATGCCCACATAATACGTTTGATCACCCCCAATGTCTGTTTAGCCTTAGTTGTTACTTTGTTGATATGGGTGTTCCACTTCAGCCCCGTTGTTAACGTAACGCCTAGGTACGGGTGGTTCTTTGCTGTTGCTAGAATAAATTATCATTATACATGATAAATTGAAATAATGTTCCTACTCTACTAATTGGTATTGATGTAAACACGTTTCTATATATAAAAGGCATAGGTGAAGAAAACCGACACAATATCAACAAAACCAAATACCTAGATCGCACTTGACCTATAAGCAGTAGGCTTAACTTATATGAGTCCTGATGTGACACTTATCGAATCTAAGATTCGCCTCTCCATTTGTCCGTATTAGAACAAAACAAACTAAGAACGCTGATTGTGATTCTTTTCCTTGTTAAACCATTTTAAATGAGTCAACTCTTAACTTGAAGGTATTCTAAAAATCTATTAACAACTATTTTACTAGTTGGAATTGAGCATCAGGGAGCTGGAAAGTCAAAAAGTAATTCTGAAAACGTTTAGGCTAGAAATCTGCTGTAATGAATGATATCGTTCTGTTGCCCCAACCCCTTAGTATAAATTATTGTGTTTGTCATGGATATTGACAACTTACCTTTGCAGAATGATCGACTTTCCTTGAGTCACATAATTGTTACTATCACTAAATAAACTTAAAAGTTAAGTTCTATGTCTCCACAAATCCTCGTTTTAAATATTCCGTATTGCTCCATGGAATTAGTAGAAAATTAGAGTGTTTGAAATGATTTTTTCGTACGTTCTCTCGTTCCTCGCTTCGACGGGAACTCGCTTTCGCCAATCTTCGGATACCTTCGGCAGCCAACCATTCACCTATCGTCCAATCCCACAGAAAGCTGATATTCCGATTCCACAAAAATGGATTTATACGGTTGGAACACCCCGAGACCTACAACCTACGGTCGTACTGGACAACTTTTACATCCACCCAAACACGATCTTCCTACCAACGCTTCTGAATTAATGATGCGTGAACCCTGTCAAAGCGGGTATAGTTGAGGCCATTTTTTTGTGATTTATCGGCTGGGGGCACAAGCCGGGGTGTGAAAAGTCTAGTCACAGATTTTACGGCATTGTCTGTTGCCCTCCTACCCGGCAACCCAACACCGACCCCATTATGTCTGTACCTGTCTGGCTAAAGACTAGGTTTTCTAAAAGATACAATCTAGGCGTGTTATGAAGGGCACTCTTTGCTAAGAAATCAGCAAGAGGTTATTTTTTCCTCTTTTCAAGCATTTCAAGCTTAGATAAATGACCTACGTTTTGTCTATTTAAGACTTTCAGATGGAAACAGACAACAAACATTACACCTTTGATTATCGACGACAGTGTAGAAGGCAGCGGTTGACTATCAAGCGCGATATACTCGAGATTCTATAGAGCTAAATTCAAGAACTCGCTTTTAGTATGTGATATGGACATCAGTTGGGAGTCACAATTTACTGAGGATGAATTGGCTAATGACACAATCGACATACCCAAGATCCCAGTTGAAAAATTGTAAACGAAATAATTTCTAATCGCGCGAATTCGAACCGCGAACAGTTTTGCCCGTTCAACCATTTGTCTAAGCACTACATCTACATCTACACATTACTCGGCAAGACCCCGCGAGGGGCATAACGCCAAGGGAAGTGTCAGGGTCACGCCCAGCTGCAGCAGGTGGTGGTGGTGAAAAAGGAAAATCCGAAAAAAAGATAAACATAACTCGTGCAACATTCAATAAATAAATAAGTGGGTAATAAATTGTGCTATATACATGTGGCTACACTGGGTGGTGACCTGACACTAGTTCACATTATTATGAGCTATCTGTTGTGGTGAATACGCACGAATATCAAAAAATTACGCTTAAACGATTTTCAAACCTTGAATACATATTTACCAAGTTGATGCATTATACTGAACGTATCAAAACTAATCACGTAAAGCCATCCTGCTGGAGAGATGAGATGTTTGTCTTCACATAAGAATAAATGCATAAGAATAGAATAATAGTTTGAAAACAATTTATCCATGAAAAATGATTTTTGACATTTGCATGAACAAGTTACTCTTAATTTTGCAAGAATATTCTAATATTCTAATTTAGCTTTCCTCTGGTTATTTGCAGTGTAATGCATATAGTTTCCTGTTGTATGTTGTTTTTTGTAATCCCTTTTGTAAAGAGGGTGTAAGTCAGGACACCCACGAAAAAGAACATTAAAACCATTTAAATTGTAGTTATGGTTATTGGTCATCAAGACATTATACTTAAAACAACAATGTTTTCACAAAAATTGATTTTTTTTTCTGATTTGACAAAATCACTACTAGATTAAATAAATAACGACAGCACAACTACGCCATTACCATGTTATAAACCTTTTTTTTTTTCAAAGAAACCCGTTCACTCGTTCTTCGTACTTCATAAAACACTGTCATGGATCAGATTTTCTAACATAATACACCCTTATTGATGTGCAAAATGTACACACAGAAAAACAGAGTAACTATCAGAAACCGAACAAATTTGTCCCGCATGGTCATGTAGACCTCAGGACAATTAGGGACCAAGCCATATTCTGAGGTAACCTATCCAGCTTATAGATAAGGTTTGGAGCAAGGGGTTTTGTAAGCACAAAAGGACTGTGATATCTAAATCAAGTAAACACATTTCAGATATCTTGAGCTAATAGATTCTCCAGTCATTATAGACTTATGTCAGAGACCGTCTGTCGTGTTTGTTTGATAGACCAGCTGACATCGAGAAAATAGGCAAAGATCTTATTTTTCATTGGTTTTGTTTCTGTTGTGTTGTGTTTGTTGGTGTTTTGTTTCTTTTGTTTTCTGTTTGCTGGAGTTAGGGTCATTATCACATTACCTTAGATATTCTACTTAGCTTTCTGCGCTCAGTGCTCGAATACGCAGCCCCGGTTTGGAGTCCTGGACTAACAAACAAACAAACAGTCAGCGCAGCTGGAATCCATCGAAAGGAGGGCGTGTAAAATCATCTTGGGGGACAGGTACTCTAGCTACGCTGACGCCTGTACACAGCTTGGACTGCAACAATTGGAAACGAGACGGGAACAGCTGTGCCTCCGCTTTGGGAGAAAACTGCTGAACAACACGTCCTTCAGAGGTCTGCTCCCTCTCTCCAGAGGACAGATTAGTAACCGCCGCACAAGACATTGTAACGAACTCGACACATGTACAGTCAGAACTAGGACTGAACGATTTATAAACAGAAGTATACCGTACATAGTAAGACTGCTGAATAAGGACAACAAACCATAACGTACTGTAAAAACCTACCTGCTGTCACAGCTTAGTTCGACCCGCTACGAATGGGAGAAACTTTTAATTCGAGAATTTAATTCAAGAAACCTTTTTAATTGAACAATTTAGATGCCGGTAACTGTGTGTAAGTATATAGTTTTAACTATGATATTTTAAATGTGTAAAGCGGCAGATCAATTCAGGGTTCCTGCATGGGACCCTGCCACCCTGTCACTCTTTTATATGAGAATAAAAAAACATTATTATCATTGCCGGACAGATTTTTGTATATGACTCCTATATGTATTAGTGTGTGATAATCATGGACTTTCCTCTGAACGCCGTTAAGTTCTAAACGCCGATTGGTCACAACATGAGAAATGCCAGGCTGATTTAAAACTTAAGGCAATAGCAATTTAACAATTTACCAACTAGGAATGCCTTTTTGTCATTATACGTTGATGCTCTTTTGTTTCAACATACCTCTGCTACACACAGTCATATAGAGGAACTTTGTTACAACGTGTAAAATAGATATCAGATTGTAGTGGATACTCCAATTGGTAATCTTCCTGTTACAAAAGCTCGCGACACCAAATATGTATGTAACGTCCGGAATTTCTGATATGTATATTCAAAATTGCTGTCATAATTCAAGCAATGATATCGGTACGTTTTTATGAGACATGCAAAACGGTATAGAACGAAAAGAGCCCTACCATAGCACACTATTTCACGCGCTCGAACGCACGTACGCTAAAGTAGAAAGTTTTTGACCTTTTGCTCTTTTCAGAACCTGGTGATGAATTTAAAAAAAAACGTAAATAAGACTTATACTTAGAATATTCTAGCCTTCCTTTGCCTGAAATGTTTGGCTCTGTCCACTTCATTCCTTAAGTAAAGAAGAGTGTATCAAGTGAAAACCAACTAATATGAATGCGGTCCGATTTTTTTAAAAATCATTACGACAAAGACCGACACAGACACACGTTACATCAACAACGCTCCGTCTACCCTTCAGAAAATGTCTTTGAATCCGTGCTAACCCCCGTGAGATAGAGAAGGGGCGGTACAAAAAGCTACCTGTCTGCGAACGTTCCTTCTTTGATTACAAAAGAAATAAGCCTTTTAAAGAGTCAACCAAATTTCATTGTAATTTATCCTCGTTTACAGAGAAAAGAAAACTGCTATCCTCTTAAAATCGCACAACTCATACGTTAAAAAAACTGTCCCAGAAACAGAATTAAAAGCTAACAACTTTGAATTCAGTGTCAGCATTTAGACTAGAGAAGTCACATTCTATGTTGTTCTCCATTGCTTGTCTATCCTTGTCATGCTACTTTCAATCAGCCGGCAGGCAAGACTTGCAATAAACTTCATACATTTTATATAGTAAGTACAGCAATTCTGGGCTAATGTTACACGTTACACATAACAGAAATCATTCCATTTTTTTTAATCATTCCATAGGTTTATTATAAGATGCTGTTTATGAATAGAAATATGTCTCCTAGCAGTCTGTATCTAAATAGGATACACGTAAACAAAACATTTTAAAGATATAAACTTGATACATTCTAAGCGGTCTTACAGGAAAATTTCTCTTCGAAATTGTTTGTACCTTAAACAGACCTCAGATGTATATGTTTGCAACCTGTACACTGGAATATTAGCAGATTTAGACAGTTAATATAACTTAAACATCTACTTAGCTATCAACAGTATAAATATCCGTCAGCTTTAGAATCCACTAAGTAAATAATTTTTGTTTTCAACATATTGTCAACTTACCTTGACAGAATGATCGGCTTTGCTTGAGTCACATAATTGTGAGAAAAAAATCTCAGTCTGCACATTTTTTTGAATGTCCGTATCGCTCCACGTACATGTCAACTGCTATTGTAACTGTAAAGAAATGCAGGGGACAGGATAGGGGAAACCATTATAAGCAAAATATGGGTTTATGGAAAGGGCGGTACAGCACAATGGATGTCAAATGTCGTTTAGTAGAGCCTGGGGTGGAAAACCATGTCCAACGAAGAAACAACCTTTTTTGTGTGTGGTTGCGTTGCAAATTGGGTGTCCCCATACTTCAAGAATATGGCATAAACAGGGACATTTGTTATGAAAACTTATATCTATATATATATAGCCAATCAGTGCGGTTCATGTAAGGATATACGGGCATACATGAGTGATGTACCAGATCTTTTATACCATTTCCTGCCTATGAGAGCAACTACAAGCAGGAAACGTCGGATTAATGTTTCGACACTTTAATCATACGACACCAAGTTTTCTGCCGCCTTATTTTTTACTACGAAAGCCCGTAACGAAACAGCTCGAAGGCATCTCGCCGGCAGCGCGCGGAGGCATCTCGGAGGCAGCTGATTTTGCCGAACTCTCCTTACACAATGAACATTGTATGTTTGGTGCAAGTGAAAATTTGCATACTATAAGGAAAAATGACTCTCATATTAAAGATACAAATCTTTATTGACGACACAATCTTTATTGACGATATCTAATTCATTGCCAAATGACCTCCAACGCTGTGGCGGCTTTTGAAACATTACGTATTTTTGTCAGCATATTTCTGCTTGTCTTCTAACAGTTTAGCCTCCGTTGCAGGCTCTGAACCTGCTATTTGGGGGCTAAATGATACACTTTTTGCAGCCAGCCCGTAACTATCAGCCATCCCCGTAACTATCAGCCGGCTAGAGCCTGCGCTATTATGGCGGGTCAAAGCGAAATTAAAATCACGTTAGGGCGATTAACGCAGAGGTGCGAATTTCCTGCCTATGGTAGACCGCACAATAAGAACAGTACGCGCACCTCCCCCAGACAGTGCGCTATCACGACCCCTTGGTTCTAACCCGACAATTTTCTAGCGGTCAAAATGATTTATTTTTTTTCATATACAGTACAGAAATTTAAAATGACTTGTTCG
Organism: Branchiostoma lanceolatum; assembly: GCA_035149815.1. Lineage (NCBI taxonomy): Eukaryota > Metazoa > Chordata > Leptocardii > Amphioxiformes > Branchiostomatidae > Branchiostoma > Branchiostoma lanceolatum. The sequence continues at coordinate 94,405 of CM068874.1, forward strand.
ATATTCTTTCGGCATGTCTGACGCCCTTGACGGGGCGGAGGGTGGAGCGCGCGGCGTATGGCGGTTTCCCCATCGGAGAGACAGACTTGGGCGATCCGAGCCGTGACACAAGGCATAGAAAGCTTCGTCGGCCTAGCTACAGGCCATGACAAATCAATTTGTAATCAGATTTTGCCATCTATTGCCGATGAGCGAATATAATGGTCGTCATTTCACCCGTCCGGGCCCTTGTAGTAGACTAGATAAGACGTGGCTAAGTTTGTTCCGCGGTAAGATCAAAATCCACGTAGTAACTTGCGTTAGTCTAGCGTTTGCCTTTTAATAACCCAAGTTTGTCTTTAGGAACAGTGGAAATAGATCCAGCAAACTATTTTGCCACAAACTTCAATCACGTCGCGATAGTTACGGGGATGGCTGATAGTTACGGGCTGGCTGCAAAAAGTGTATCATTTAGCCCCCAAAAAGCCGGTTCAGAGCCTGTAACGGAGGCTATAACAGTTCACCTAATCCAATTATCTAATTCCACAGTGCAATAGTAAACAGGAGTTTCCGGTATTTTTACCGTCTTTAAATGTTTTTAGAGACGTAAAAAATCCCGGACACTCCTACCCCACTCGACCTAAACCTCTCCTTGGAGAATAATAGTAAACTTTTTTACCTCTAAATTGACGCATTAAGTCCTTTTGTATTAAAACCGCCTGCCGCTGAAAAACTTCGACCACGCGTAAATCACGGTGGTAAAATTTTGGTCTAATTGCAGCTACCTTTGCACACTATGAGGATAGTGGGAGCGTTTGGCTACATTTGAAGAGTTACATCATCTAGAAGCCTGAGAAAGTGGGATTCATACCTCCGCACGGTGCCTTCATGCTGCCTCCGATATGTGTCCCAGTTGTGTCGCTACGGGCCATCGTATTTTTCGTGCACCCAAACACTGCCAACATTCCTGAATATTAATGATGCGTGAACCCTGTCAAAGCGCGTATAGTCGAAGCCTTTTTACTGTGATTTATTAGCTGGGGGCACAAGCCGGGGTGTGAACAGTCTTGCCACAGTTTATAAGGCGTTGTCTGTTGCCCATCCACCCAATACCGGCCCCATCAGTGCCCGTCTGGCTGAAATGTGACAAAGACTAGGTTTCTGAACTAATACAATCTAGCCTTGTTATGAAGAGGGCTGTTCATAAAACTTATGTCTTCGTATGAGAAGCTGTATGGGAATCGACTACCACAGGCAATATGATACGTGGCATGGTAGCAATCAAGTACCTAAAGACAGAGGGTTTTATTACAAGATACTGACATCGTAAAATCATCAAATTTGATGTGATTCAGTGAGTTTGGACCTCCTTGTTCGGACGATGGGACCCAGGCGGCCCTCTTTTTTCGCCACGCTGGGATGAGGCGTAAGGTTGCAAATTTCAACTGGTGTTTGAGAAAGTTCATAAACCTCAAGTCTTGTCGTCGCAATTAGCTTCTCTGAAACCCTCCAAATACGTCTGACATTATCTAGAAGCCATAAAAAGTCGGATTCACGCCTCCGCGCGCTGCCTCCGAGACGCCCCCGCGCGCTGTCTTCCACATGCCTCGGATATGTGTCCCAAATGCGTCGCTACAGGCTTTCGTATTTTTCATCCACTCAAACACTACCAACATTCCTGAATATTAATGATGCGTGAACCCTGTCAAAGCGCGTATAGTCGAAGACTTTTTACTGTGATTTATAGGCTGGGGGCACAAGCCGGGGTGTGAAAAGTTTTGCCACAGTTTATAAGGCATTGTCTGTTGCCCATCCACCCAATACCGGCCCCATCATGTCTGTGCCTGTCTGGCTGAAATGTGACAAAGACTAGTTTTCCGAACAAATACAATCTAGCCTTGTTATGAAGAGGGCTGTTCATAAAAGTCATATCTTCGTATGAGAAGCTGTATGGGAATCGACTACCACAGGCAATATAATAAGTGGCATGGTAGCAATCAAGTACCCAGGCGGCCCTCTTTTTTCGCCACGCTGGGATGAGGCGTAAGGTTGCAAATTTCAACTGGTGTTTGGGAAAGTTCATAAACCTCAAGTCTTGTCGTCGCAATTAGCTTCTCTGAAACCCTCCAAATACGTCTGACATTATCTAGAAGCCATAAAAAGTCGGATTCACGCCTCCGCGCGCTGCCTCCGAGACGTCTCCACGCGCTGTCTTCCACATGCCTCGGATATGTGTCCCAAATGCGTCGCTACAGGCTTTCGTATTTTTCGTCCACCCAAACACTACCAACATTTCTGAATATTAATGATGCGTGAACCCTGTCAAAGCGGGTATAGTCGAAGCCATTTTACCATGATTAATAGGCTGGGGGCACAAGCCGGGGTGTGAACAGTTTAGCCACCGGTTTAACGGCGTAATGTGCTGCCCATCCACCCAATACCGGCCCCATCCTGTATGTGCCCGTCTGGCTAAAATGTGACAGAGACTACCAACTAATACAATCTTACTCAGCAAGAAAGGTTTATTTTCCTCTTCTCAAGAAACTTCAGATTAAATCGTTAACGACTTTTTGATGGAAACAGACAACAAACAGTTCGTCTTTGATTATCGACGACAATGTAGGTGGCAGTGTTTGACGATTAGGCGAGATAGTGTTGCGATTTCATTTTTTATTCTATAGGATCCAGAATTTCCTTTTAGTACAAGATATGGATATCAATAAAATCACAATTTACTGATAATGGGATAACCCATAACGCAATCGACATACCAAAGATACCAGTTGAAATACTGTAAATGCAGAAATAATTGCGGTGTTTTTTCAATAAGTTCGCGGCTTTCTTACGGTTACTAAAAATGGAACATAGACCCGATCTTCAAACCTTGAAAACATATTAATCAAAAACACTCAAATTAAGGAGTCGTTTCTTATTGAATGCACTGTAATTAAAAATATGCGACCAAGCGATACGGAAAATGGTGGCGTTTGTTGATAGTTCTCGCCTCACTACAATGCCATAGTACTAGTATTCTGCTTTATTTTGTAGTTCCATGAGTGTGCTATATTTGTCCAGGACATGATCTGCACACTACGTACTGAGTACTGCAGTATTCTGTTTGATTTGGAAACATGACGATATCGACATGTACGCAAAATGGATCGGAAGAAATTTCTGATCAAGACGTCTATAGTACCCTTGCGGAGTAGGTGCGAGGCCGTGCACTTAGCTATTTTGGTTTCTGACTGGTCCGTAAAGGGCTGCCAGTGTTTCCAATATGTGACTGAACGTAGCGCTACTTTTGTTTCAAACGCGACCTTAAAGCCGCCGCAAACACTCCATTTTCTCCCCGCGAAATTAAATCCCCGCGAACGTCTCTGCATAGTAGTAGCCTTTCTCTTCTCCAATGGATTGCACAGTAAAGTAGATATCGATTGTAGTCTTACCTTGTTGTTTTACATAGTTTGAGCATTCTCACGTGTCAAAGAGGACTCCTAACGGCGGTTATGCCTGTTGCATATCTTTTCATAAGTTTTTTTTCCACATGGCTCAAAGAGGACACCTGTTATCTTACCCTGTACTGCACGGCTATCTTCATGTATCAATGGGGACATCTAGCGTGAGCTTTACATACGACAGTTCACAGCCAAGCTGTCGCTCATGGCTCACTGATGACATCTTGCAATCACTACATGAACTGCATGGGCAACGTGTAGGCAGTAAGGATTTTAGCTCTTACTTCTTTTTGATGACCGTGTTGCTTTTGCCAATCTGTCTAAAAGACTTTAATCAAAACATTTATAGAGCAGTGTAGAGTGGGGTAGGGTAGAGTAGAATAAAGTGCTACCTCTATGGGGCTACAGATGCTACAGCTATGGGGGTACCGACGCTACAACTATGGGGGTACAGACGCTTGAAACCAAGGTCCTGTTTTTCAATCGCCGAACCTACAAGTAGTCATGTCAGCTGTTGATCTACTGGCCTAGATTCCAGATACCAGACACTAGACACCAGCTGTGACACTATAATGCAGCAGTGCCAGAAATTTTCCTCAATAATCATATAAAATATGTCATGATTTGCATAATGTGCATCTCATTATGTTAATCACCACCTAAGGTGCCTATATACCAAAAACAATGAAAATTTATCAATCCCTTCTTGATTTATCCTCCTCAAAACTTATAAACAAAAAGGCCCACATCCTGGCTCGTATCTGTAACTATATCTATATATCCGTTGTAACCGCCATTCTTTGTAACACACCATATAAAAAAAATATCAATGGTTTATTGGTCTGAAGTCACCCGTGCAATGGCAGCCTTTCTAGTGCTGAATTGGCGCAGGGTTAATAAATCACATAATACACATGGGCAACAGATACGTATAGTTTGTTCAACACTTGCATTTCACAGGCTCTCAATGCGACCTTCCCCAACCGAAGTCAGGTACCCATTCACACCTTGGCGGAAGGACATAAGTCGTGTGTGCCTTTCCCAAGTCCCCCACCGTCGTGCTAAACCTCAAATCCTGGCCCACCTATATACCTGAACGTCGGACACAGCGCTGCCGAGAATCGAACTCGGGACCTCTGTACCCCGAGTCCGGTAGCCTAACCACCAGGCCACTGACGCCACATTCAAAAGCCCGCGTCGCAAACTACCTGTTACACCTTATCTTTCCGCATCTAGCTGCAATCTTTGTTTGAAGCTAGTCAATGCTTGGAGGCAATGAGATTCAATCTACTTAGGACTCAATTAAGAAACCTACATACAGAACCGTAAAAAAATAAAGAATTCAATTTTGGACACTTGAAAGAAGCAAAGGGATAACTACGACCGGTAACATAAGCGCCCGGGAATTTGCTAACTTGTCGAGGAACTTTATGCTGGACGGGTTGATGGTAGTTTGGCGGAGGAAGATGTAAACATCTATGAACCGTTAGAGAGCTTATTACACGACACGGGTTATGTTAATGATAACCTGCAAAAAGAAATTACACAGGACGAGATTATTAAGTGTCAGTAATCTTAAGACTGGAAAATCGCCTGACATTGATATTTCGAGAGTGTATACCGATTTTATTGCCCTATCTTAAAATATCATTCAACAAGTGCTTTAACTTAGGTGTTTTCCCCAGCAGTGGACAGCATTCGAGAGTATTCATCGAGCACACCTGTGGCCTAAGCTGTCACGGGGAGGCATAAGTGAAAAGATACCTGATATGATATGATACAAGCATTAAATGATGATATTAGATCCTGCGTGAGAGTCAATGAAGAACTGAGTGAGACATTCAGATGCCATCGGGGAATAAGACAGGGACGTATTTTATCCCCAATTTTATTTGCACTTTATATGAGTGTAATAATGTGCCTTTCTCTAGTATCAAAATATCCACTAGTTCCTGGTACAACCTTAGACTACAGCAGAAGGAATCTCTTCCTCCTGCCTTGTTCTGGGAAAGAGGGCAGTGGGCGGGTGAATGACTACCCTGATGACTTATCACCCCATGGGGTCCAAGCCTGACGCACGACCCTGACTGTCCCTCACCATATTAGGGCATGGTCAGAGGGAAGTTCCCCTAACTTCTTAAGATGGGGAGAGGAAGTCATCAGTGACTACCTTTTGAAACAATGTACCGTTTTCTTAGAAATAGATGTGTAGGCGGTAAGGAAACATATAAATAGGGAAATACAACTGTCGCTAGAGTAAGTTCCGAGAGAAGAGAGAGCGAATAGAAGACGTCTCCCATGTAGCACTGGCTCTTGAGTCTTTCTTGTCCCCGACTGCGTCGTACAACCACAAGATCGCAACTATCATACAAACTTAAGTAAGGGACACACCATCGAAGGCCAGCTACCCTTACCTAAAACCCTTACATAAGCGATTTGAGTAAGCATTTGGAAGAGAATGGATGTAGAGGTAACCAGGTAGGAGACACAGAAATACTAAGTTTAATGTTTGCTGACGATCTTGCAGTATGTTAAAACTCAGTTGTGGGTCTACAGCGGGCTCTGAATGCACTTGATTCTTAATGTCACAAATGGAAATTAACAGTAAACCTGGAAAAGATAACAGTCATGGTTTTCCGAAAGGTAGATAAGCTGAGAAAAAGCGAAAAGTGGTTCTATGCAGGAAGTGGTCAACGCGTATAAGTATTTAGGGATAACAGCATGTTCAAATGGACGATGGTTTAGAGTTCAGGAGACTTTAGCTGGTCAGGCGTCCAAGGCTTTATTCATTATGAAAAAGAATCTTGCCAAATTTGGTATATTACCTCCAGATTTGACGTTTAAAATGTTCGATACGCTTATTCTTCCGTTCCTGATGTATTGCTGTAGATTAAGGGACTTTCATGGTGCCAATCAACTAGAAATATTACACAAAAAATTCTGCAAACTCTTTTGAGGAGTCGGGCAATCCACACCTAATACGGCCGGCAGTGGGGGAGGGGGGTACTCGGTGGATAGGTTTGAGACGAATTAGAATTGTAGGTAGGCAGGTAGGCAGTTCTAGTTGCAAACGTGTGCAGGAGCACCCTATTTTTCGGACCAACGTGCCCCCGGGAAGGCGGGTGACCTCCTGATGGTGTTGTTTGCACGTTCGCAGCTAGAGCTCGCGATGACGTTGTCACATTGGTGTGGAATTTGGCAAATCTTCTGCTAGGTTGCGTGTGATGATGCACGTTTTTTGGGTTTGTTTACACTGTAACCGCTTTTATCGTCAATGTCATATCATGATTGCACCCCTATATTAACGCGCATGTGGAACAGCCCTCCCATTCAACACACGCATTATATCTGTCCGATTTCGATTGTTGTCGCAAGCAGATGTAGGGTGATGGTTACGCTATTTGCTGTGATCATTTTGTACACGTTAGTCAGTCAACTGTTGAGTCGCGGCGGACAGGTGTATTGAAAATAGAGTTGTGGCAATTTCGCAGCTACAACCCATGATTCCGTTGCTGCATAGGTATGCAAGTTGTCAAATCGTCTGCTAGGTTGCGTGTGATGATGCACGTTGTCTATTTTAAACCGTAACAGTGCAAGATGAACATATGATGTGAGTTTGCGTGAATGAAGAAGGAGCCTAATATTATCAGTTCATACAATATCATAGATGAAAGATATGTTGGATTTGTCGGTGTATGGTAAGTTGATGTGTGCGTACGTTCACAGAATTTGCTGTGTAGGGTTTTGCGAAGCAGGTATCTGGTGATGTTTTGGGCCCAAACCTATACCACTTACTCTCTGTCCAAAGAGCTATCTCCCACTCAACAACCAGGACCGTAGCATGTCCAGAACACGAGATATCAAAACAGGAAGTTCCGCTGAAATACCGTAACAAGCAGCCAGGGGACCCAAAATCTAATCATTTCCAGGTCTCATCAAGACCTACCCACATACCAAATATCAAGACAATCCATCCAAGCCTTCTTGAGTTATGCTGGTCTTCTACATACACACACACATGTATACATACATACATACATGTACATGCACATAAACGCTACCATAACAGAACCTTCTGGGCGAAGGTAACTAGAACAGCAAGCATCTGCTGTCGGAAAAGCTTCCTTCTCGTGGATCAAAGGCGTCGCCTAGCAATGTTTACTAGAACTGCAATATTTCGTGGCAATACGTCTTGCTGTGTTCAAAAGCACTTTGCACGTTCAGGATTTCAGGAAATACACGCTTACTATGCCGATGACAGGCATACTCCGGCGGTACGACCCCGGGACGCACATAGAGAAAACTACACAATGGGTAAATTACCACATGAGGTTCCAGTCCGACCGGGATAATGATATTGCTTTTGATACATGAGACGGAGGCTTCCTCTACGGTATAGATAGATGCAGTTCTAGTAAGAACTGCCAAGGGGCGCTCTTGATCCATGAGGATAAAGGTGCTTTAGCAGAAAATGTTTCACTTATGATGAGTTGCTTGACTGCGAGTTTCTTTCATTGTCAATAAGGATTGGTTCTCCAGCAAACTACCAAGGAACACATTAGACCAGGTGTCCTAAAAGATATCAATTTTTGACGCTGAACACTACAAACAAACACATTTGTTATTGATTTTGAAAACTGATTTCTGAAAATACCAACTTTAACAATATATATGACAAATATGAAATTGGGCAGCAAAAATGAAGGTAAGTAAAACCCAGCGTCACCATTTTAATTTCTATATATATCGTCTCTAACGTTATACACTCAGCACAAAAAGTTTGGAAACTTAACTTTGGTCGATCATATCTCCGTTGTCTCTTGATCAATTTCAATGATTTATATATCATTACAAAGCTTTTTGTGATTTTCTTTCCCATGATAACTTAATATGGTTGTAGATTAATGCAACGAGCACCAGACCTGCTTATGCGAGCAGGTCACGTAAAAAAGTGCCCATATTACCCTACTAATGTCAAACGCTCAATTCAGTATTTTTTTCTTCTGCTGGTAGCACGTGGCTTTTGTACGAGGGTAATATGAAACTTAAATCAACAAAACACATTAATATGAAAGCCAAGGATAGTCTTCATCCAAACAAAATAAATGCGTAAAGGAGCCTCAGTTATGATGAAGGTGGCTTCATACTGAGTACACAAGCCATGCGCCGTCACCACAGCTCGGTACATCCTCCTCATAATTGTCACCAGTTTTGTTACGCGGTCCCTGGCTATTCTTCCACAAGGAGTCGTCGCAGGTCGACCAGTGTTGTTCTATATATCATTCTCGCATGCACAGCTCGCCCAAGCTGATCAGTGATCACAGAGTCTGAGATTGTGTTTAATTGTATTGAGATCTGGGCTGCAGGAGGGCCATTATATCCTCTGTATTCCTGCATCTTGGAGGTGGTCTGAAATGGCTCTCATTCTGTATGGACGTGCACCATCATCTTGCAGATCTTGCATATTGCAGAGGTAAGGATCTTGGAAATGTGACTGGATTGAGAAAGGTGTCTCTATGTCTTGACACATCGAGGTTGCTTAGGATGATTAGCCTGTTTTTCCTCTGGCAGTTAACTGCCCCACACCATGACACTGACTCCAACAAACACTGTCAGTCTATCTGTGCAACAGTAAGCGTCGGGTTCTCCTCGTTGCCCACACTTCCATTTACCCATCCAACAATCTAAATAAATCTACTCTTATCTGTAGCTGTGAACATAACATTCCTCCACACACTGTTCCATTCATGATGTGGATAACACCACCACAAATGGGTTTGGCGCTGCGCTGAGTGTTTGACACTAACATGGAAATATGGGCACTTTTTTCTACAACCAACTCGAGTAAGCAGGCCTGGCGCTCGCTCCATGAGATTGCAATTATAATGAGTTGGGTATCATAGGAAAGGAAATTACACAGGCTTTTGAAAGATATATAATGCATTGAAATTCATCAAGAACCAACGGAAATATGATCAACCAAAGTAAAGTTTCCAAACTTTTTGTGCGTAGTTTGTACAAATGTAAAGGCACATGCATCCTGTCCCTTAAACATTATATAAAAGTCATGATTTGGGTAGCGTTCGTGTGTGTGTGTGTGTGTGTGTGTGTGTCTACGTGTGTGTGTGTGTGTCTACGTGTGTGTGTGTGTGTGTGTGTGTGTGTGTGTGCGTGTATGTACAGTGTGTGTGTGTGTGTGTGTGTGTGTGTGTGTGTGTGTGTGCGTGTTTGTGTGTGCGTGCGTGTGTGTGTGTGTTTATACATGTACGTCTGTCTGTCTGAAAAGCGGCGCAGATGAGTGAGTGATTGGGTGTTTGTCTGTAAACGCGATAGCCCCAAATGTCTGAGAGGCTAATGTCTTGCTTTTTGGTATGTGGGTAGGTGCATAGGATGGTGAATGACGGGAATGTCATAGTTGCAGCATTTGGAAATGAAGTGAATGTGAACCTCGTTCAACTTGAATTATGAAAATCAGGACCTCATTTATATGATTGATGAGGACATGCTAGAATAGCTTTTGTTGAGATACGTAAGACTTTCATGCTTTGGACAACCTCTGTTATTCGGGTGGACAAGATTTTCAACTGTATTCAGGCATGAGATCATTACATTACCAGTACTCTAGAAGTTAAAAAAGCTTACTTTTAGCAGACTGCAGAATATTTCAAGAGACAAGCTTGAGAAAGAACCAAAGATTAGTTGTTGTTTTCAGTTTAGGAGTAATTACATAGTTTGACCAATAGTTACCTCTCTCTTCTTCCTGTCTTCCCGTTGGTCAGTTCCAGAATCTGCATATTGAACTTCCTTTTCTCCTGATGTAAAGTAATATATTAACATACGCTCAAGCAACTGGATAGAATTTGTAAAAGATCAGACATTTCAGATAGCGTCCACTAGCTTTTTTCAGTGACGAAAAGCGGTGGATGCTACCACATACGTCTGACCGTCTACAAATTCTATCATGTTGCTTGAGTGACTGTCGTATTTTGATTATCATTTAAAAACGCAAAAGTTCGGTATAGAAGGCGGTGCCTTCAAAACTTCGGGGAGTGGAACGGCGCTCCGAACGCCGGCTCAGAATGGGTATATAAGTGCTTTACCTTCCTGTCTGAAGGCACACCACTCATTTCGACACTGACCGTCATGGCGGGCAGACGTAAAAGTGAGATGCTCCCGCGGTACAACGAACCACCGCCGCTCCCAAGCTTTTCAGGTAACAAAATGGTGACAGGAAAGCCTAACACAATAAATCTAATGTTTGTACACCTCAACTGCCGTACTGCTACTCGTGCCGTAGTGCCGGGCTCACGCCTGACTCACGTTCGTTAGTAGAGTTGCCGAGTATGACACTGGGTCTCCGTGACTCAGGCAACTGTCGTACTAGCTAAGGTTAGAGTACTAAGTGTTTCACGCGTTCATCCCTGACTCACGTTCGTCACTTTACCTGTTGTCCGTACAATACTAGCAGTACTCGCTGTACGGATAGATATGACTGGGAAATGTCAACATTAGCTGCCGATCACACGACATTGAATGTACGCAATCGTCGATAAGAACTCAACAAGGAACAAATAAACCGTGTAAGCTTTGAATTATTGTATCCTGAACGTTGGACATTCTATCAAGTCTTTACTGTAAATCTAAGTTTAACAGAAGGAGACCTTTGAGAGGTTAGGTGAACGATCGAACTGACTCAATTTTGCAAGTCACGCTACGGAAAGTTTTTGGGGAGGGGGGTAACATTGCCGCGTTCGAAATCAAAAGTCCCCTCCCACAGCACAAATTAGTATAGCCACACTTACATGATGAGTTGCTTATAATTTGCCTTGGTCCAACATAGTACCGCAAACATTCAGTTGTGATGTCCGTAACGTTAGAACAAAATCCACTCAACACTGACAATGCCAGGAAAGAGACAAACATCTAACGTTATGTTGAGCTGGCCAGAGAACTCCATGACTCGGAGACATGTACACAATAAGGAACAATGACGTCGTGTATATGGTGTCCTGTTCATTTGGTATTTCCTCGTGATTCTGAATGTAACGAGCCACGTTGCATTCAGTCAAACAGAAGTAAATACAGATTCCAAGAGTATTTGGGGAAGAGAGAACTAGAGGTGAACCGCATTGGAATTTGTAACTCTACGGAATAGATTCATCATGTCATAACGAACACTGATTTCGGTGTGTGAAGGACAGACCAGAGAGGTATTATTTTCAGGCTAATTTTACTCACGTAGTTTTGTTTCAACGTTGCCGAAAACACACTGTATTTCCGTCGGCCGTCACGAACCGCTACATTTTCGTAGCAAGCATTCAGCAGATACTGGTAACATAATCTCCCGGTTATGTGCCGTTATATGACACTACAGTGCAATGGGAACATGGTCCGGGGAAATATAACGTTACATAACGTTATATGTGGCATTTATATCAAACATGCTACTTATGATGTGATTAACTTTATCATCATTTTCTAACAGGCATTTCTAACATTCGTTATTTCGTTCCCCCAAAAAGGACAATATTTGAAACAATGGACATCTAGATATTTTATTGGACATGCTACAATAAAGCATATTCTCCATGGAAAACCGTGAAAGGTTGGGCATTTCAACTTTTAACAAAATTTACATTTCCACATCAAAATCAAACAGCATGATTCTAAGGGTAACTGACAATACATGTTATGTTAGTTCACTACAATATGTGACAACAAACCCATAAATGTAAAAGAATTACATTATATATCTTCAACATAAAGAGATACACTGCACATAAAAGGCCCTAAAATGACACATTTTTTTAATCATTCATGTTGTGAGGACTAGATTGAGCGGATTGGACACATTCGAATATATAATGCAGATTATACAGTCATCACATCAACACACCTGACTTCGGTACCTGGCAATCAATTTTCCTTGATTGCTGAAGTCTATAACAGAAGTAGTAAAGATGTATTATGTAAAGTATTGCCCCTGATGAAAGGTGCTCTACATTGTATAGCCACCTTGATGGATACTGTTCTTGTCTCTCAGGATTTTCTGATACAGTTGTCAGCATTAGGTGTCTGTCATAGAGTCAGGACATATGTGTTCTGTATGGAGAAAGAAGATGATGTACAATGAGACTGATGCTATAGGTAACATACTTTTATGACTTACTCTTTGCAATCATGATGTAACACAGAGTGTATTGTCTGAAGTAAAAGTATCAACAGCAAGGTATGTAAGAATGTGTGATAAGTGCACAATTATTGCACCAGTTAACACAATTAAAAGCACAAGTCATCATTTCTTCCCAAAATCAAGTTTTATCATGTTTATAGATCTCATTTCTTCAACTTTCTACAGAAGTGGTGGCCTTGAGTATGCATGTGTATATAATGCCCAGGCTACAGTTTTCATCACTATGTAGTTATGAAGGCATTTGTTTTACAGCAGCTAGCATTATTGCTAACACTTACTAGTATTATCAAGAAACTTATACCTTGATGGTTGCGAGCTATGTTACAAAGCAGTTATCATATTTGATAGGTTAGCATATCTAGAGGCCATATCTCTTCACACAGTTTGACTCAATGATATACAAGTATGAGAATTTCGCTAGCAGTAAAGATTTAGAGATGTAAATTGCCTGTAACGTTAATACTCTTGAATTCTACTAGACAATTTGCCAAGTATTGCTGTGCTGTACATATGTACTACATGATAACTAGATAACTACTCTACTCTAGTTTGGTATTGATATAAATCTGCAATTGGGATTTAAACCATCTGTTTATCTTTCATGTGCAACCCTATGACTCTCCTATGTTAATTTCGCAGTGTGCATCTTATTACTTGCTTGTATAACATTCACCGACGTATCAAATGATAATCAATTTTCAGAAACAGCATCACTGCAATCAGGCAAGACTGGAGACAGGTTCAAACCAACAGGAATTGATAACAACAAAATCCTAAAGAGGGAAGTGCAACCTTCAACCTTAAAAGCTGGTCAGTTGAAATATGACAATAAGACAATACTGTAGTTGACATATGACTTACATGTTGATTTCGTGTACAAATTTAACTGTTCCTTTATACAGGAGCTTTGACTGCTTTGTCAGCCATAGTTTTTAATGGTAAGTACAATCATAACAATATGCCATTGTTTCATTTCCCGTGTTTCAAGCTTCCAGTGGTATAACATTAAAACCTTTAATGTTATACACAAGCTTGAAACACATAAAACTAACAATAATCTGAAATACATATATACAAGTCATATATTACCTGCTAATATCTCAATCAGACTGCGTTCATTTCTCTCAACCAGAGATGTGCCGCCTCCTTCAAGGGTCGTAGCGTCATGCTCTGCTGTCTTCTCCGATATCAAAAAACCAAAACAAAAAATTATTACACTCATATCATGATGAGTGATGTGTGGTAATGGAGCCATCTCAACACAGAGAAAAGGAGAAACTAAAAACTGTGCCAGTTTTTGTTTCTCTCAGTCCATGGGACAGGAGTTTGAGAAATCTTGAACAGACATGACAACTCTGACCTCAACTGGCTCTATCATCACACCTTCCTATTTTACTCTTCCTGCACGAGTACCGGTGAAACGGGAACGGTTGGGGGTTCAAAGATCAAAATACCCATGTATTATAGAGATATCTATTCAATTACATGCGTATCTGTGAAATTTTAGCTCTTACAAAGAATTATTCTAAGTTGGTCAAAGTAAATCGTTATTGAACAGCCACCGCAGGATCTTTGCATTGTAAACAACAGTTTCACGACCTCATATCTCCATGAACAGTTCTATTCATGCAAATGACATACATTTGCATAATATATGCTTGGTCATAAACACCTTTATCTTACTTACACATGTTGCAATATTGACAGTCCTGTAATTTTCCAATTAGATGAGATATGGTGTTTTTGCATTAAATATGCAAATTAGGAATTTATTTGCATAATTGGTATCTGTTGATGATCCACTTTCCATAAACTACATACGTTACATGTATTTGAATCTGATAATGGAAAACACTGCAAATATAGATTTTCCTCATTAGCAATGCAAATTAAGTGCTAATTAACATAATTTGCACTTCATTGTGTACATCTCTGTCTAAGCTACCTGTATGCTTAATATCATGGAAATCCGTCGTTCCTTTGTTCAGTTATTGTCCTTAGAAGATTTTCACGATAACGCCCCTGAAGTTCCAGAGCAGCTGCTAGGGGGCCCAAACCCACACTACGTCTTCATTACACCACAAGCTATCTGCCACCAAAAAATCAAGACCATAGCACGTCCAGGTCAAGAGATACAAAAATGGAATTTCTGCTGCAGTACCAAGGTCAACCTTGACCTTGAATTTCGGCTTCACAACACCTGCCCACATACCAAATATCATCGTAATCCATCAAGAGGTTCTTGAGTTATACTGACTACAGTAGTCCGGAAACACAAACAGACAGACAAACAGACAGACAGACAGACAAACAGACACACCCAAAACAATATCTCCATTTTTCATGGAGATAACAAGACACTACTCTCACTAAGCATTTAATATGACCACATACAACCTAGATTTCGGTAGAGTTTAGATTTAGACATTGAATAGTATTTAGCAGATTAAGTATGTTAAGTATCCATCAAATACACCTCACTGACCTGCATTTGGGGCGGAAAAGAGCACCAGACATCCGAGGAATATGATGCTGATAACCATCATTGTCTGGAAAAAATCAGAGATGAATATGACTTTAAAACAAGAGGACTCAAGAAGGAATTTTATAAGTTTTAGTGAATACGTTGTCCATGGTTAGATTTCGTCGGTCATTGCTGTGAATTCATGAAATTTGGGGATCATGGTAGCCTCCGATGTAGATTCCTCCCGGCTGTTTTCTTTTTCAAGTTACAGTTTTTATACTACTACATTTTATTCTTATTGCTGGCCGGCAATAAACTGTAACTTGAAAACGAAAACAGCCGGGAGGAGTCTGCATCGGAGGCTAGATCATGGCAGGATTGGGCTCCTGATAGGGTCGTGAACGCGTGACCTGTTGGATAAAGAAGGCGTTGGATTGGGGTATTAATTTGGGTACAGCCTGGGATCACAGCAAATGAGACAAAAACCAATACAACCCGCGGTCACACTTCACTTGTCAAGGTCACCCGACATCTGCTTGGAAATTAAGGTATTTTACGTTCAGCTCATCTCACAAAATAGACATTCATGTTCAATTTGACACACACACACACAAACACACACACACACAAACACACACAAACACACACACACGCGCGCACAGACACACACAGGCACACGCACTTACGCACAGACACACACAGGCACTCGAGAACCTTTTTGGCGAAGGTAAAACACGCCTGAAGGTAAAACACGCACACTCGTCATTTGGCCCGATTGAGTTGAATCCATTTGACCAAAATGACAGGACAAGAAAAACCACGAACAAAAACAATATATTTCACTCCCACACCTGTGGTATGGAGTGGAATATGAATATATAAAGAGGCGATAAGATCGTGGACATATTTCCCGAGGACCTGCAGATAGAGGCATCTGGGAAGAACGTGCACACAAGGCCAGAAGACGGTAAAAGGTTGAAGGTAATGTATAAGCCCCGTGATTGCGGTAAACAGGAGCTCAACTTAACTGGGCGTACCCTCGCACTTTCAAACCAGTGCACCCGAGGTCACAATAGGCGCCACCTGAAAGAATCGGCTATTAATCTTATGACACATGTCAAGGTTCCTTTATCAGGCAGTAAGCCCAGTATCACTATTTGCTTCTGGGGTTGTGTTATACATGTACCAATCTATTATCCGGTTATAATTGTGTAGATTGCGCGTATATATTGGGGACTGCCAGCGACTTGTACGGGTCTGTTGTCGGTTGCTGCCATCGTGGGGTCGCCAGTTCTATTACGATTCATCGGAACAAAATACATCGCTGTGCGCCTAGTCACGGGTCGGTGGCTGATGTTTTGGATTCTGTTGTTTTTTCGATACAACAGAACACAATACGGCGCTTTGTGCTCAGTAGAGCTTTCGTAAATGCATAGGTTTTCTCAACAACATGACCTTGATACGTATGACCTTTTCGTCGATGCAACATTTTCAAGGGACATTTAGTAACTCTCCCTTACACCCCCATTCCATTAGGGCGGCGACCACGCTGCGACAACGCTGCCATCGATTTGACAGAGCGCTCAACAACTTTCATAGATCAAAAAAGAAGATTTTCACGCTTTGTATATTTTGCTGTCTTTCTAGTCATAATTTGATATTTTGGGTTATATTTCAATATGAAATAAAGGGTTGCACAAATCCGATTTTGACTGCAGAGAGGTCGCAGCGTGATCTAGTGGAAAGTCGTTTTGTGACACAGGACACTAATATCAATGTATGATTGAAGCAACGAAAGGGAACAACTTCTTTGTAGTAAAAACGTTGCAAATGTAGACAATGGCAGACATTGAATTGACTACGTGTGGAGTGTGATCATTGTTGGAATTTGACGCAGGATGAACAGGTTGGTGTCCCAGGTTGACCTTTCAAAAAAAAAAGGACACAACTGCAACAAACTATAACGGACGAAACCTTCTGCATGTTAACTTAAAATCTGACTTCAAACAGACCTGTGTCGTAACACTGCTATTCAGTATGTAGGATGCAATAGTCAGTCTATAGGTTCCTACATACGTATATGCCATAGTATCGACTGGGCAGAAGAGATACAAGGGGCTAACAAGACACTAAAACAAACTCACAGTTGGCAGTTGAAGGTCCAGGTGTTGGCTCGGAGGGTAGTGCTGCACAATGTTGCCAAGATGTTCTTCCTGATGCCCCCGCTGTCTGAACGGTTGTCTCCCAAAGACGTGTGAAGTACCCTTGTATTACAACGATGTGTTACGTTTGGCTTATAGCATAAGCTGATTGGCTAGCTGTGACTTCAGTACAATGTACTTGCAAGTGCCCGTATGTGCCGCAGGCTTTTTCAGAGATGCGCCCTCGTGCAGGTCACCAATTGAATCAGAAGGTCACTTTGTCTTTCGTAAACAGGAACATAAATCTGTCAGGGAAGGAATGAATGGACCCTTTCACGTCCGCGGGAAATTTCAAACGGGTGAAATACTTTGAAGAGTAATATCTGTCAGTTGATTGACAGAAATGTCAGTGTCATTTACATACTAGAAACGTCAGTTGTTTATACTGCAATTGCCTTCGGTTAAAACACCAGGCTACAGATCGGTGTGCTGTAACTTAAGTAGAGTTGTGAAACTTCAGGATCCTGGAAACACAAGGACTCGTCTTTGAGGTCTTCTGTCCTCTCTTCGGTGAAATTACAACGACCAAGTTCGCTCTGTAGTTTCGTCCGGACGGCCGCCGAACATGATGATGTACAGTTCCTCACACTGTTATTTTAAGTATGAAAAGTCGATACGAAGCACGCTGAAGGCCAGACCATATCTCAGCTCTTTACCGATGACCTTTTACCTGTTTGTTCAACCACAGACAGTTTTGTGGCTCTGGCGAAGATCTGGAAGCTTCGTAATTTTATGCTTGGTCGTTTGACGCTGAGCTCGATTGGGGGTGAGAAGTAAATAAAATTAACACAGCTACTAGTTAGATAATTTAAAAGTGCCCATTTCTTGCTAGACCTTTTCGCCAATGAGACTATCAGAACTGTTCTAAATCAAAGAAACAGGATTTAAGAAATCTGACGAATAACAACACATGTACAATATTTGTCTTAGAAAAACGTCTTGTACATTATGCCGTATATCGTGAATGTCTAGATACTAGTGCTTAAAGATTCAGTAAGTCCCTACCCTCAGAATGACACTTCAGGTGATAGAATACTCTTAGTTTTATTTTAAAAGGTAGCATTAATGTTGAAAGCTAACACTGTAATTTCCTCTTCCCTGCATGGCGGCGCTGCTGCACGAGGATTATAAAGCATATCAAATTGTATCATTTTGTATTCCGCTGATCCGATATTGTGTACAAAATCAACCTAGTTAGCTTTCCTTGTCTATTATGATATGAGAGAAAGAGAGAGAGAGAGAGGTACAATAACCCAGTAGGTATATGTGTACAATAAAGGTATTCATACGTTGATGAAGGTGAGACATCCAGGTTATAAGATACGCCAAAAATAGATATGTTAATGAAGTGAAGGCAATTTCAGATGGTTCAATAGAATAGTAAGTTAAGACAAGGTTGTATGCTAATGAATCAATTACCCTTCAGCATTAATACTGGTGTCCTTCAGGGTGACCCCTTGGCTCCCTCCCTCTTTGTCATATGCCTTGATTATGCATAACAAACCTTCAGTACAAACCTGGTGTGTTACGCCTTGATGCGGTTTACCGGGTATGCAATACAAACAAACAAACAAAACACCTGTGTACTTAGCTTTGAAGTTGTATGAAGCTTATTTTAGCATGGCCTTGAGATGTTTTGTACTTTCTTTCAATTGTTTTTAGCGTCTGCAAAGATGTTTGTGGTTTAGCAGCATAACATTGAATCAAGAATATATTGTCATGACATTTGCTATGGGGTTAGGTATTGTCCTATCGAAGAAAATATTAGATTTGGGGGTCCCTGCTGGCTATCCTTGGTACTGCAGAAGAACTTGAAGTCTTTCTATCTCGTGTTCTGCACAAGCTATGGTCATGCGGATTTTCTAAACATATGGGCATGTTGCCTGAAGCTAAGAATAAAACAAATTATTTAAAGAAATGTAAAAGTGATATGGTCATTTCGGCGGTAGGACCTTAATAATACTTATTCCTGAACTGCAACTGTGAGAAATCATACACAAAGACAATGACACGGGTATTGTACTTCCATGATTATATTCAAATTCAGGAAAATAACAGCAAAAGTATGCAAGCCTCTCCTTATAGGGATATACTAATTTACCTTGCAATTACTATAACGTCAATAACATTTTATTTTCGTTTTTGTATCCATAGTTGTATAAGACCTTACTTTTGCTGTGTTAATAAAGTTTTATCAGTACATGCTACTAGAAGTAAGAAGGTGGTACCACCCTACAACGCTAGAATATCAGACAGTCACAATATCTCACAGGACCTTGAATAGCCGAGCATAATTTTCAAATCACATGTTTCACTTGGCCTCGCTCTACTTTCAAATATACATACATGTAGCTCTACTTGGAACTCATACATAGTTATATAATGGCACAATGGCACTAAAACTAGAGCATGCTGAATTGATATTTGAGAGCTATATGTACATGTACGCAAAGTTTAGATTAAACAGTACATAGACCTTTTATGCTTTCTACTTCTCTACAAGCAGGTTTATCATCCGAAGAAGGATGACGTGGTCTTTGTAAAAGAACATACGTTCTATTTTCAAAACGTCACTGCACTTCGAATTCATAAATAATTGCAGGAATGGTACTAAAAGTAGAGCATAGTGAATCGATACTTGAGAGCTATATGTACATGTAACGTTACGCAAGTTTAGATTAGTCAGCACATAAACTGTTTTTCTTTCTACTTCTATACAAACGGGTTTGACAATATAAAGATGCATAACGTCGTCTTTATAAAAGAAAATACACGTTATAGCGTATATAGACCACCAAGAAACTGATAAAGATACAATTCAGCAAGGCAAGAGGAACACAGTAAATTACGATCATGCAACCTCTGATCGCAGATTTAAAACGTACAATCTGCTCTTTGAATAGGAAATCTGTACATAAATTATATATGAATGTGTAGATAGACCCCCAAGCTTAAGGCATCGGCGCGTCTTACTTGATATAAAAACCGTGGCTCACAATTCGACAAGGCAAGAGGAACACAGTGAATAAAGTCATGCAACATCAGGTCACAAATTTAAGTACGATCTACTCTCTTAAGAGCTTTACATATATGTATGCAAGATTTCAATAATATGATACATAACCATGCTTCTTTCACCTCCATAAGTCTCAAAATTACTAGAGGAACACGGTAAAAGGAAATCATGCAACAATTGGTGATGTTTTAAGGTACTAGTTCATTGTGAACGTTTCTCGTCTCTACAATATGTAGGCTAAACATGAGCAGGAAAAGTAGTTTCAATTCCGTTAGTTTAGCCCTCTGTCGCGTCGGCGTGGCGTAACGGTTAGAGCGTTGAAATCGGAATCAATAGGTCCCGAGTTCGATACTCACCATGCCCGGACGTTGTGCCCTTGGGAAAGGCACTTTACACGACCTTCCCTGGCGGTGGAGTGACGCCCACCGAGCCTATTCGGGTAATCTATCGAACAGTGTGCCAAAAAACACACTACGGATTTGGTTGCCGATGTGCCAACATCTGCACATTTGCAACTGAGAACCGTTAATTTTTTTTAGCCCTCTGTGGCACCTATAGGTGAACAAGTCATCCTGAAAAATTCATACTGCTACGGAAAACGTGCCACTGGTGTTACTTTGAAATGTCTGACGTGAAAACAATAAGGCATCAGCCAACTGAAGACGATATTTTGTCAGTCCTTGAACCCTTCATGGCCGAGATTTTTGAAGCGGTTGTTCCTTCATAGCTGCATGATGTACACGACGTGTTGCAACTGTCTATGGTATCTACTTGTAAAGACAGTTCGAGAGTGGAATCATCGTGCTGCGCATTAGTTGGAGCAGGGTGACGGTTTCCACGAATGGATGACGTAATGAGAGATATGAATGTCAGTTTGCCATGCATTGTGGTAGTATTGATGTCATTTGCTGCTTGCTTCTAATAATCCTTTGCTATGGTAAAATGGGTCTATTGAAATAGATTCCAGCCTTGTGTCCACTTCGAGCTCCTTCTTACATGCTATTCCTTCTTATTCTTGTTATGATCAGTTTGTGTAAACACAAACGACCACTCTACTTAATGATCCTTTACGGGACCGCTTCCCAGTGGCTGCCGTTAGTGGGACTGCCGCTAGGGGGAATTTATCCAGGCTACATTCTACAATTGTCGAATGACCCTGGACATATGTCTTAAACTGTCTTTCAGATTCATCTCAGCGTGATAAAGGTTTTCTTTCCACTTCTACAAGAGTCAAACAGTAGCGATGGATCCAAGGTTCATTAGATTCCAGTTCTTCTCTATGCCTCCTCTTGATAATATCCATAACATTCCACTCTTACGTTTTTACATAGTACATATTTGTCATGCTTGTCTCAGCAGTGACAAAACATATCAAGAGGCAAAGCTGCATATCATTCAACTTAAATGTTAAACGTTGTCTCGCTTTAGTTATTTCTTCAGTGGGCATTATGTACAGTTCCGTTCAGTACTTACAGAAAGTGCCTAGACAATATATCAGAAAACTGTACAAGTAAATTACATAGCCTCATACTGCACATATGGTATTTGTTGAGTAGATCAGTTACCAAAATTGTTGTAGAAGTTACCATACTATGTATCATATAGATATATAGATAGATAGATAGATAGATAGATAGATAGATAGATAGATAGATAGATAGATAGATAGATAGATAGATAGATAGATAGATAGATAGATAGATAGATGACGTGATACACAATAATTTTGACGTATTTTGCATTCTACAATGACTTGCACCACCGCTATTGGGTTCACTACTGTCCTAGAATATACTGAAACTGTAAGTAACATTTTGTTTTGCTTTTCAATTATAATTTACACTTGCAAATGTGAGAAGTAATCTAAGATAATCTTAAAACATACTACACACGGCAAGCTAGTGTAATCGTTTGTGTCTCTGCTTGTATTTCGCATATTCGTTTACAATATAATTTTTTCTCTTTAACATGCATCTCCATTCATGATTGAAAAACATTTTACAAAGGCCTTCATATTCTTTAGTGCAATAATTACGGCTATTATCTATGATCTATAACATGAAAGATGTTTGACTCGACCAACAATAGACTTTGTCGAGGAACGAATGTAGATTTCAAAGTATGTTGGCAGGTTATCAGCATTTTCAAAGTGTTTGCTTGATTGGACAAGTTACACTGCAAGAAATCCTAATGCAATGGTCCCACAAAAGCCCTTAAAGGTTCGCGTGATTTTGAAATGAGAAAATTTGTTACTTTTTGCAACACCATTGTGGGCTAAAATCAAGACATGCTGTGATGAAATAATCGTCTTTAAGCTTAATGCAAAATATGACTTTTCCTCTAACTGGAAATCCCTGTGATTTACATAAACCCCATTTTCTTAACTGTATGTTTGGTGATAAATGTTCAAGGCCTATGAATTTTCATTGTTTATCCTCTCCGTCATATGCTATAAGCATGTCACATTTCCTGTACTCGTATGGTTCATTGTGATTTTTCTTCTCGTCATTGAATTCCGCATCAATCTTTTTTATAAAGAATCCCCACGTTGAGCGATTGCAAAATGACAAACTTTTCTGCTTTACCGCTGATTGTAAGCTTATATTCATATGAATGCATGCTTTAATGCAAATTAGATTGTACATGTACAAGTGCTTTGGAACCCAGTAGTTGTTTTTATCGTTACATGAAATGCTGCGAAAACTCCCCCAAAGATCGTAACTGGAAGAGCTAAAATATATCAAGAAACTCTGCAATTTGTTATTTCATATCGCTGCTGGAGAAGTAGTAAGAGCTATGCTTTTTTGTGAAACCCGAAATCCTGTGAACTCCTGAAAACTCCCCAAAGAGCGTTACAAAGAGCTGGAAGAGGAAAACTATATCAGAAACACGGCAATTTGTAATTTCATATCGCTGCTGGAGCAGTAGTAAGAGCTATGCTTTAATCACCGCCGAAACAACACGACGGGTTCATTACTATCAAAAACAATGTCCAGCTGGAGAGAGAAGACCAATCGCCCCCAGTCTTTCCTAGCTCATTTGTAAACATTGCCACATGTTTTGGAGCCCAGTGGCTTTTGTTCAAACCTGATATCCCAGTAGAAAAATCCCCAAAAAGCGTTACAAAGAACTGGATGAAGAAGGAAACATGAGAACCGCTGTAAGTTCAAATTTGACATCACCATTGTCGCAGTAGTAAGAGCTATGCTTGACCACCGAAACAATGCAACGGTTTCATAAATATGAGAAAAACAATATCCAACTGAAGAGAAAGCAAAATTGACCCCATTTTTCAGTATCTCATTTGTAAACATTGCAAAATGTACACATCTACAAATAAGCTTTTGCTCGTCTGTCATTTTCAGATTGGCTGACCAGACTCATTGCAAATCATTTTGAAAGAAAGAAGTTGTTTTGTTTGTCTGAAAAATGAGATACGATGTGGGCCGATATTTATCAGTGTGGCATAGGACTGCGTGCCTCATAAACTATTTCAGGTACAGGTTTGTGTGAGGACATTTTTCCCCTCAGCATATATTTTTTAGAGATCAACCCATGAAAAAGCCCTAACGTCGTATGTGCATGGAAGTAGCATTTTAGGAATAGTCATTGAATAATTTCAATTATTCGGGTATGATGAATACTAAGTCGAACTTTTCACAACACCACTCCCATTTTCGTGATTTCTGAAGTAAAGCTACAGTGGTTTATACCGGCCCCATTTTCTTTGCGGTATTTCGTCCTGACTATCCAAGACCTATGAGTCTTCATTGTTTTTTTTTCTTCCACCGCCAAAATATGTTATTCAAGAAAGCCCTAAGCCATTTTCATAACTTGTATGCTATAAACTTGTCACATTTCATTGCACCAGTATTTGTTATTGTGAAAATTCTTCATGAATCTCCTCAGAACAGCATCAATGTTGTATCAAAACATATCAATGCAAAAGAAATTGTTTTTTCATTCTAAAAAAAATGGAAGGAGTGACTGTTATCAGTACATCAAAAATGCATGTCCACATTCCCTTTTCCTTTGCATCATACACACACGCACTGAGGCAAATGGCTAGGCATGGGCGTTTATGAAACACATTGACACTTTTGAATGTGTAAAAAGCTAGATATGACTCTGTAAATACACAACAAGACGACACGTTTTGAATGTACAGAAATTAGGCATGCCTCTGTATACTTAGTTTGAGTCCACCGGCTGATTTAGATATACAAAGAAGTCAGGAATTGCTAGGTGATATGATTCACCTCAAATGTATTTTGGGTGCTTCTTTATTTAAGAATTCTATTGGACTCCTCTTTCTAGCGCAATTGATGGTAAAGATGAAATTTTTCAGAAAGAGGAGTAGATATTGGTATAGCAATATTACAATTGCCACAACATATTACATGTAGCAAAGTAGCACTATCATTGCTACAATTTACAACACAAAGTGCAAGCTACTTACTACCATTGCTACAATAGACGCTACATTAGGGAAAATGACACTACATGACAAATAACTTGCACAGTCCACATCCAACGAAAAAAACATCTACCCCTTGGCCCTCCATTTCCTACTCACTAAATGAGGACGACTCGTCGCTATTTGTCTCAGGGGACTCTGGGGAGTTATTCTTTGTTTCTCTCGTGTCATTCTGGCTGCATGTGACTAGCTGAGAATTACTGGTAGCAGAGGAAGGGCAAACGTAACTATTATCCGCGCGCGTCTCTGAATCATCGGCAGTGGACTGTCTAAGATTGTTCTCATCATAGATGGCAGACTGTGTTCCCTCCACACAAGTGGGCAGGGAAGCAGGTTCATAGCTGTCGGCTACCGGGGATTCTGTGGGGCTGAAGACTGCCTCGTTAGGGTCATTTTGGACAGATGTGTTGGACAGGGTACGTTCTACGTTAGGAGCCAGAGCAGCTGAGTCACAGCAGGGAGCGCCGAAACAACTCTGCGCAGTGACGATAGCCTCGTCACTCTGCTGGTAGGTTGTGGCCTGCGTTGCGCCCGGGTCTGGGAGAATGGAAGGGTGTTGGTAGCAGTTTTGGTCGGACATGCTGGAATTTCCAGCGCCAGCATTTTCGTAACTACTGCGCTCTACATAAGCTGCACACCACGCTCCTTGTCCGTAAGGGACAACCTCTGTAGAGCCAGAAGAATCTGTGTCGGACAAACTGTCGTGGTCTTCAAGACGGCCCTCAGCGTAGGGGCTGATGACTGATTCTGAGTCATCAAAATGATCGTGGTCATCAAAACAACCTTCCGCGTAAGGACTGATGACTGACTCTTCCGAACTGTCGTGATTTCCGATAGGCTGTGACCGCACGGACACCATGGGGCTGTTGTGCATTATTATCTTTAGCGAGAGGACAGAGCTTATCCCTCAAACACCTGAAACATTTCCAAACTACCTTCATAAGCAACAGCAGCCCAGCAATAGCTGCAACGAAAATGTACCACATGGCATTATTGTCTCTGGTGCTCATCAGTGAGGGTGCTGTTGTTTGGCGTGTTGTAGTGCGATGTTGCATTGTGCTCATCAGTGGGGGCACTGTTGTAGTGCGACGTTTTGTTGTGTGAAAATGTGACAGGTGTGTGTCAATTGGTACTTCGAAGGTGGTTGTGTAAGAACCACTCTCTGAGGAAGCTGTACAAAGTATGACCCTCAAAGACAAAAGCCCCGCCCCTTCAAGCCAAAGAGTGAAGCTGGACTTCCCCATGTAGTTAGAACACACCTTCTGTTTCCCGGGTTCCCCTATACCAGACTCCTTCATGCTACATTTCGTCCACCCCTCAGCCCTTAGGTAGGTCCCCACTCTCACTGTTAGATTACCTGTTGTCAGACTGGCGTGTGTCGTTGTGTTTGTGTTGTATGTTATGTTCATTGAGTATTCTGACCCATTGACAAAGGTCCAGGACACTTGGGGCAAGTCCTCCCAGTACACGTTGCCAAAGGCTGTGTGTTCTTGGGACTCTTGGTTTTTCTCTACCTTTAAAATCTCCACAAACGGTGCCGGGCATGGGAGGGCGCTGACATTAACCCGGACAGGAGGACTTTCCATCAGGGACGAGGCGGGACACCCTGTCTGTATGGACACTTCATACTGCCGGGGATGGGGCCCCCAAGATTTCCAGCTCCTCCACAGATGTTCATACAACCCAATGTTCGCACACGTACAGCGCAGGGGATTGTTCTGCAATCGAACATCCCACCCAAACGCCACCTTCCCCGGATACACAGCGACTATAGCATTTCCCTTCAGATTCAAACCTACTTTGGCTAGCTTTGACGGTTTGAACCAAAACCCTGACAGAAAAGTCAGCTTGTTGCCCGACAAGTTGAGGAGACTAAGTCGCTTGTTTGAGTGGAACGCGCCATCTGCAATCCACGAGATTTCATTGTACTCCAGGTACAAGCTCAGAAGTTGTTCAAGCCTAGCAAACATGCCTACGCTGACTGACTGGAGCTTGTTCTCAACGATATAGATTCTTTGTACAGACCGCGTTCCCTGCAGTACCCCAGGCGCTATGTACCAGATAGAATTTGAACTTACGTCCAGCCAGTCCAGCTGTAGTCCACGCAGCATGTCGGGTGCCAACGTCAGGATTCGGTTGTCCACGAGGTAGAGGTACTCCACCAGGGGCAACCCCTCGAAGGCACCAGCCTATCATGTAAACGTTATGTTTTTAGACTATTTGCGAGAACGAGGATGGGACAAGGAGAACGATTTGGACAAAAAGGTGTTCAAACCTATCCAGCCAGATATGCCGTGTGCCGGTTATAATGAACGACAAGTGTCCTAAAGCTCTCAATATAGCTGTTAATACTAATCATAGGGGAATAGCTTGTGATAATTTATTTCAATATATACTGTGAACAAAATGTAATGGAACTTTATCTTCAGCCTATCACGTGAGATCAAGTTATTCTACACAATACGTGCGTGTATCAATCTTACCTCCAGACAGGTGATGTTGTTGCCCAGCAGCAGAAGTTTCTCGAGTCTCTCCATCCCCTCAAACGTGCCGCTTCTCAGGGTCTGAAGGTTGCTCCGCCAGATGACCAGGGTCTTCACCTGTGGTAGCTTAGCAAGCGCGCCTACCTCTATGGTCGTTATGTTACAGTTTACAAACCATAGTTTACAGTCTTTACCACATGGTAGCTTTGAGAGAGCAGTGGTGTCACCTGTAGTCAATGTGCCTACGTTGTGATCGGCTATGATATGTACAGTGACGCTCTGTTGAGAGGGACTCAAAG
The DNA here is from genome assembly GCA_035149815.1 of Branchiostoma lanceolatum. Classification (NCBI taxonomy): domain Eukaryota; kingdom Metazoa; phylum Chordata; class Leptocardii; order Amphioxiformes; family Branchiostomatidae; genus Branchiostoma; species Branchiostoma lanceolatum. The sequence continues at coordinate 121,972 of CM068874.1, forward strand.
TGACACTCTGGGCGTCCCCTATAACAGAACTACCTGACACTTTTTCGTTACCTGTACAGTCGTAACAGGACATGAAGGTTGGATAGATATGGAAATTGTTAAAGGGCCCTTTGTAACTACCATAGGAAGATGGGTCTTTCTTCCACCTGGACGCGTACACGCCAATGTCATACCGATACCTTGGTCCGCCATTACGACTGTCACCAACACTACATCTCTCCGGTGATACCTTCTGACAGTGTTGCAAGTCCCCTGCCTCTACACACGGCACTACCAAACGTACAACTAACACCAGATAGAACTTCACCATCCATATTACAGTCATAGTGGAAACAATAGATCCTCAAATCCTAAATCCGCCGCTTAATAAGGACAGAGTCAACCCCCTCCCTACTAAATCTGTTTCTCACTACTCCACCACTAGAACGACTAATCTGGTATCCTCCTACTTCTAAAACAAAGTTGTGTCCTTGTGAAAGGCACTTTACATGCCTTTTCCTTTTTTTCTAAAATTAGAACCTGGCTTCGGTCGGGGAGGTAAAAAGCGGTGGAAGAAGAGGGATGGGCTCCGCCTTCCAATACTGTTCTCTGGACACAGTGGATGACAACTCACTGCCCCTACGGCTTCAAAGAGGCTATGGGACTAGCTTTACCTTCATAACCCGGTATCCATCCGTTTTCAGCTCAGGTGCACCAGACTGATTTCCCAACTCTGCCGGGCCTGAGGTTGTGTTCATATGTTTATGCAGCTAGAAATATCCAGTTTATCCCTGTAGTCTTAGCGAATGAACTGCAAGCCAAACGCAGACGATGGCCTTCACAACCATATGAAATATTCAAGAAACCAACGAACGGAAGCTTGGTGGGAGACTTATTTCTCAACTCTGCCTCTGGCAGGTCTTACAATGTAACCATATTATGTTTAGGCAGCTATCCGGTTCATCCTGTTAGTCTTAGCGAATAAACTACTGCTGGCCAAACGCAGATGATGGTCTACCAGCTTCACGATTATATCAAAGATTCAGGAAACCAACGAATGGTAGAGGCGGTGCCAGACCTCTGAGAATGTGTCCATATTTGCAGCTATCCAGTTATCCTGGTAGTCTTAACGAATGAGCCAGACGATGACATACTTTCACAATTATATTGAAAATAAAAACACCTAGTTGAATAGGTGGTGTCATACTTAATTATTTCTCAACTCTGCCTCTCTAGCACGTTGTTCTTTCTTGTCTTCATGTTGTATACCCGACGCGTTGCAAATATCTATAGTCTGCCTATAAATCCAGCTCGACATTCAAACATTCTTGACGCAAATTAGCTGATTTTGTAGCAGAGTGACGTTTAGCATGCATGGATGACATTATGAGAGATATGGATGTTGTCTGCAATGTAATGTAAAACATTAAGTATTGATGTCACTTTGCAGCTTGCTTCTAATAACCGCTTGCCACAGTAGGATGACTCTGATATAATAGAGTAAGACAAACCCTGTCTTACGTTGTTCTCGTAATAATCAGTCTGTGTAAACACAAAGCCACTGCTTCCAAGTGGTTGTCATTAGTGGGACTGTCGCTAGGGGCGTAATTTACTCAGCCTGCATTCACCATGTCCTTGGAATGGCCCCGGACATATGTCTCAAACAGTCTTTCAGATTCATCTTATAGTGTGATAAAGGTATGCCTTACACTTCTTAACAAGAGTCAAACAGTAGCAATGGTTCCAAGATTCATTAGATTTCAGTTATTCTCTATGCCTCCTCTTAATAATGCCCTTAATATTCAACTGTCTTTTCATACCTGTGTGCCATGCTTTGTGTACCCTGGTGGGATTATGTTAGATGTTTTCTGGTAGAGAATAAATATCATTTTTATTCTTTTATGTCCCAGATATCATGACATATGTAATACATTATGTACATTATTAGCTTCTGTCGTATTCTCCTAAATGGATCAAGTAACAGAAAGTATATACATATTGATAATCCTTGCATTGTGAATATAGATAGCTCTGGTGCTCGAGAAGAAGTGACATTCGATTATTACATTCCAACAGCGTCCTTTGTAATTGCAGGGGCATTTTTGTTGTAGACAGGAAAGGTCAAGAAAGGATTATTGAATTTTCGTGCTTTTGTAGATAACTTTGATGAAGACCAACGTAGTGGTACTTAAATTGTGTAAAGAAGGACTTAATTTGTATAATCAATGAGGAACACTTACATTTAAATTGTAGTAGATAACAGGAACTTCATACTCTTTGCATATATAACTTGTTCCAAGAGGAACACAAATAGGCATACATAATTTGCATACATTGACCTAGTTTGTATAACTGATGAGAAAATTGTGTAATACCCTTGTGGTATGTTGATATTTGTAACACATGTGATTAGATAAAGTAATCTCCATGCAGATCTAACGGTGGCAAAGACCTTATCCAACTGGCAAAATGAGTTTTTATAGCCACCCAATATGGTATAGATAAGGGTGAATATAACCAAACATAAATCATATGAATTTGGTCATTAGAAATAGGTTCCTGTAAAGGATAAAACTTTCATAGTTGCAAGATCAATAATTTGAAAAGAGGAGATATTAGGTTCATATGAATTATGCTAATTAAGAAACTTACTTCAACACAGTCTGCACTGTGTCGTTGATTAATGATGCAGATTTCATTGATTAATGATGCAGATTTCATATCTGTGACATGTTCAAGTTATGTGGAAGAAAGCATTTCAAGTCATATGGTATGCAAATTATGCGATTTCCATAGTCACTGATGATATTGCTTGGGGAAGGTATGGGGTAGCTAAACTCTTATTCAATCATAAAACTAAGCTAAACTTTTCACAAAACCCCCCAATTTTCTTGATTTCTCGTATGTTTGGTTGTGTTTTTTTATTGTATTCGATGAATTTATATGGAACAAAAGATTTTTTTTTCATTACAGCATCCCCAAGTTAAGCGATGTTGAAATGATAAACGTTTCTGCATTGCTGTTAATTGTGAGCTTATATTGATATTATCAATGCATACTTTCATAAAAATTAGACAGCACATATACAAGTGCTTTGGAACCCAGTAATTCTTTGTTCAACCATGAAATCCTGTGAAAATTGCCCCAAAAAAGTGTATATGAGAACCGCTGTAATTTGTAACTTCGTATTGCTTGCTACTGGAGCAATAGTAAACCGCACGGCGGTTTCATAGAAATGAATATTCAATTGACGATTGTCCCCATTTTTCAGTAGCTCATTTATAAACATTGCTAGACCGGGCTTCTGACATATCATTTTGAAAAATGAAAAAAAAAAAGTTTCTTTAGTCTGAAAAATGTGAGATTCTAGCCGACTTCTATCAGTGTAACATGGGCTGCGTACCTTAAAATCTTAATAAAAGATAAACTGTGCTTCCAGCTGAGACACCTTTAAATTGCGATCTCTATGATTAGTGCACCTTTTTTATATTGTATCATGCATACTGTGGCGTCGTGTGGCGCAAGTGCAGAGCGCACGGCTGTCAAACAATGGGACCCGGGATCGAACCCAAGGGTTGTGCCTAGAGACATGTCCGAACTTGCGCCCAGACGTTGTGCCCTTGGGAAAGGCACTTTACACGCATTCCCCCCTCAGTTAGAGGGACAAGTCTCCAACGACAGCTGTCTTCAACTGGCGGACGAGAGCAGCGCCAGGCGGGCTGGCGTTATCAAGGCGGACCTCGAGTGTAAGAGTCATCCGGCAGCTCGCTGCAAGCATCCCAACCAGAACCAGCACGTCTCCCTCGAATTGGTGCCGCTGGAGATGGCGGATGCCCAAGTGTGTGGGTCTCAGATTCGCAACCTGTCATCCACCTTAAACAAATTCACGCGAAGGCTACCGTGTCAATTGACACGGTCACCATACTCGATCTGTATTTGTATCTGTACTATGTATCTGTACTACTGTATATATCTGTACTATGTATCTGAATACGAATAAAGATGATACGAGTGGTTGCCATCATGCATTGTATATATTGTATTATGCTATGTATTGCCTAAGTGCCTTATTGTCGTATTCAGTGCAATTGTAATGTTAGTGGTCCGCAACATCAGCTTGTCTGCCTGGCGTTCCACTGTGTATTGTATTGTTGCAATTTCGAATAAAGATAAAGAAAGATAACATGGGCTGCGTACCTTAAAATCTTAATAAAAGATACACTGTTCAATAAATCTAGCTCACGGAATTTTCAACTGAATATCTCGGTCTTCTTCAGCTATCTGACACGTGTGCTGTAGACACGTGATTTTTCATCACGTGTGACGTCAGCTCACATACCTCCATGCTAACCTTAAAAACTGTTTCAGTTACGAATTTTTGTGAGGACGTTTTTCTCCTAAGTGTATTTGTTTGAAGATCAACCCGTAAAAAGCCATAACATGTCAGTCGTATGTGCATGGACCTAACTTTTGGGCCATCTTCCTTGAAAACTTTCATGCATAACTACAACTAAGCTGAACTTTACACAACACCACCGCCACTTGCTTGATTTCTAAGAAAAGCAATAATGGTTTAAACAGCCCCCTTTGTTTCACTGTAATTCTTCATGAATATTGAAGACCTAGTAGGGTTGTTTTTTTCTCAGACAAAACAACTGAAGAAAGCCATCTTTATAAGTTGTGTGCTGTAACCATGTCACATTTCGTTTGTTTGATTGTGAAAATTTGTCATTAATCTCCTCGGGGCAGCATCGATGTTGCATTAAAATTTATCATTGCAAAACAAATTATTTCTTTATTCTTTTTATGAGAGGAGCGACTTTTACACAAGAAAACATATCCACCTGTCATTTTCTTATGCATCACACACTGGGTGTAGCCACACTGAATGTATTAAAATAGTATGCCTGTCAGCATTTATAATGCATAGAAATCCACCTGCATTTAAACAACTATTTAAACAAAAAATTAGCCAGGGGTGGCTAGGTGATATAATTCACTTCAAAGGTATTTCTGGTGCTTCTTTATTCCATGATACTTTTGGACTCAGCTCTTTTTTGGCACAAATCAAAGATTTCAGACGGAAGAGTAAACTTTGATATGGTTGCAATATTATAATAACCGCAATGTGATTCTTGAATTAAACTAGCGCTATCATTGCTACAATTTACAACTCGAGGTACAAACTACGATTGCTACAATAGATGCTACATGAAGGAAAAACTACTGTACTGTACAACCATTGCTACAATACATACCACATGAAGGAAATACTATTACATGAACTACCATATGCATTACTACAGTTTAAAAACTGTCTCTACCATTGATATAAGATGATTCAATGCTACAATCACTACAATATTTTGGCGAAGTGCTTGAAATTACTTCTGGTGCAATTTGTTTTTAAAAGCCATGTTTATTTGGCGCCCCGGTCTTGGTTGCCCGGTATGCATGACTGTGAATGTCCGAACCAGACAGGGGATGCGACTATTCAGCCACAGAGACCGTTTCGTCCGAAACAATTAAAGCATCCCCGTTAACCACGGGAACAAGCGAACCGCCCTGTGCGTTTTCTGAGTGCGACTCTTCAGCTGTTTCGGTCTTCAAGTTCGGGGTAGCCTCGTGAGTACCATCTGCGACGGCCTCTGGTAGAGAAGATGCCGCAGAGCAAAACGATTCGCTACGGTCGGAGTTTGGTAGAGGGGAAGGGCTTCTCTGATCAGTGATGATCCTTGCCGTCTCGTAGTCATTTCGGATTGCTTCTTTGGGTTCATCTTTGCCATACATATTGGAAACAGGGCCGTCACTAGACGCATTGTCCTTTCTATACGCGTCGGACGTGTTACCTCTAATTTCTGTACGGTCACCACTGACATACTTGTCACAAAGCTTGCTCACCCCGTAAGGAACGATTTCTGAAGAGTCGGGAGCGTCTGACTCACACAAACTGTCGTGATCGCGGAGGTGACCTTCAGCGTACGGTGTGATCTCATCGTCTTCGACATCATACGTTATGGCATACGGGGCGATCTGTTCATCAGGGTCGCCACTATTTTCCCCTGTGTTGTCGTAGGCCACGGCATAAGGAACGATCGCGCTCGACCCAGACGGCCTGCGCGCTTTATCTTCTCGGGGCACTGGTGCCTGTTCTGCTGGATTAATTTCTCGGCTTGTTACCCATTTGACCCCGATGGTATACTCCCATGCTATCCTCGTGAGTACCATCAACACCGCCGCCAAAGATGCCAGCACAATCAGCCATACAGATTTGGAAATGTTCTTCTTACTTTGGTCGCCCTGAACCCAGACCACTGAGGACCGGGGAGTGAACAGCGGTAGTGTGAAGGTTGCTGGTTGTATATGGGTTGTTGCTAGTGTGTGGGTTGTAGCTTGTGTCAGTAGCTGTGGTGTGGTGACAGGTTGTGTGAAGTGTAATATCTCTCTCCCATCAAAGTATGCGGTATAAGAACCAATCTCCGAGACAGCCGAACAGCTGAGATTCAAGAAGGACAACTTTCCTACAGTGCTGAGCCAAAGGGTGAAGCTGGACTTCCCCATGTAGTTGGAACATTTTCCTTGAATATTTCTTATGTTATTTTCTAACCCCTTGCATTTCATCCACCCCTCAGTCCTTAGGTAGGTCCCCACTCTCACAGTTAGGTTACCTATTGCAAGACTAGCGTGTATCGTTGTGTTTGTGTTGTATGTTATGTTCATTGAGAACTCTGACCCATTGGTTAAGGTCAAGGACACTTCGGGCAAATCCTCCCAGTTCACGTTAACAAAGGCTATGTATTCCTGGGACTCAAGATTGTGTTCTACGTTTACAATATCAACAAATGGTGCCGGGCATGGGAGGGCGCTGACATTAACCCGGACAGGAGGGTTTTCCGTCAGGGACGAGGCGGGACACCCTGTTGGTAGGGAGATTTCTGAATGCCACTGAGGATGCCGCCTAATAGCTTTCCAGCGCTTCCACAGATGTTCATACAACCCAATGTTCGCACACGTGCAGCGCAGGGGACTGTTCGGCATTAGAACATCCCACATCAACTTCCCCCTCCCCGTATACGCAACGACTATAGCATTTCCCTTCAGATTCAAAGTCACTCTGCCTGATGGTTTGAACCAAAACCCTGACATGAAAATCAGCTTGTTGCCCGACAAGTTGAGAAGACGCAGTCGCTTGTTTGAGTGGAACGCGCCATCTGCAATCCACGAGATTTCATTGTACTCCAGGTGCAAGCTCTGCAATTGTTCCAGCTTAGCAAACATGGCTCCGCTGACTGACTTGAGCTTGTTCTCAACGATATAGATATTTCGTACAGACCGCGTTTCCTGAAGTACCCCAGGCGCTATGCACCAGATAGAATTTGAACTTACGTCCAGCCATTCCAGCTGTAGTCCACGCAGCAAGTCGGGTGCCATCGTCAGGATCTGGTTGTCCACAACATAGAGGTGCAGCAGCAGCGGCAACCCGTCAAAGGTACCAGCCTAAAATGTACATGTAAAAACAGTTTAATAGACTTTTTGTGAGAATAGAAAAGAAAAGTTTCCAAAGCTAGCGAGTCAGATATGTCTTGTACGGGTTATAACGAATGATAAATGATAAATGAGCTGCAAATACTAGTCACTAAATGCAGAGCGACTTGTACAAGATGTAACAATTCATTTCAATGATGTATACTTTAAACACATAGTAATAGAACTATATCTGTACCTGGTCACTAAAGACATAACATTAGTTCTAGTTTTACGCAATGTGTGCCTGCTGTAATCTTACCTCCAGACAGGTGATGTTGTTGCCCAGCAGCAGAAGTTTCTCGAGTCTCTCCATCCCCTCAAACGTGCCGCTTCTCAGGGTCTGAAGGTTGCTCCGCCAGATGACCAGGGTCTTTACCCATGGAACCTTAGCAAGCGCGCCTACCTCAATGGTCGTTACATTACAGTTCACGAGCCATAGTCTACAATCTTTACCACATAATATCTTTGAGAGAGCAGTGCTATCATCTGTATTCAATGTGCCAACGTTGTGATCGGCTATGACAAGTATGGTAATGTCCTGTTGAGAGGGACTCAAAGTGACACCCTGGAAGTCCCCTATGACAGAGCTACCCGACACATTTCCGTTATAATATACCTTTACAGTCGTAACAGGACATGAAGGTTGGGTAGATACGGATGTTGTTAAAGGGCCCTTTCCACCTGGACGCAGACAAGCCAATGTCATACCGATACCTTGGTCCGCCATTACCACTGTCGCCAACACTACATCTCTCCGGTGATACCTTCTGACAGTGTTGCCAGTCCCCTGCCTCTACACACGGCACTACCAGACGTACAACCAGCACTAGATAGAACTTCACGATCCACTTTACAGCCATGACAATTGCGACCTCACCAAACACCCCTGCACCCCTGTTGACAGAAGCCGGGCCTGTCAAGCGCTTTTAGAGCTCTTTGCTATGATGAGACAGAAGTAGTTCTGATATTTTGTTGTTTTGTTCCATATTTATGGCGACGAAACAAAAACGTATTGGTGTCAGTGCAGCCTTGTTCATTATAGTGGGACAATTCGTCTAGCTGAAGGGTCAGATCGACGGAAACTACAAATTAATGTTTTCATTAATTTTTCGTTATGGTCCTCCGCGATGTATAGAATGCATGCAGTTCATTGACCTAAGCTCTCCACTCATAACTTGCAAACAGTATCTTGCATCACTACGAGATTTGCAGGGGGCGATGTACATGTAAATATTAATCACTGCTGTAATTTCATAAAAAGACAAGGCTTTAAAGCATTGATAATCCTTTCTTGGTGGATTTTTTGTGAAATCTGTACATTTAAGGCCTGGCTCTCGTAGGAAAGACTCTTTACTTGTTGAATTAGCTTGAAAATGACATTTTCACAATCTTGGGGCTTTCCGCGCCCCCATGAGATAGTTGTATGATCGTCAGCCTGCTGTTTGGAGCCTAGAGGACCAATGCAAACAAACACAGGTATTTGTACAAGAAGCTGAAAGTGGAATTATTGTAATTTTTGACCTGTGGCCTCCAAATAAAGATATTGTATTGTTGCATGTTGTTATGTAGTTTTATGCTAGTTGAAGTCTAATGTTATGTAAGCGCTGTGTTATGTGCTCTGTAATTGTATACATGTACAGCGTTTTTATGAATCCAGGAAGAGTAGATTAGATTTCATATCTAATCTAATGGATTTGTAATAAAACAAACAAACAAACAAACGAACAATGCAAGGGCGTTGGTTAGGGGGGATTTAGAGACTAGCCGTATATAATTTGTTAGAAGTGCGCTTGCTGGCAGTTGACAGATCAGGTTAGCATTTGAGGGTGAGTTTATATGGTCTGAAGTTTTGATTCTTGAGATAATGACATCATTGTTTTTCTCAACTTTCCCACAGGATTACATGCATTACTGACATACACTGGAAATGCGTATGTGTGTGTGTGTGTGTGTGTGTGTGTGTGTGTGTGTGTGTGTGTGTGTGTATGAGTGCCATTTTGATTAATTTCAACAGGACACTTGTATTTTCAACGTGTGCTGTAATTGTACGGATATTCATTGCACAAGCACAATAGTACTGAACAAAGAAGATCCATGTTTACTACACACCTACATGTAAGTTTGAAATATTGGAATACTGGACGAAAATTTGGATGACTATTCTATTTTGAATTTTCATCACTCAGATGTCATATCTAAACTTTATGTCCCTCGCTACAAGTCGACCGAAAAAAGGCTTCGGTCGACCGGTTTTTACTAGGGTCTAACCAGAAACACAACATTTTTTCTATGCCTAGTTGCCGCAGGCTGAATCACGAGAAATTTCCCATCTCGCAGCCGCCAGCTGACGCACTGAAGGACGTGGCGTTTCGCGCACAGCTGTTTCTGTCGAAACGGGACAAACCAGAAACAATCCACGAGCGGTGGTGCAAACCTTTCTGTATCAATTTTAGCAGCTTTTTTTCTGAAAAAAAGTTTGTCGCACATTTCGTCAAATAAATGTATACTATGTTCCTCAATGCCGACCCAAGTTAAACTATTCAAAACAAACCCATATTGGGTGAATTCAAACCCGTCAGCCATGAGATATGATCGGTCCCTACGACGATCACTAATTTTCTTTCTTCAATATGAAATACAGGGAAAACAGCACAGACGTTTCCGAGCATTGATGACACGTTCCTTGCTCAAAAAAGAAGAAAAATTCTCGACCATAGTACGAGTCTGGCCATTCACAAACAGTTCTTAGCACTGAACACTATCCACTCATAAACATATCTGTCACTATCTCTTCACAAACATACCTGTCCTTGGTACAAAACACTATCCACTCACAAACATATCTGTCACTATCTCTTCACAAACATACCTGTCCTTGGTACTAAACACTATCCACTCACAAACATATCTGTCACTATCTCTTCACAAACATACCTGCCCTTGGTACTAAACACTATCCACTCACAAACATATCTGTCACTATCTCTTCACAAACATACCTGTCCTTGGTACTAAACACTATCCACTCATAAACATATCTGTCACTATCTCTTCACAACATACCTGTCCTTGGTACTAAACACTATCCACTCACAAACATACATGTCACTATCTCTTCACAACATACCTGTCCTTGGTACTAAACACTATCCACTCACAAACATACATGTCACTATCTCTTCACAACATACCTGTCCTTGGTACTAAACACTATCCACTCATAAACATATCTGTCACTATCTCTTCACAAACATACCTGCCCTTGGTACTAAACACTATCCACTCACAAACATATCTGTCACTATCTCTTCACAAACATACCTGTCCTTGGTACAAAACACTATCCACTCACAAACATATCTGTCACTATCTCTTCACAAACATACCTGTCCTTGGTACTAAACACTATCCACTCACAAACATATCTGTCACTATCTCTTCACAAACATACCTGCCCTTGGTACTAAACACTATCCACTCACAAACATATCTGTCACTATCTCTTCACAAACATACCTGTCCTTGGTACTAAACACTATCCACTCATAAACATATCTGTCACTATCTCTTCACAACATACCTGTCCTTGGTACTAAACACTATCCACTCACAAACATACATGTCACTATCTCTTCACAACATACCTGTCCTTGGTACTAAACACTATCCACTCACAAACATACATGTCACTATCTCTTCACAACATACCTGTCCTTGGTACTAAACACTATCCACTCACAAACATATCTGTCACTATCTCTTCACAAACATACCTGCCCTTGGTACTAAACACTATCCACTCACAAACATATCTGTCACTATCTCTTCACAAACATACCTGTCCTTGGTACAAAACACTATCCACTCACAAACATACATGTCACTATCTCTTCACAAACATACCTGCCCTTGGTACTAAACACTATCCACTCATAAACATATCTGTCACTATCTCTTCACAACATACCTGCCCTTGGTACAAAACACTATCCACTCACAAACATATCTGTCACTATCTCTTCACAAACATACCTGCCCTTGGTACTAAACACTATCCACTCACAAACATATCTGTCACTATCTCTTCACAAACATACCTGCCCTTGGTACTAAACATTACCACTCACAAACATACATGTCACTATCTCTTCACAAACATACCTGTCCTTGGTACAAAACACTATCCACTCACAAACATATCTGTCACTATCTCTTCACAACATACCTGCCCTTGGTACAAAACACTATCCACTCATAAACATATCTGTCACTATCTCTTCACAAACATACCTGCCCTTGGTACTAAACACTATCCACTCATAAACATATCTGTCACTATCTCTTCACAAACATACCTGTCCTTGGTACTAAACACTATCCACTCACAAACATATCTGTCACTATCTCTTCACAAACATACCTGCCCTTGGTACTAAACACTATCCACTCACAAACATATCTGTCACTATCTCTTCACAACATACCTGCCCTTGGTACTAAACACTATCCACTCACAAACATACATGTCACTATCTCTTCACAAACATACCTGTCCTTGGTACTAAACACTATCCACTCACAAACATATCTGTCACTATCTCTTCACAACATACCTGCCCTTGGTACTAAACACTATCCACTCACAAACATATCTGTCACTATCTCTTCACAAACATACCTGTCCTTGGTACTAAACACTATCCACTCACAAACATATCTGTCACTATCTCTTCACAACATACCTGCCCTTGGTACTAAACACTATCCACTCATAAACATATCTGTCACTATCTCTTCACAAACATACCTGTCCTTGGTACAAAACACTATCCACTCACAAACATACATGTCACTATCTCTTCACAAACATACCTGCCCTCGGTACTAAACACTATCCACTCATAAACATATCTGTCACTATCTCTTCACAAACATACCTGTCCTTGGTACTAAACACTATCCACTCACAAACATATCTGTCACTATCTCTTCACAACATACCTGCCCTTGGTACTAAACACTATCCACTCACAAACATATCTGTCACTATCTCTTCACAAACATACCTGTCCTTGGTACTAAACACTATCCACTCACAAACATATCTGTCACTATCTCTTCACAACATACCTGCCCTTGGTACTAAACACTATCCACTCACAAACATATCTGTCACTATCTCTTCACAAACATACCTGTCCTTGGTACAAAACACTATCCACTCACAAACATACATGTCACTATCTCTTCACAAACATACCTGCCCTCGGTACTAAACACTATCCACTCATAAACATATCTGTCACTATCTCTTCACAACATACCTGCCCTTGGTACTAAACACTATCCACTCACAAACATATCTGTCACTATCTCTTCACAAACATACCTGTCCTTGGTACAAAACACTATCCACTCACAAACATACATGTCACTATCTCTTCACAAACATACCTGCCCTTGGTACTAAACACTATCCACTCACAAACATATCTGTCACTATCTCTTCACAACATACCTGCCCTTGGTACTAAACACTATCCACTCACAAACATATCTGTCACTATCTCTTCACAACATACCTGTCCTTGGTACTAAACACTATCCACTCATAAACATATCTGTCACTATCTCTTCACAACATACCTGCCCTTGGTACAAAACACTATCCACTCACAAACATATCTGTCACTATCTCTTCACAAACATACCTGCCCTTGGTACTAAACACTATCCACTCATAAACATATCTGTCACTATCTCTTCACAAACATACCTGCCCTTGGTACAAAACACTATCCACTCACAAACATATCTGTCACTATCTCTTCACAAACATACCTGCCCTTGGTACTAAACACTATCCACTCACAAACATATCTGTCACTATCTCTTCACAACATACCTGCCCTTGGTACTAAACACTATCCACTCACAAACATATCTGTCACTATCTCTTCACAAACATACCTGCCCTTGGTACTAAACACTATCCACTCACAAACATATCTGTCACTATCTCTTCACAACATACCTGCCCTTGGTACTAAACACTATCCACTCACAAACATATCTGTCACTATCTCTTCACAAACATACCTGCCCTTGGTACTAAACACTATCCACTCACAAACATATCTGTCACTATCTCTTCACAAACATACCTGTCCTTGGTACAAAACACTATCCACTCACAAACATACATGTCACTATCTCTTCACAAACATACCTGCCCTCGGTACTAAACACTATCCACTCATAAACATATCTGTCACTATCTCTTCACAAACATACCTGTCCTTGGTACAAAACACTATCCACTCACAAACATACATGTCACTATCTCTTCACAAACATACCTGCCCTTGGTACTAAACACTATCCACTCACAAACATATCTGTCACTATCTCTTCACAACATACCTGCCCTTGGTACTAAACACTATCCACTCACAAACATATCTGTCACTATCTCTTCACAACATACCTGTCCTTGGTACTAAACACTATCCACTCATAAACATATCTGTCACTATCTCTTCACAACATACCTGCCCTTGGTACTAAACACTATCCACTCACAAACATATCTGTCACTATCTCTTCACAACATACCTGTCCTTGGTACAAAACACTATCCACTCACAAACATACATGTCACTATCTCTTCACAAACATACCTGCCCTTTGTACTAAACACTATCCACTCATAAACATATCTGTCACTATCTCTTCACAAACATACCTGTCCTTGGTACTAAACACTATCCACTCACAAACATATCTGTCACTATCTCTTCACAAACATACCTGTCCTTGGTACAAAACACTATCCACTCATAAACATATCTGTCACTATCTCTTCACAAACATACCTGCCCTTGGTACAAAACACTATCCACTCACAAACATACATGTCACTATCTCTTCACAACATACCTGTCCTTGGTACAAAACACTATCCACTCATAAACATATCTGTCACTATCTCTTCACAAACATACCTGCCCTTGGTACAAAACACTATCCACTCACAAACATACATGTCACTATCTCTTCACAAACATACCTGTCCTTGGTACTGAACACTATCCACTCACAAACATATCTGTCACTATCTCTTCACAACATACCTGTCTTTGGTACTAAACACTATCCACTCACAAACATACATGTCACTATCTCTTCACAACATACCTGCCCTTGGTACTAAACACTATCCACTCACAAACATATCTGTCACTATCTCTTCACAACATACCTGTCCTTGGTACTAAACACTATCCACTCATAAACATATCTGTCACTATCTCTTCACAACATACCTGCCCTTGGTACAAAACACTATCCACTCACAAACATATCTGTCACTATCTCTTCACAACATACCTGTCCTTGGTACAAAACACTATCCACTCACAAACATACATGTCACTATCTCTTCACAAACATACCTGCCCTTTGTACTAAACACTATCCACTCATAAACATATCTGTCACTATCTCTTCACAAACATACCTGTCCTTGGTACTAAACACTATCCACTCACAAACATATCTGTCACTATCTCTTCACAAACATACCTGTCCTTGGTACAAAACACTATCCACTCATAAACATATCTGTCACTATCTCTTCACAAACATACCTGCCCTTGGTACAAAACACTATCCACTCACAAACATACATGTCACTATCTCTTCACAACATACCTGTCCTTGGTACAAAACACTATCCACTCATAAACATATCTGTCACTATCTCTTCACAAACATACCTGCCCTTGGTACAAAACACTATCCACTCACAAACATACATGTCACTATCTCTTCACAAACATACCTGTCCTTGGTACTGAACACTATCCACTCACAAACATATCTGTCACTATCTCTTCACAACATACCTGTCTTTGGTACTAAACACTATCCACTCACAAACATACATGTCACTATCTCTTCACAAACATACCTGTCCTTGGTACTGAACACTATCCACTCACAAACATATCTGTCACTATCTCTTCACAACATACCTGTCTTTGGTACTAAACACTATCCACTCACAAACATACATGTCACTATCTCTTCACAACATACCTGCCCTTTGTACTAAACACTTTCCACTCATAAACATATCTGTCACTATCTCTTTACAAACATACCTGCCCTTGGTACAAAACACTATCCACTCACAAACATATCTGTCACTATCTCTTCACAAACATACCTGTCCTTGGTACTGAACACTATCCACTCACAAACATATCTGTCACTATCTCTTCACAACATACCTGTCCTTGGTACTAAACACTATCCACTCACAAACATATCTGTCACTATCTCTTCACAAACATACCTGTCCTTGGTACAAAACACTATCCACTCACAAACATACATGTCACTATCTCTTCACAAACATACCTGTCCTTGGTACAAAACACTATCCACTCACAAACATACATGTCACTATCTCTTCACAACATACCTGTCCTTGGTACTAAACACTATCCACTCACAAACATATCTGTCACTATCTCTTCACAACATACCTGCCCTTGGTACTAAACACTATCCACTCACAAACCTTTTCTTGATGCTGGACAGAATCCACTCAAAAACATTTCCGTCACTACCCATTCACAAACAGTTCTTGGTACTGAACACTATCCACTCATAAACATATCTGTCACTATCTCTTCACAAACATATCTGTCCTTGGTACTGACCACCATCCACTCACAAACATATCTGTCCATGATGAACACTATTTACCATGGTGTATTTTGCATTGCAAATTGTGTATTTGAATAGGCTCCACACCAAGCAAAAACATTCTTTAAAGAAGCAAACAATGCTTAATCATTGTGATTATATACAGTTGAAATATACAATGTATTTAACATTAGCTTTGTTTGCTTCTCAAAAGAACATTTTTCACAAGCTTTGGTGTCAGGTTTTGAACTGGCTGCCATGTTCACAAGCCTTTGAGCTCATTGAAGGTATCTAATATGTTTACCTGAATCACCTAACAGCACATAACAGAAAATCATTTGTTATAGTAGAATCTGTATAATCCATTGAAAAATTGGCAAACCATTGCATTACCTTTCTACATCTTTTCTCTTAGACGTCTTTTTAATTGAATTGCCAATAGAGTATGCATCTTACATCACTGATTGATATATAATATATTCATTAACAAGCATTTGTTTATCTTGAGTAACACCAATCTAAACACAATAAGAGTTCTTACCATTTGTATGTTCCTGACTGCACATGACAGTGACATATGCACATGAATATACATGACAATCTTCTTTGAGCAATAGTATGTGCTGTACTGTCTTATGAAGAATAGAATACAAATATGGAATGACATTTCCAATGTTGTAATACTTTAACATGAAGGTCCTGAATGCTGACACCCTAAGCTTGGCTGAGTGTTGTTTATCATGATGACCTTGCACTACTCTCCAGCCTTCATCAACCACCAATGACAAAAGGGAACAGAATAAAGTGTCTATCAGTTTACCTGGAACAGAATTGTCTACAGCAGAAGTTTCAATTTCATCATCTGTATTTATTAGTTTACCAAGCTGATGAATCTGTCTGACCGTACATTGCCAATCAAAATGAACGCTTCTCATTCAACATGTAGACTGTACAATTTCGAGTGTAAAATACAGGTAGCTATTTCTTTACAGCTTGCCAGTTAGTAACCTAGGTCCAAAATCAGATTTGTTCATCTTTGATCATACTGCCTGCCCTCCATCTTTGGTACATATCACAAACATGCAAATGACAGCAGATCCTTACATTTGGGGCTGATATTCTCAAAATGTCAGGCTTAGCCAGCAACCTTCCAGCTTGACTCTACATTGGGAGAACACTGACCTATACTTACAACCTTCATTCATCATCACTGTCGACGGGGTTATACCACCCTTACAACCTAGTCCTTCAAATTCATCTAAGGTTGCAAACATTTGGGGTGATGTATTTTTTTCTACACCTTGATATTTCATATGTTGTAAGAAAATGATAGTATGAGAATGTATATAATGATTGATTGTCCTTCTAGATGTTCAATTCTCTGTGGATTTCAGCACACAGACTGATTCTTTGTTCTTTGTCGACTAGTGCACTGAAGTACGAGTTTTGCCACAGCACAAGAAAACCTCCATGGCTGGTTCCTGGCAGTTTTGACCATGTTCACTGCTGCCATGTTTCAGGCCTGCAGGCTGCTGACACCGCTGGGTAGTCTGTAGTGTTGAGCGCATGACACCACGCTGATGTGTCGTGTTCTGTGGAGTCTCCGCCGTCTGTGGGCGACACTTACTGTCTCTACTGCTGCTGAAAGACCGTCCGTCCTCAGCAGTACTAGAACTGAACAAAAGTCCCGCAGCGTTCATGTTCACTCCAGCGGCCACCTCCTGATGCCCCGTCAGCTGCTCTGCTAGATTAGGTGTGGAGGACGTGTTCCTTAAACCCTGGTACCGCTGTTTTTTCTTGGACCGTTTCTTCTTTGTGCCATCTGTGCCCTAAAAGATCAGGGTAAAGCACCATTAAGACATCAATTATTATGACTGAAACTTCTTTATTTTGCCAGAATAAATGTAAAATATAAAAAAATCTATCTGCTTCGAAGTGTAGTGTGCTGGGTCCAGTGGTTAGTGACCCTGCCTCTGGCCATGGATCAAGAAGTCTTGAGTTCGAAACCCAGAAAAGTTGGGAAACTTATTTTGTTTATCATTATCATGTCTTGAAAAGCTTATCTAATTCACTTTAAAATGATGACTGTGTATTTTGTCGTTATCACAAAATCATTATGAAATGAGCACTATCACTGATTACATGGGTTGGTCAGAAATAAAAATTGCCAAATTTCTCTAAAAATGATGTTTCCAAAGTGTACTTAATTTTTCCTTATGCCAAATGATTTCACATGTATTAATAACATTAGAGTCAAATGGAACATCATGATCATCATCTGTGTTTTGCACCTGAATCGTTGAAGCATCCTACAGTTGCACTCAGTTGTTAAAGAGATATAAAAAATCATCATAATGACATAAAACATAATCATAACAACTACGCTGATAAGATCGATCAAACTCAAGTTTCCAAACTTTGAGTTTAGATCACAAAGTAAAAAAAAAGGTACTCAATTATGTTGGAATACAGTCATCCATTTTTTCATCCTTTTGTATGGCACAGTTATTACTGTAAAACAAACATTTTCCTTATTTGTTTCAAGACTGAGATTAACGATGGTACTAATTTTTCTACTTTCTCTACTCGGAATGAACAATGCCCCAGTGACTGGTACAAAGTGACTGCTGCTGTGTGGGATGTTGTTGAGATCAGGAGCCACCAGGACAGGACAGCAACAACAAAACCAGCAGAGAACGGAGAGATCACAACAATAGCTGTACAGACGCAGATAATCCCACTTTTAAAGTCTATGACATCACAGCGCTGCTAATCTGACTCACTGGTGGAATATCCTTACCTTCATCTGTCTATTACACTGTGGTTCCACAATAACAAACTTGTCTGCTTCACCATCTGTAAGCAAAGACCAAGGGAGATTGTGTCAGTCTCTGGTCACACAGCACAAGGGGATAAATCATTGCCCAGACCAGGATAGAAGATTCCCCAGACCTGATCTAAACAACTTAAGAACACTGATGTGTGGACATTGATATGAACACATGCTCACGTATTCATAAGACTAGACATCATGTAACAGTTGATCCTGCCCATCACCACAGAATCTAGCATACAAAGTGGTACCTGATCTGTGTGGAGACAGGTCCTGTGTCCGTGTTGTGTAGCTGTCCTGTAGATGTTCCTGAACCCTTTCCTCCTGACTGTGGATCAGCGGTGTTCTGTGTGCAGGTCTTGTGTGGATACAAACCATAAACACCACGGCTAGGCACAGAACCTCCACTACCATCAGGAAAATGTGTCTTTCTATGACCTGAAGAGCAAAAGGAAAATAGGAAAGCTTGAAGTTTATAATCTCCCTCCATATACATGTATATGTACATGACATTGTGTGTAGTCTGCTGGTTGTTGGTAAAAGCTGGACTTCATCATTAATGTACTAACTTAAAGTCCACTATATCTGTCAGTTGTTCCTATATCGTTGTGTCATTTTTGTTACTTTAAAATGAAGTTTGCATCGTTGGCTGAGCACCCAGCTGCCCATGTAGGTAGGTACCAGCTACCCAAATTTCCATTGAAAACTTGTGCATCATTTGCAATCTACAGTGCCAGATATACTCTTATAAACAGTCTCATAACTTTTAATACAGAACACCTTGAAATGTCCAATGCACTCAGTGAGTATTACACTTCATGAACATGTGCATCGTACATTCTTTTACCCAGATTTTTAAATTTGCTGCTGTTAATGCTCCTTTCATCTGCTACAGAGTCTTCTGAGTTCTGACTATTGTTCTGTGTTGAATTGTCAACTGAATTTGTCTTGTTTATTTGTATAATTTGACACTAAGGTATAAGAATTAATCCTCCCAAACAATCGGCCATGATGTAAACCCATGACGCATGACCATTACAAATGGGGTATAAACTTAAGGTAAATAGAAATAAACAAGCTTTCAAATAAGAAGCAATGCTCATGATAAAGAGATATCTAAAGTTTCAAAGTTTGTGTGTCCCAAGTTCTTGTACAATCATGTAGTACTACATGATATTGGACCGAAAGGTAACAAAGTAACATGAAAATGTACTGTTCAAGTCCTGTCCACAGGCTCCCCTAAACAAAGTCAACAATCATGGTACATCGTACAGGCCCACCTTCCTATGTAGGCTGTCTCTGTCAGTGTTGAGAGTTTGGATGTCAGCTGTCAGGTTGGTGATGCTGGCAGCCAGGTTTGCAATGATTTCCTGCTGGCGAATATCCTGTCAAAAACAATCATTGATTAGCACAGACAGGGTTCACCAGCGGGTTTCCAGCTGAAACCTTCCATATCTACATCTTGTTGAGGCGGGAGCAACAAAATCAAACATTCAGCATAAAATCATAACTTCAGGTCAATTTGAGCCGGACTATAAGAATCAAGTACAAAAATGCACAACCACGTATCCATGAGGTAGGCTTGGTCATCTGAAACACCTCATGGCCCAAATCCCACAGTATAATGATAAATAAACAAACAAACAAACAAACAAAACAATCTGCTGAACAGGTAAACATTAAGGTTTTCAACATACATCTCTAACACAAACACAGCTCTGCATGAATAAACATGATAAAACATCTCACCCTCTCCTCAGCCTTTCTGGAGTTGTTGGTGAGTTTGGAAATGGTTTTGTTGAAGGCTTTCTGCATCTCATCCATCTGCTTACGGTACCTGAGTACAACAACAAAAATCATCAGTCAAAAAGTCAACTTAT
The DNA here is from genome assembly GCA_035149815.1 of Branchiostoma lanceolatum. NCBI lineage: Eukaryota > Metazoa > Chordata > Leptocardii > Amphioxiformes > Branchiostomatidae > Branchiostoma > Branchiostoma lanceolatum. Next base: position 142,906 of record CM068874.1, read on the forward strand.
AACCACTTGTGTAGGAAACAGTAGTGTACGTCAACTCTGGCTGCTCACAGCTGTTTAACCCTTGTCCTGCTGCCATTTCTTAAGCAATTCATCAATTTGATTTCTTAATCAGGTCATTTTCCCTTGATTTTTTCTGCACTGCTGTGGCATAGTTACCTTTTACATTCGGTGCATTTTGCTGCGGTGTGAATAATACCCCCAACCCGTACATATAAGGGACCCACATACAGGCTCTGTAATGTGCCACCCATATTATATAAGGGTCCCACAAGACCAAGGTTAAGATGAAAAAAAGTTGGAAGTAATGTACATTACCAAAAACTAATTTTCTTGTTTTTCTTTCAGGACAGAGTATCATACATGTATGGTAATGACCTTGTGATACAACCTACACAAAATTGACCTTCCTGATTTAATGTAGCAGCTCTCACCTCTGACTTAGCTCCTCCAGGTACCGGCTGCTCAGAGACATGTTCAGCTCCAGAGCCTTGATCCTGTTGTTCAGTCTCATGATCACAGACTCCTTGCCTGTGTGGCCTCCATGGGAAATGTGCTGAGCACTCGTGCTATTCTCATTCTTTTCAGCATAGAAGTCCGACGTGTTCTTGGTCTGCTTATCCAGACCATCCATACTTCCATTCTGTACAGCTGCAGGGGCTGGCTCCGGCAGGCTGGGGTCCTGAGAATCTTGGATTGGATTTGCACTTGTGACAATATCATCTTTTAACTGTGCAGCATCTTCAACCTGTGCGCTATCTTTATCATGTACATGTGTTTGTTTTGTCCCCCCATTCAGAGAAGAACCAGCATCAGATATACTTCCAGGAGTTTCTGACTCAGTCTGACCTAGAGCGCTGTCTGCCACTAGGGTTTCACTGCCGTCTGCACCGGTGCCTTCTGTAGTGGGTGTAGTAATGCTGGAGTCTTCCTCCTGCACAGCTGACGTTCTCTCACTCCCCTCCAGTGGAGCCGGGGTGCTGGAGGTCTGGAGCTGATCCTCCCCACCAACAACACCTGCTGGACTGGTACTGCTGTCATGTCCATGCTGTAAGGTGGGAGATGAGGTGGACATGTCTGTGTCTGCTACAGGTACAGCCACCATGTTATTGTCTGAGATGACAGGAAGTGAACCTTTATCATCAGTGGGGTCAGTCAGGACCTGGTCTGTGCCAGGAGCAGAGGGCTCAATTTTCACACTCTGTTTGGATTTAATGCTGATGTCCCCATCTTCATCATTCTTGCTAGGTTCAACAATATTTGAGGTTAATGATGTTCCCTCATCATCTTGTGTATCTGTTACAATGATCAGCTGATCTGTTGGAGGTGTGGAGATCTGCTGCTCTTCTTCACATGAGGTTTGCAGGATGAGCTGGTGGAACAAACACCAAGCATTCCCTTGACACTTCTGCACAGCCTGAAGTTCACTACAAGTTGGACACCGTTTGCTGACTGCCCCCTGTCTGTCCTGCGGGGTACTGCCCTCCACAATACCTGACTCCACCAGGGTAACGATCCCTTCTGACAACTTCTCATTCGCAGGATGAGCTGGTGTCTTCAGATCCGCTCTTCTGTCCTCCGTGTTGTCTACAAGACTGACAGTTGGTTGAATGGAGTTTTTGTCCTGAACAGAGTCTGTGTCTTCTTGCAAAGAGGGATCCAGTGGTAGAGAAGACAATGGTGGTGTTTGGTCCTCAGATGTCTCTGAACTAAATATAAGGCAATCTGAATCAGTTTCAAATTTACATGAATGCTGATCTTAAGTTGAAACAACTTAAAGGTGCCCTAAGCGATTTCAGGGGGTAAAACTTGAAATTTTCTGGGGAAAAAACAATTCTGTTTTATGAGGTTGAAATTGACATTTGCTTCCCCATATTAGCACATCTGCATCATTATGTCAGACTTTGGGCGTTTAAAAATAGTACAGAAGCAAGCCACAAAAGGATTATTTTATTTATTGGGTCCCCCCCAAAATCAGCCCAGAATCCAGCCGTAACCGTTTTCTGTCGACAATTTTCGGTAACTTCCGGCCGCGTGACGTCATAATGCCCAAGGACATTGAGCCATGACCACGTGATTATTTCTTCGGATGCGTTCGGGACTTATCGGTCAGAATCGTGCATGTTCGGAAGATTTGAAATGATGGCTGGCCTCCAAGTGCTCAGATTTTCAATGAGTTCCCACCATACAATGACATCACATTTTTGCTCCATGATGGTCGATATGTGATGGTATAGTGTTATCTAAACTTAGTATGGATAGAAATCAGGAAAAAAATTGATTTTGAATATATGACTTTCAGCGCCCTAATATAAAATTTTCTGTGGCATTGTGTGGCGTAATGATTACCAGGTAGAATGTTTGGGCCTAGAAACAAATTAATGTTCTCGGCCTAGAAACAAAAGTTCTTGTGTGGTGTAATGGATAGAGCGTCTAGATTCAAACGTTTTCTGTATTTTGCCCCTGGGAAATGCACTTGGCTCAAGTGAAAATGACTACCGAGCCTCCGACGTACAAAATGTAGTGTTAGGACAGAGTTCAATGTACATCTACTCTAGGTACAAATGTGTGATGGGCAGATTAGTTAACAAAATGGAAATCAAAAGTTTTACTCAGAAGACACTTTCTTGCCACTTGTGGACATATTGCACAAATTTGATTTGAAATAATAACAATATTCAATAAAAGATACAACCAGTTTGCCTGACATGTACGAAGGGTATTTTTCTATCTAAGAATAAGACAGAACAGCAGCCGTACTGTTTGCCTGTGGAGTGTGCAGTGCTGGTGGGAGTAGGCTGGATGCTTCTGCTCTCCTTCCCAGGACCGTCATGGTCTGGTACTGACACATTCACTGTTCTGTTAATGTCTGAAATTTAGAAGGAGAACTTGTGTCAGCATGGAAAATGTGGCAATATCATAATGGACTGACCATTGGTTCACTTGGCAGCTAGCTTACTCCAGATTTGGGAGTCTGTACCTACACATGTACCTCACACTGACATAAGCTGTGTTATTGTCTCTGTGGATGCTGCTCCCATATAGTTAGGCCTGACTCAGTACTCTAGGTTTTTTTCTGTTTTCTAGGGGTTTACTAATACGCTGCCTAATGAAGATGTCAACTATCAAGACACTGTCTACAGTATAGGACACTGGTAGTCATTTCAGAAACAACAAAAAGCCACATCAGTGACTTTGCTGAATCAGATGACATTGCCGTTCCCAAGTGACCAACGGCACACAGACAGAACCCACCAGAATAGTCTGATGATATTTAAACTAGGACTCGTCAGTAGTGTTCTTAAAACTGAGTATACATTCAAGTAAACCCTCAGTTATCATTGGAACACAAGTATACAAACAGCCAATACAACCTGTACATGTGTCCACATCTCAAATACAACAGACTGAGTACACTGTACAATATCTTTGATTGATGATGGACTCTAGCCACTGTTGATGAAAGGCCCTTGTGTGGACCAAGACTTAGTTATGAAAATTATGCCAGGACTTGGAGAAGTTGGATAATTATGACTTCCACAAACATATCAACTTTGTCAATAACTCAATACCTGTGTGACAGCCTTACCATATGGAGGCGAGTCATGATAATGATGATGATGTACATGTAACAGCTAAATTTGAGTTCCATGTACATGATGTACTTAACTACAGGGACAGGGTTCAAATACTCAAGGTTTAGTTCTCCTATAATATTGAACCAAGAGTTCAGGATACTTACTAGGGGCTCTCACTCTCTCCAAACTACTCTAAAAGTTTTCAATCTGCACCTGTTCATGCAGTGTTGGTGGTGCAGCTGTTGAACTCATGAATCTGACGAGATCTTGCCGACCATGGGGTTCATGAACTCTCAACCTGACAGTCCACGCACAAATTTTCTCAAGTAATTGAGCTCCTGGTCTGGAGAGGGTCAAAGCTGACTTAATGTATAAACTGTGCTCCTCTCAGGCAGGGTTCGAAGTCTGATTCTTACTTACCAAGACAAGGTTCAGGGTACTCCAGCGTTGGTTCAAGAAAGGTTTTCTCCACTGAAACTTTTCCTTTTGCTTCATGAGGTTCTGTAGAGGCCATGCCGTCTGAAGGACCAGTAAACACCTTTGCAGCTTGCTTCACAATATTCAAAACTGCATCTGTAAGGAAGGTGTGACAATAACAATCATTAAGCCTACAGACTCCAGCTGATGGGATATCCTTCCTTCCTTACTCATATCATCGCATATTGTCCTCAAATGTTGGCCTGCTGCATAGCAAGTTCTTTAGCCTCAATACCAAATAACCATTAGATCCAGACCAAACCATTCTATCTTCTCTTTTCTCAGATTTACCACTTAATTTTTTCTCTGATTAAAAATGTGCATTGAATTTAAAAAAGCTTACATTGTGGCCAGTGAAGTGATATCTATTTGAGTGGCAATATATACTTAGTGTGGTGATAACAACAGGGGGGAAACAAGACGCAAGTGATGAGTATTTGACGAAGGTATGCGGTCGTGGAACTCTTCAGATGTAGTTTGTAATTAGTCTCAGACTGAAGGTGACTAAAACCTACGCTGTAGACTATTATTACAGCATGATCACCATGAACTTGGTTGGACTGGTGCAAGGGAGTCTCTTACCTTTGGCACTGCCAAACAGGTTGGAGTCAGGGGACAGCGGGACCGACTCATCTGGGAACAAGTCGTCCTCAGGATCCACAACAGTCTCAGAGTGCTGCTCTGTCTCCTCTATCTCCTCTTCCATGCTGGTACCAAAGACTCTGTACATCCAACACACCACACACATCAGCTGGTACCAAAGACTCTGTACATCCAACACACCACACACTGATTCACACACACATCAGCTGGTACCAAAGACTCTGTACATCCAACACACCACACACTGATTCACACACACGTCAGCTGGTACCAAAGACTCTGTACATCCAACACACCACACACTGATTCACACACAGTCAGCTGGTACCAAAGACTCTGTACATCCAACACACCACACACTGATTCACACACACGTCAGCTGGTACCAAAGACTCTGTACATCCAACACACCACACACTGATTCACACACAGTCAGCTGGTACCAAAGACTCTGTACATCCAACACACCACACACTGATTCACACACACGTCAGCTGGTACCAAAGACTCTGTACATCCAACACACCACACACTGATTCACACACACGTCAGCTGCAACTTTACAGTCAGGCAACATCAATTCATCAAATTGAATGTTTTCAAATAATGTTTCAGAAATACTGTCAAAATTAAGAGGTGGAATTTAACAGCTGTTCACACCAATGCAACATATTCACACAAATGCAACAGAGCCAAATTGTGACCCAGCATACACCATTTCTCAGAAATAAAAAGGTTACACAATAACATGCAGTTTGACTGACAAGGATAACGTACATTAGGCCATTACAAACAAGGAATTCTACTTACCTAAACAAACTCAAAGGGCAGTAATGTTCACTGCCATAGTGAGACAACATTTCCACCTGAAAAGATTGGACACCTGTTTAACTACATTGTACTTCTCTCTTTGAGATGAAATCAGTGCTTAATTATCATGATTACATTCTTTGTCAATCGCAAGATGTGAATATCATTATAAAATCATATTACAATAATGATAATCATATTCATAGCTTTTCCAAAGTATTTTTTGCAAACCGTGGTGCCTGTTTCTGAACTGGGTGCCGTGTTCACTGTGACATCATTCCCATTAACAATCAACATCTACATTTGACTTACCTGGTGGTAGAAATCTCCTGTCAGAAGTATGAACATTTTTTTATGGTGCATTGTTCAATAATGGGTGTACATCAATGTGTCTCTTAATGCAACAGGTCTAAACTACCCACAAACCAACATAAATGACAACTTGCAACCTTAAGTTTCGTACGGCATCGCTATCACTATGTTGTTTGTATTGCAGTAAACCGCCTCTTGTCATAACAACCTGGGTTTGTATTGTACAAGCTGCATATCCCGCAGGTTTCTTTGATCCACTCACACCGGGAAGGACTCTTTTTGATATTAAGTACAAAGTGTGGTGGCTATCTTAAGTGCTTGAGGAGTGGCTCAATTTAACGTCCTATCCGAGGGACGTCCCTATCATAAAATTGAAGCTAGGTACTACTCATTTTCACCTGAGTGAAGTGAGGAAATTTGAGTAAGGTGCGTTTTCCAAGGGCACAATGTCGGGGCATGTCTGGGGATACAAACTGAGGACCTCTGGGTTCTGGACCAAACACCCCCCAACACGCCACACGACACCATGAGAATGTAGAACGACACCAACCTTTAGGTACTTATTGAAGAGTTTCTCATCAAGTGGAAAAGACTGGATGCTTCTCTCATTCGTCATGTGTAATGTACCAAGGAGTTGCCACTCTCGGGCTGGGTACCTGATGATACAGAATAAGTAACTGTCGACTTACTTAGGCATTAAAGTGACAGTGGTTTTATCATGTATATCTGACAGTGCCAGCTAAGTCATAAAACATTCATTACCAAGTCATTTGTTGCAAAATGATGCATAGTTAGACCCAGCTGAATTCCTCTTTAACAAATGTTGTACCATGGTTGACAATGAATCTGCCCATGATCATGAATGCAAATGAGTTATCCCACAGGATGTACATTTTTACCTGTGAAAGCAAAGGTCTTGCTTCCCTTGTTCATCACTAAATTTTCCAATGTGAGAAAATTCCTCCATGTTTTGTATTTGTTGCCATTGGATACAGATTGAGTCATACATGTGTGTATGACAGATAAATTTGATCCTGAGGTAAAGTCTCATACCTGTAGCCCCCACCCTGATGTTTATTGATTAAATAGTGTGCATGCAGGTGTAAGTTCAGTGCTACATAAAGTGCCTGACTGGCAGTCTGTAGTCACTGTGACAGCAAACAACAATAGCAAGTCTGACAGTTTATTTCTGCCAGAACTCACCTTTCTGATGTTGAGACCTTAAAAGACTCCGGCACGGAGGAGAAAAGTTCAAAGTTGGCGATGTCGATCTGTTTCAGCTGAATGGGCTCACAAAGCTCGACTATAAACCTGTAGGGAGTTCAACACATAATGTCCATTAATATATATACATGTATCACAAAAAGGTGCAAGGACTACTTCTAAAACAAAGAACCAAATTGAATATCATTGTCCAGCGTACATAGTACTCACCAAATCTTGGCACTGCAGGGGTTTAACATGTACATATCCTTATTTTCCACTAGCACAGAAGACGAGTGCTGTATGGTGTGCAACAAAGAGAAGCAAGTTACATACAGTTGTGTTTCTATAGGTCCCCTTTCCAATGGATGGAGACCATTGAGTGACCGCAACTATTGGATTGGTATGACACTTGTATGACTTTATACTACGAATATGATCCATTGATGTAAACAGACAATAAGACACCCAAAACTTATGGAATACAACAAGTCACACAAAACTTACAGAATACACTTCCTCTATCAAAGAAAGATGTTTGAACTATCAACTATTTTTGGTTGTTAAATGCTTGCTCAATGGTTGCCGCCTCAGGGAAAATAAGTATGAAGATATCTGACATTTCATAACAAAGACAAGTTTAGATATTTGTTTGATTATCATATCTCTATTGTTTTTCATGATTCATGGTGTCTTACACCAATTTAAAACATATTGATTTCCCTTTAAAAGGATGAATGAGATTCCATTTGTTAACTTATTCTGCATACTGACTTGTACTTCTCTGTTGGCAGACAGGATCTTGGCTCCACACTCCACTGACCCATAGTTATGTCTGCCCTTCTGAGTCTTCAGCCCCTGAGTGGACACAGATTGTCTGGATTGACCTAGCATGGGAGCAAATATATCATTACAGTCAGTGTACATCTTCACATTTATCATATAATAAAATCTCTCCGGCAGCTTGATTCTATCCTGTACATGTAGCGTATAACGACCTGGTGAAGTCAGTCTGTATCTGTACATGTAGCGTATAACGACCTGGTGAAGTCAGTCTGTATCTGTACATGTAGCGTATAACGACCTGGTGAAGTCAGTCTGTATCTGCACATGTATCGTATAACGACCTGGTGAAGTCAGTCTGTATCTGGACATGTAGCGTATAACGACCTGGTGAAGTCAGTCTGTATCTGGACATGTAGCGTATAACGACCTGGTGAAGTCAGTCTGTATCTGGACATGTAGCGTATAACGACCTGGTGAAGTCAGTCTGTATCTGGACATGTAGCGTATAACGACCTGGTGAAGTCAGTCTGTATCTGTAAATGTAGCGTATAACGACCTGGTGAAGTCAGTCTGTATCTGTACATGTAGCGTATAACGACCTGGTGAAGTCAGTCTGTATCTGCACATGTATCGTATAACGACCTGGTGAAGTCAGTCTGTATCTGGACATGTAGCGTATAACGACCTGGTGAAGTCAGTCTGTATCTGGACATGTAGCGTATAACGACCTGGTGAAGTCAGTCTGTATCTGGACATGTAGCGTATAACGACCTGGTGAAGTCAGTCTGTATCTGGACATGTATAGTCTGTATAACAACCTGGTGAAGTCAGTCTGTATCTGTACATGTATAGTCTGTATAACAACCTGGTTAAGTCAGTCTGTATCTGTAAATGTATAGTCTGTATAACAACCTGGTGAAGTCAGTCTGTATCTGTAAATGTATAGTCTGTATAACAACCTGGTGAAGTCAGTCTGTATCTGTACATGTATAGTCTGTATAACAACCTGGTTAAGTCAGTCTGTATCTGTAAATGTATAGTCCGTATAACAACCTGGTGAAGTCAGTCTGTATCTGTAAATGTATAGTCTGTATAACGACCTGGTGAAGTCAGTCTGTATCTGGACATGTAGCGTATAACGACCTGGTGAAGTCAGTCTGTATCTGGACATGTATAGTCTGTATAACAACCTGGTGAAGTCAGTCTGTATCTGTACATGTATAGTCTGTATAACAACCTGGTGAAGTCAGTCTGTATCTGGACATGTATAGTCTGTATAACAACCTGGTGAAGTCAGTCTGTATCTGGACATGTAGCGTATAACGACCTGGTGAAGTCAGTCTGTATCTGTACATGTATAGTCTGTATAACAACCTGGTGAAGTCAGTCTGTATCTGTAAATGTATAGTCTGTATAACAACCTGGTGAAGTCAGTCTGTATCTGGACATGTAGCGTATAACAACCTGGTGAAGTCAGTCTGTATCTGGACATGTATAGTCTGTATAACAACCTGGTGAAGTCAGTCTGTATCTGGACATGTAGCGTATAACGACCTGGTGAAGTCAGTCTGTATCTGTACATGTATAGTCTGTATAACAACCTGGTGAAGTCAGTCTGTATCTGGACATGTATAGTCAGTATAACAACCTGGTGAAGTCAGTCTGTATCTGTATCTGTATATGTACATGTATAGCATAACACACTGTCTAGCTCATCATCAGTGACACAGATACACTAGTTAGTATGATGATTCATCAAATTCTGAAGTTGTTTTCAACAATAGAGTGTTGAAGATGCCAGTTCTACATACAGTGCCTTTCATTTGTCAGGTAGAAACGTGTTGCCTGGTGACTACATCAGTTAATTAAAATCCTCCCACACCATAAGGTGTATAGGGTGGTGCCCATCTCTGTTTCATAGCCCTGGACCACACTGTGGTGCAATCACTGCAGCAGGGGGCTAGTTCACTGGCAGTGGAGTGTGTTTAACTTCCATACTGTTTCATAAGTATGTACCATTTTTATCAAGTCTTTGGTATGACTCAATGCGCCTGTTGTCCAGAGGTGTCCTACCCTGGAGTTGAACTTGGGTCTTCTGGTTCCAAGTAATTCGAACCAGATGTTCGTAACAGAGTAACAGAAGCACAGACCACTACACCACAGGGACACCCCCTGACTAAATCAGTACGTTACATGTATTTCAGAAAATCTGTCGCAATGCAGCCAGCCCCTACATGCAATGTGTATGACTTTGTGCATTTTTAGAAAAAGAATAATTTAAAAAACACAATTTTTGAAAGAGCACCTGATATGGACAAAGGGTCAGGAAGTTTATATATATTTTTACCCTGTGTATACTAGACACTAACCATTGCTGTTCTGCTTTTTTTCCCTCTCCTCCTGTTCCAACATCCTTTTCTTCCACTCATCAAATGAAGGCATGTCGTCTTCCTTGTGTGCCACCAAATCCTCCTCCTCAGCACTATCCTCTGTACCAGTCACTTCTGTCTGCTCCTCTGTACCAGTCACTTCTGTCTGCTCCTCCGTACCAGTCACGTCTGTCTCCTGCCTGTCAGCACTGTCCTCCGTACCAGTCACTTCTGTCTGCTCCTCTGTACCAGTCACGTCTGTCTCCTGCCGGTCAGCACTATCCTCCGTACTAGTCACTTCTGTCTCCTCCTCCACACCACTATCCTCTGCTTCCATCATTCCTGGGGGTAAAACTCCGACATTAAATAGCAATCACAAAATTACAATAAATGAGCAGAATGATAACAAAGGTAGACTAAAATGAATAAACCTTCATCAATACATAGAAATCGTACCAGTCCCTGATTTTCTCTGCTCCTGCGTACTATCCCCTGTACCAGTCACTGATGTCTCCTCCTGTGTGTCCAGATCCACATCTGGATGCTCCTCATCCACAGCCATTTCCTCCTCAGATTTAGGAATGACATCATCCCCTATTGATTTTGATTTAGTCACATCAGCATCAGCTTCTTCTTCATCACTACCCTTGGATACTTCAGAAGGCTGGACTGTCCCAGCAGCTTCCCCATCAGTAGGTGTGTCGGCATCCTAGGAAATACACAATTTCTTCAGAATCTCTTTGATATTTGTAGTCATTTGGGAGATAACATGGAAATAAGAAATTCAATAATCTAGAGGGCATATTACCAGCCTTGTTATCACTGTCCTAACTTGACTCCTGTTTTATCCTTTACTATAGTCTACTCTATAGAATGAGATCTAGCATATTACAAACACTATACTTAAGTCTAGTAGTACTTAAGGTGGGGTACAGGCATGCGGCAGCACTTCTGGGGTGTCTTGAAAATACTATATAGTGTTACTTGTGGCTCTTGATTTTTTTTCTCCAAGTACCTCTGTGCAAGACAATAATTTATGCAAATTTTTATGACGTCATGATGACGTCATCAACAATTACAGGGCCACGCCCCTTTTTACAAAAGTGGTTTTTCCTCGCTAACGATCCAATGTACAAAGCTAATATTTTAGGGACAGATGCATAATAATGCCATTGGTCAATACACGGGCTCCTTTTTTGATATCTTTTTGAATTAATTTTTGGTGAATTTTTTTCAATAATTTAATGAGAACCTCCTTCTGTGGGCCCTCACACATTATCAAAGTATCAAAATGCTTATGCCACCCGTGAGAGGCAAGATCAGGTGGTAAACCTCAGAACAGCATTTCTTTTTTTGCACTATCATATACAGTTTCGTCAAACTTTTGCTTTTAAAATCATGCTGTAGAGGTAGTATTGATAAAATTGGCATTTATTAATCATAAAATGACCCCAAATCGCCATTATTTGCTTTTTTCCCAATCACGCAAGCACTAACAGTGACATACGGGTCAATAACCTCTGCAAACACACTATCTGACAGTCAGAGCAGTGTTTACAGCCAGGCCAGTGAATCCAGCTTTCCAGAGGGAGGGAGGGAATAGCCAAAATGGAGGCCCCTGATTGGTCAGGCTGTTCCAAAAGGTATCGGCACCCAGCCAGGACGTTGGAAACTGCAACTTTGCCCTTGAAGTTTGCGGTAAACTGATAACCTTTGTAGGAAAATGATGCCAGATAATGAAAATAGACCTATACATCTAACAAATCAGATGGTTATTTTGTCAAAATATTTTTGTTGAAAATGTGCTGCCACATGCCTGTACCCCACCTTAATTTATATGGGAGAAAAAATAGAAAAACTTGACTTTGCTAAAGCTTGAGAAGTCCAACTGAAGGCTTTGCCCATACTTGAGGTTGAGAATCCTTCAGTGGTTTAATGTGAGGTTTGACGGAGTCTTCTGTGTGCTCCTGATCAGTCGTGGGGACTGGTTCTTCTGTGTGCTGACTCATGATCACAGGCACCGGCTCAGCATGGTCATCTACAGCCTCACCCGCTGGGCTACAGCACAACCAACAACAACATCTAACAGTTAGTATATCACAAACATGCATCATGATTCCCAAATATCATACAAACGAGTAATCATCATGTACATGTACTGAGGATTCTTCAGTGTTTCTGGATCAACTGGTACTGGTCTCAGGGGTAATAACTGGTCAGCCAGACACACAAATGTACGCTTACATGCAACATGTGTGTTTCTCAGAAATCTAGAACTTAGTAGAAGATTCATTATTACACATATGGGGTTAATATGTGCTACATTTACATAAGGCACATATTACATCAATTTTATACAGCTTGAATGTATGCTATACGTACATACAAACATGTACATGCATAATCATGAAGTGTCTACAAAGTTTCTCCAGTACAGTCAAACCTGCCTATAGCGGTCACTCAAGGGACTGGCCAAAATCGACCGCTATGGACAGGTGGCCGCTCTATAGAAACGGTTACCGTATTGATTACGAGCAATAAGTGGCACATGTTTTCTGTACCTACTGAGAAACATTTATTCACATACATGTACAGTCAAACTTGGTCTACCGACCACTTCCACAAGACGACCATCGGCTCAAGATGACTGCTTTCGGTAGGTCCGGATTTTTCCACAAGCAAATTTAATCCAAGTCGATCGATCGATCCGCCCCCAATCCGGAGCACATGCGACCAAAATGTTGCCAAAGACAACCGTGTCATTTTCAATTGCGCGGCGACATCATTTATCAGCAAATAATTGCGGAATTCACGGTAAAATCAGCCTGTTTGGGTCGGATTCCTTGCCGGGAGAAAAAACAACAGCTGCAAGATGAGAGGTCATAGGGTCATTGGGATAGTCTACTGTAATGTGAGTGCAGCTGCAATGTGTGAGTTATGATTTTACTCTACATCAAATAGTACAAAATGTAAACTTATTTCCTCAAAGAAGTTCTTTGAATAAAGAGAACAGAATATACAAAGAATGGATAACTTTATAACCTTTTTTAGAGGATAAAAGGCGTCTGTCTTTTTTAAACAAACTGCTCCCCCATGGTACTACTAGTGAAGTAACCCAAGTAAACAAAGCGTCCCGCTAGGACCGCGCACCAAGAGGCTCTGTTTGTCTGCAAATTTCTGGCGTCTTAGCGGTTTTGGAAATTCAAAACCAACACCAGGAGCAAAATAAAACCATGTACAACATTTTCATGGGTATAACTGCAGCTATAATGACATTTTTTTCTGCGGGGATTTGAAAGAAGGCTCCCGAATCTTGTGGCGACCATGCGCCGTGACCGTTATCGGCAGTGTTTCCAGACCCGCGGGACCGAAAATCGAGTGGCCGCGACCGCGTTGGACAGGTGACCGCTATAGCCTAATTCTTAATGCTTATGTCAATGGGAAAAATCCAAGGGACCGACAAAAAGTGACCACTATGGGCAGGTGGCCGCTATGCAAAGGTGACCGCTAATACAGGTTTGACTGTATGTATGTACTGTATGCTATACTGTACTAGATATAAAATTCTAAAGTCTTCAAAACCAACACCAAGAGCTAGCTAGTTATTCACCTTTTTCCAGTATTGTTGAACTCCAATCATGATAGTTTTAAGAATGTAAAATTATAACCTATTCATCATGAATTAGCAAAATAACCATTTTTCATCAGTAACATGTGCCCCTCTCCCCTTAAGCTTGTTTCAATGACATTATCATCATTACATCATTATTATCATCGGTCTTAAAAGTCTTCCGAAATTGACTTTCCTCATGCCAACCTGAGTGTCAAATGTTCCATCATATATGTAGAAGATGGTGGCTTTTGTATGTCAGGATATACACATCGTCATTATCACACATATTCCACTAAGGCCCACCTTGGTAATGCTGACTCTTTACTTTGTGAAGCCACAGGCTGGTCTGGACTGGTTCTGTCTTCATCCTCTGTCAGACCCCTATATGTACATGGTTTAAAAATACATGCTAAAGTTTCTTATCTGTATTCAGTCTCTTTGTAAAGTTAAGGTTTAACTAAGTGATCTTTGGTACTTTACAGGTGCCAAACTGTATTGAGGATGTCTCATGTCTTGTCAATAGCCAACATGCCACTAGGGGCTGGGAATACTTAGGTCACACAACATTGATGACCTTTGGGCAATCTGGTATTTGACCACACGCTACAAATAATTTCTGGATAGCTCTTAAAATTATGCATTCTAGATAACATAACATCAAAGCTACCAATTAAGCTTCACAACAATCTAACAACAACGAAGTAGAGCAGGTCGGCTCTGAATAACTGTGGATTGAAATAGCTTGCAGTACCCCACAGGAAAAGGCATGCCTCTATATAATACATATGTCACAGTAGAGATGGCGATTCAGGACAATCGGCGATTGTCCTAGGACAGATTTTTGCAATTGCCGTTTGTCCTAGGACAGACTGCGATCGCGATCTGTCCTAAGACAATTGCCGATTCTACTAGTAGACATTGCGATCGCAATCTGTCCTAGGACAAACAGCGATTCTACTTGGACAAATTCTGATTAGATGGAAATGCTTTGGAAAATAGAATGAATCATTGCACAACATTTCAATCAGGTTTAGCATACTACATACATTTCACAATTATTAACTATTTTAGGTGAATTACTTCATATCTTATAATAGATGAATGAGTATGTTTTCTGATAAAGTAATTTCTGATAAAGTTGAGCGACAAAATTTTGATAATGTGTGAAAGATGTCAGTTGGAAGAAGGTGATCCAACAATGTCTCAGTATGCAAATTTTGAGGTGTCAAGATATTACTCACAGTTTCACACCTATTGAATTCACAACCTTAGGGCCTGTCACACTTGTGTGTATATTCAAGTGCACATGAGTTTTTCGCAGTAACATTTTTTTGGTTTAAGTAAATTTTGCAGGGAGGAAGTTGTTTTCTACTTTGCCCCACCGTAGACCAGTCTAGTTATCAAACCAAAGAAATTACTTCTTCGGCTGCAAACTTAACCTAAACCAATATGTTAATACGCAACTCATGCGGGCCTGTATATACGCACAAGTGTGACAGGGGCTTTAGGAGAACAATAACGATTGTAAAGTGATCAAACAGGTGTCAAAATATCAATCTCAGTTTCAAGATACTACAGTTTCACACCTATATCATTTCACAGTGTGGTAGTATTGCTTATGTGACACTATATTGATGTAGTGTGGCAGCCTTAATTAAAAAAGGCAGACTCCAATTGCAATCTGTCCTAGGACAATTCCATCCCTACTGTGACATTAGAATAAAAAAGCACAGAAGTGTATTATTTAACTAACAGTGAACCAGCGCTAGCCTATGGCCTACATGTAAGTTTTGCAAGGATGGATCTAGAAGGTACAGCAAATTTCAGGTCCTCATACCATTATTTCTAAGGAGCTAAAATAAAGTCAACAAATATGTTCTTGGCATAACACCACCAGGTAAAAGGTAAGGGTACCATGGCCTGTAACCTGTACCTGGGGCTGGGAGAGCCAGCTGTCTCCTGCAGGTTCTGTGATTGTCCTGTGCCTTTGTTAGTTGAGGTGGACTTGGCTGTGGGATAACTAACTCCAGGACACTCTCCAGTGGTCATGTCCACCAAATACACTGGACAGTCCTGGGGAAAAGAAATTCATACAGAGTCCCACGACCTCATACCTTCACCAAATGATGTTAACTATTTCCAATGATTGATTTATTTGGCTGTTAAATCTAAAACTGACTATTAATATTTGTCCCTTATTATGCAAATAAGGTACTTATTTGTATGAACTATATTCAGTTGATCATCTTCTCCATCTAGATATGTCCCATGCCCGTAGCCAGCTGCAGGGGGGTTACAGCAGAGTCTACAAGTCATTTTCGGTGGGAAGTTGTTGTCCTCCTTGGTGATATCGATCAGTAAAACTGTGAATATCTGTTAGTTTTCTACAGTTCCTGACAGGCTGTTGAACACGCGTCACTGTGGTAGAGTGCATCGCACATTTATGCCGCGTGCTTGTAATTTCCCTGGATAATCTTGAAGCTATAAGAAGCCGAGCAAAAAATCCCACAAAAACGTACACATCTCAGAATGGGATCGTTGTAGCTACATACACGTAGGTATAAATACAACAGATAGAACAGAATGTTGACGGTCGTGACCATGCCGACATCGCCAGGGAAAAATATGTGAGTTGAGGGAGGGTCATGTTTTCTGTGCAGCATTACACCGCTTTGATCAGCAATATTTCAGATTTCCGTGGAATGAAACCTCACAAAAACATGGAAATGTTACATGTATACAGGCTTCAGCTCAGTATTCTTTTGAGTAAAAATTTAGCAGAATTCCGACGGCTTCCTTGACATTTTTTCTTGATTGCCAAGACTTTAATCTTGAAGACTCCAAGTACGTGAGTGAGGGTTGTGTTTTCCACTATGTGTAGCATTTCTTTAAACTGCTTTGCAAGGCAATATTCTAGATTTCTGCCGACCGGATGGAAAACGTTAAAAATATACTGGACAAGCCAATATTTTGACGTTTTTGTCAGGTTTCATCCTGCGGAAATCTAAAATATTGACGGGCGAAGCGATGTTAAGAAAGGCTAGACAGAAAACACGACCCCCTCTTAATGCACATATTTTTCCCAAGACCGCCAGTCATAACTACGGTCATTACCGCCAAATAAGCTATATTTCTACCAACGTAGCTACAACAAACCCAGTCCGATTTTTATCTCGACTTGGGCTTAAATAATCCGGGGAAACTACAAGCATGCGGTGTAAACATATACAATACATTCTATCACTCTAACGTTAGAACTGTACATGTGGAAACAAAATTGACAGAATATCACAAATTCACTCGCCGATATCAAGTCCAATCCACATTGTAACAATATTGTCTACTCTCACCTCTCAAGTAAACGTACTGGTACATTTATTTTTTTCGCCTCAAAATCAACCTGGTACAGTAAAAGCCACTTAATTGCACCTCGGATAAACGCACATTCCATTTAACAGTTACTGCACCGAATCCCAAGATCCCAAACTGGTTCCCATTCACTGCATTGTTAGTGACTCCGCATATCTGCACGGCGCATTGTCACCAATGCCGGATAACTGCACCAAAATGTTTCAAAAATCCTCGACAACTAAAAAGGTGCGCTAAAAATCAGCAAACGCGGTACAAATGAGCCGATAAGTGCCTATGTAGAGGCACAATACCGCCAATATGTCTAAAATTGTTTTCACTTCAAAGGAAGGTGGTCTCCATTATATATTGACAATCACATTGATAGCGGGCGCGTCACGGGCGTGTCGTCACAATAAAGAGACGCACGCCTGCCAAAGGCGGTATTGCGTTTTGGCAGACAGCATGCTGTACTCAATAAAGATTGGTCTCTAACTGTACACTGTCTTATTACTATGCATGTATTTAAGTTCACGGGGATTTGATTTCGCATTAAGGATGACATGGCCCGGGGTGTTGTCGGCGGTTCTAGGTTCGCGGCAGCGCTATATTCACATACTGCTGCTGGCGCTTACTGATTTCTCTCACTGTGTCCTGAGATGTCTTTCCTGAGAATTTGAAATTTACTGTTTTGATACATAAACGTGGCCCAACAAGAGGTGGAATCTACGGTGTTACCGCACTGTAACTGTATAACGAAAGCTTTCTAACATCTAAATGCTTACTAACAAGTTCATACAGCACATCGAGGTTTATATATTCACCTCCTGCAGCTGTATGCACTACCAAAAATGCCATTTCTTGTATTCTAGTTTTTTCTTACATACAGAAAAATATTACTTCATGCAAGCAAATTTTTCTGTATTCAAGAAAAAGGTTTTGTCCACGAATTAAGCAATTTTTTACTTACTGAGCTTTTTCTTGTAGTAAGAAAATCTTTCTTATAAAAATGACCTTGGTTACTGCCGGAAAGTAATTCTTGCAGTAAGATTTTTTTTCTATTTATATTCTTGATTCAGACACATGGATCTGAGGTTCTTATACTAAGAATTAATTTCTCACTTAAAGGCTGGTATTCTTGACCAAAACTTTACTGCCTAGAAATGGTTTCTTACTGCTAGCTTTTATGTTCTTACAAAAAGAATGCATTTCTCTTCTTAAGACCAAAATTCTTGATAGCAAGAACTACTTTCTTATTTGTAAGATTTAGGTTCTTATACCAACACATCTTTTCTTACTTCAAGACCAAAATTCTTACAGCCAAGAGATCCTTTCTTCTTTTCAAGTTTTTTGTTCTTATAACAAGAATGCATTTCTCTACTTAAGACCTGCAGTCTTAATACCTAGAACTGCTTTCTTATTTTCAAGATTTAGGTTCTTACATTAAGAATATTTTCCTCACTTCAAGACCAAACATGCTTATTGCTGAGAAATGTTTTCTTACATCAAGATTTATCTTCTTACATCAAGAATCCTTTTCTCGCTTCAGGGGCAAAAATTGTTATCGCCTAGAAATACTTTCTTACCTCTAGGCTCTAGAGCTGATCTTCTTATACAAAGAATATTTTTCTCACCTCAAGAACATAATTCTTGCTGCCTAGAAAATGCTTTCTTACTTCTAAGATTGATCTTCTTACAATAAGCATACTTTTCTTGCATCAAGAGCAAAGATTGTTTATTGCCAAGAAATGTTTTCTTACTTCTAAGATTAATCTTCTTACATCAAGAGCACAATTCTTGCTACCAAGAAATGTTTGCTTACTTCTAAGATTAATATTCTTACACCAAGAATATTTTTTCTTATATCAAGAGCAAAATTCTTGCTACCAAGAAATGTTTGCATACTTCTAAGATTAATATTCTTACACCAATAATACTTTTCTTATATCAAGAGCACAATTCTTGCTACCAAGAAATGTATTCTTACTTCTAAGATTAATCTTCTTACTCCAAGAATACTTTTCTTATATCAAGAGCACAATTCTTGCTACCAAGAAATGTTTTCTTACTTCTATAATCGATCTTCTTACAACAAGAATGCTTTTCTTACATCAAGAGCAGAATTCTTGCTACCAAGAATGTATTCTTACTTCTAAGATTAATATTCTTACACCAAGAATATTTTTCTTACATCAAGAGCAAAATTCTTGCTGCCAAGAAATGTTTGCTTACTTCTAAGATTAATCTTCTTACAACAAGAATACTTTTCTTATATCAAGAGCACAATTCTTGCTGCCAAGAATTTTTTTCTTACTTCTAAGATTAATCTTCTTACAACAAGAATACTTTTCTTATATCAAGAGCACAATTCTTGCTGTCAATAAATGTTTGCTTACTTCTAGGATTAATCTTCTTACAACAAGAATACTTTTCTTATATCAAGAGCACAATTCTTGCTGCCAAGAATTTTTTTCTTACTTCTAAGATTAATCTTCTTACAACAAGAATACTTTTCTTACATCAAGAGCACAATTCGTTCTGTCAATAAATGTTTGCTTACTTCTAAGATTAATCTTCTTACAACAAGAATACTTTTCTTATATCAAGAGCACAATTCTTGCTGCCAAGAATTTTTTTCTTACTTCTAAGATTAATATTCTTACACCAAGAATACTTTTCTTCAACCAAGAGCACAATTCTTGCTGTCAAGAAATGTTTGCTTACTTCTGAGATTAATCTTCTTACAACAAGAATACTTTTCTTACTTCAAGAACACAATTCTTGCTACCTAGAAATGTTTTCTTACTCTTAAGACTGATGTTCTTACAAGAAGAATCTCACTCCAAGAGTTACAGTTAAAATGACATGTTGATGGCTTAATATTTCTGTAAATTGTGGAGTCTGGTATAAAAAAATGACATTGGCAAAGCTTTACAGTGTATTTTTTCAAAAATAATAGGTATAATAATAACATACATTATATACAATATTGTTGTACAAATACCAAAACTAATTTTGATACAAAGCCTACTGAAACTGAAAGAACATAAAGATTACAAACTGCTATGTAATCAACATGCTATATGATTTATTACATATGATATATTTCATAATATATAATTCTTTATCGTCTTGGAAGGTGGTGTAGAGCAGCCTCATCTGACTTGGCAGTGTTAACAGATGATCATCTTCGACTATGGAAACCAAACCCTTCAAGCCCATTTCTGTTGATATTGGCATTCCCATTGGCATCTTCCAACATCTGGGGGAAAAATGAAGACTATGTCATTAATTTTTACTTTCTGAGTTGAGCTAACTAACTTCCAGCTTCTAGATGTGAAAGTTCCAATTGAATAAATTTCTTCACAAAACACATCATATGTTTTATCATTCTTTAACCTATCCTTATATATGTTTTCCAGAAACAATACGTTTAAAATAGTCCACCCCTCAGAGGTGGAATGTAATCTTCCAATGTGTGCGGATCGCTTTTTGATTAAAATCTATTAATTCATTGGCCAAAAAGATGTTTTGAGTTGGACCCAAAGAGGCTATACTTATCATTATCTCTAATGCTTGATGCTTTTGACGATTAAACCATCCAGGGGCCCTTTGACTTCTTTTTTTTTCATATGATAAATAAAGTTGAGCTGATTTTCATACAGTCGGGTGGGGAGGGGGGCACTTACCTTTTCCATACTGCTATCCAGTGTTTCCGTGCAAAATTTGGCATCTGCTGCAGGCTCAGACCATGATCCCCATCTTGTATATGTTCTCTTGTACCTGGGTTTTGACTTTGAAACCGACTTGAGTCTTCAATTAATACAAAATAGAACAAGAGTTCCACGACCTCATATCTCCATGAACAATTCTATTCATGCAAATGACTTACACATTTGCATAATATATGCTTGGTCATAAACATCTTTATCTAACTTACACATGTTGCAATATTGACAGTCCTATAATTTTCCAATTAGATGAATTGTGGTGTTTTTGCATTAATCATGCAAATAAGGACTTTATTTGCATAATTGGTATCTGTTGATGATCCACTTTCCATAAACTACATATGTTACATGTATTTGAGTCTGATAATGGAAAACACTGCAAATATAGATTTTCCTCATTAGCTATGCAAATTACGTCACAATTAGCATAATTTGCACTTCATTATGTATATCTCTGTCTAAGCTACCTGCATACTGAGTATCATATTGACAGTCCTGTAATTTTCCAATTAGATGAGATAGTGTTTTGCATTAATTATGCAAATTAGGAATTTATTTGCATAATTGGTATCTGTTGATGATCCACTTTCCATAAACTACATACATTACATGTATTTGAGTCTGATAATGGAAGACACCGCAAATATAGATTTTCCTCATTAGCTTTGCAAATTAAGTCCCAATTAGCATAATTTGCACTTCATTGTGTAAATCTCTCTCTAAGCTACCTGTGTAATAAATATCACGGAAATCCGTCGTTCCTTTGTTCAGTTATTCTCCTTAGAAGATTTTCACGATGATGCCCCTGCAGTTCCAGAGCAAGCTGCTAGGGGGCCCAAACCTACACCACTTCCTCCTTACATCACAAGCTATCTGCCACCCAAAAAATCAAGACCATAGAACGTCCAGGTCAAAAGTTACAAAAACAGAATTTCTGCTGCAGTACCAAGGTCATATACCAGGGGGCCCAAAATCGACCTTGAACTTCGGCTTCACAACACCCGCCCACATACCAAATATCAGCTAAATTCATCCAGAGGTTCTGGAGTTATGCTGTCTACAGTAGTGCGGAAACACAAACACACACACACACACAGACACACCCAAAACTATATCTCCATTTTTCATGGAGATGGAGATAACTAGAAGTGAACAGCACTTGAAGGCATGAACTTCTCAGAGCTTTGGCCCTGCTGTCAACTGCCTGTGGCAGTTGAAACCACCAATCAGGAGTTAGGAAAAGATCACATGGCAAGTGTTGCCATTGGTCAAAATTTTATGCAGATATTTGCTAGAACAATCAAGATTTTTAAAGAAAATTTAACTTGGCTTCTATTTCTTGCAATAGCCTCATCTTAGCCAGGAAACAACCATTATATTATACGAGTTCAAATAAGAATTTCAAAGTATTTCTTGTATTTCTTAAAGTATTATTATCAAGAAAAACAAGAAATGCATTCCTCAAAGTTTCTTGATACGAAAATCAAGAACATTCAAGAATATTATTCTAGTTTTGACTCGAACTTTGTCTTCTAGTTTAAATATCTTGAAAATTATTGTTTTTCTAAGCAGGATACCCCAAGAAAGGCAAGAAGAAAATTCTTCTATTTTCTTAAACATCCCAAGAAAAACAAGAATTTTTTTCTCAAATGTTCTTGATACGAAAATCAAGAACATTCAAGAATATTATTCTAGTTATGACTTGAACTTTGTCTTCTAGCTTAAATACAGTCAAACCTGCCCAAGGCGACCACCCGGCGGACCGGGCAAAAACGGTCGCGATGGACAGGTGGTCGCCATGAAGAGGATTCCACTCACATGTTTCCAGGTCGAGGTTTTCAAATACAGTACGTAAATGGATGGAAATTATGTGAATCTAGACAGCATGACCCCCACCAGGTCCAATTCTCATTGACAGAAAGATCCTACAAAAATTTTCCGTTATCGTTGTAATAATTGTATACCGCTACATCGTGTACAAATTTTCGTCATAATTCTGACTTCAAACAATGGTTGCCTCGATAATCTCGCAGCGCCCTCCCGCATTCAAACGTTACACACATGCACATCATCGAAGTTTTAAGGCCTGAGACAAATCCCGAGATAACACCTGCTGGCCCCAGCCTTTTTTGGGGCGCCGACCGCTGGATAAAAGGGTCAAAAAAGTTTTCGATCTGACAACTAAAGATGAAAACGGAATGGTGTGATTTCGTCGCGCCACTAAGCTCTGTGCGACCGCATGGAAAGGTAAGTCAGTGCAGCAGAACGCACAGCGTCCAATAAAGGTTTGTGAGATTCATGGAAATAAAAAGAAAAAAAGAAAATCAATTTTCATCAATAACTAGAGTATTCACAAATGTTCATACACAAAAGCATTGTGTTTCAGAAAGGTCAGCGGTACGTCAAATCCGAGCCGCGCCAAATCCAAGATGGCGTCGGGACCAAGGAACAACATTTCTCGCCGGATGTTTTGCCCGCCGGAAGTCATTTTTCGGTGGAATTTAGTAAGACACAGTGACATTTTTGTTGAAAATTCAAAAATAGATAGTAATTTCTGTGAAATCTGACTTTTTGACGCCATGCACTACGTATTCGTTTTGAAAATTGAGTTTAAACCGACCGGAGTTCGCGGTAAACTATAAGATTACGATAGGCACAACAACATCACAAACATTTGTCTTTTTACAATTTTTATAGGGGGAACGTTTTATCAAAACACTTCATGGAGGAATCTATGCTATAACATTGCTATTCCATATATTTTTGTCCTTATTTTTGTCCTTCAAAGTCTTGAAAACATTTCCGTGAAATCTGACAGCAAAATGATCCGATGTCACCGCACGCTTGAAAATTAGGCGGCCGCCATGGGCAGGGATTGTGCTCTGTGCGGTCCCAATTCGTGGCGGTCGCGGTCGCGTTGAACAGGTGGTCGCCTTGGGCAGGCAGCTTAATGCTTGTGCCTATGGGGAAAATTTTCGGGACCGAGAAAAAGCGGTCGCCATGGCCAGGTGGTCGCGTTGAAAAGGTGGTCGCCTAGGCAGGTTTGACTGTATCTCGAAAATTCTTGTTTTTCTAAGCAGGATACCTCAAGAAAGGCAAGAAGAAAATTCTTCTATTTTCTTAAACATCCCAAGAAAATCAAGAATTTCTTTCTCAAGGTTTCTTGATACGAAAATAAAGAACATTCAAGAATAAAATTCTAATTGTTACTTGTTTTCATAATTTTGAATTCTTGTTTTTTCTTACTACCAGAAAAAGAAGATAGGGGAGAGAAAAATTCTTGTATTTTCTTATACATGGCAAGAAATAGATTCTCCATACAAGAAAAACAATAACTTTTAACTTCATTTCTAGAAAATTCTTATGAGAGAAAATCCTTTATAGAAATTATTTCTTTATCTAAGAAAAATAAGAAAATGTTTCTTGTTGTGAGAATTTACAAGACAAGATTCTTGGAATGGTCCCTTGTGCTTTTCTTATTTATTCTTATCATTTTCATGGAAGTTCTTCATTCAAGAAAATTTGTCCACGAATTAAGTAAAAACAAGAAAACTAGAGAAAACAAGAAAAATCATTTTTGGTAGTGTGATACCGTGTACTACCGGGCCAGCTGGGCAATTTCGCATAATCGCACCAGCCAGATAATTGCACCAAATACGCTGGCAAATGGGGTGTGCAGTAAAGCGGATTCTACTGTACTTTCTTATTTTAGACGATACGTTTATTATTTTTTTGAAAAATTGAGGCTTTGCTAACCAGGAATCCCTCTAAAATCTTAACTTAAGGTTTTTCTGCCCATATTTCCCTGTTATTTTTCTCCTAATTTGCTATTTTTTGGCCTAGCGGCGTTGATTTTCCCGCCGCTTTGACGGCCTTGTGAAAATTATCCTGGTCGCACTGGTAACATACCGGTCGATATCGCTATGACGCTACAAAGTAAATGGGAAAATAAGACATCACATTGACATTTCAAAATACAACTTTCATATAACTTTGACAGTCTCTGTTTACATCGTAAACCAAAGCACTAATCAAAAAACCTGTAGAGTGCGCAGGGAATAATTGCTGACCACTATCCGTTGTATCGGCAGTGCTGCGGAAGAATTCTTTGTTCACAGAAGACATGTTACAAAAATCATAACTTAACTTCCCTTGTGATATGTGTTTAGAAGCCATAAAATCTCTAAAACGGCAGAAATATATCCGATATGATTCGGTAAATATGGCTCGAAACATGGCTGCCACTCTCTGCCACTATCAGGGATGGTGACAGTAAAACTTGCAGCATATTGTTTAGCACGGATACCGATCTTTAAAATGATACAGTAAACGCATGGAAATACAGTATTATATCTTGGGGCAATGATAGACACAGAAGGCCATTTTTATTTTCAGAGGGTTCATATTTTTTTATCATGGCAGACGGTTATGGAGAGACTTGTGTACTTTTCACAAAATACTCTTTTTCAAACAACCATCTACTCTCTACAGTAAACTACATCTAGTACTTAGTATCTGACCAACACACTTACACTTAGTTACAGCACGAGATCTGCAAAACGGAATGATTTCAAACTGCCCAAACCAAAAACAACATCTGCAACAAAGTCTTTCCTGTACGCGTGCATATATACTGGCGCATACACACATCAGATCATCTGTGCCATTTTGAACAAGGACGACAACAGAGGTATTGTGATTCATCTGCTCCCACTGCTGCCATAACCAGAACAGAGGTTTTATGATTTTTTCTGATACTGTACTTTTTTTTTTTAAATTTCAACATCAATACGTAGGGATCAAATGTAGAATAATGTAATCTGTAACTACCATGCATATACAGTTCTAATGCATTCTCTACTATTAAAACACAATATAAAATGAATACCTGTGATCTCTGTTTTGTCTGCTGCTTCCGGTTAACAGATTCCTCTGCACTGACTTCCGAGGGAGAAGAAGACTGCACAGTTGTATAAAGGCTGCAGGCACAGAAACAAAGTAACATTGTAAGCAGTGATATGTTGAATCATAAGCAAACACCATGTTTAAAGAAACAATTTACGAAGCAGCGACTGAGCCATGATTAGATGGATCTGTGGTGTCAAACCCCAGGAGGAAACACCGTCAGCTACTCTACATGCTGATGTGGACATTGCCTCAGTGCTGCGGTCCTGCCAACTCCCGTGGTACGGACATGCTGACACTACCAAACTGGAGAGTGCCTTTTCACCCTTTTGACCGTGGTGAATGGGGGGGTTTAATGGTAAATGGTGGTGAATTTGGGTGAACAGAAGTGAACCAGATTGGCATTGTTCCAATGTTAATGTGGAGTGGTGAATGTTAAGTTTGCGCCTACGTGACAAATGAGGAAAACGTGGTGAATTTGAGTGAAAACAATTATTATTGGAATTTGCAAATACAAAGGCGGTTCCATCCTTGCAGGTACGTCATTATGTGCGTTGTTTCAAGGGCTGAACAAATGGATCTCCAATGTACTCGATCGGGCACTGGGCTTTGGTTGTGAAATATGAGTCTGAATCTTTTCCAGATCAAAATAGTAATAACAGTTTATTCAGGTAATACTGTAAACAGCTCAATAATTCATAACTTTCTTCTCTCAAAACAGAAAAATAATGAATGAATAACAAAAGAGCAAGAGACTCAGAAGTCGATTCGTTCAATTACCAAGTTTGGAATTTTCATAACTTTGTAAATCTTCCACTGTTGACTAACCTTTACTTTGGAGATTTCCATTTTGTCCTGTTTCATTTATGTCCACCGGCCAAATCAAGTGATTCTATTTCTGTTGCTTGAAACAAGGAGGTTACTAGTATGTACTAGTATAGACTATGATAACCTCCTTGTTTGAATTGAGCGTTACTGAGCCATTCGAAAAGGTGTGATTGCAATGTGCATTTGCATACAGGAACAATAGCGATTGTAGTCTGTCAGCCTGCATAAGAATATGAATACATTATGGTTTCTAAAAAATTGGTGGACGTTTGTGTTGGGGATTCCCAATGTGTATTGACGATTTCAAACTTCACTGCAAGGTTTAGGGGTAACTTAGGCTACAATACAGCTAGCTTATATGCATGGCCCGTACTTGAATCTAAAGACATCGGCGATAAATGACTATTTCAAATAAATGGCCAATTCAAAAGATAATAAACTTCACCAGTGACAGATTGCTCCCTTAGCTCTCCAAGCAGAGTTTTGATGTGTTTTAGGCGTTTTTGTCGGGCTTTCTACTTTGACATATTTTTGAGTGGGTTGGCTATACAAAAAAAATGACAAAGTAGAAAGCCAGACAAAAACGCCTAAAAACGCGTCAAAAACCTGCCGGAACCCCTCCTTTGCTTGGAGAGTAATTGGTCCCGACCACTCCACCATTCTCTATAGAATTCACAGAATCAATTCTAGATTAAATGGACAGTCACTATTCTCCAAGTTTACCCCGGCCACTACTACCCCCCCCCCCCGACCAAAACCTCTGCTTGGAGAATAGACAGTCACAACAACTTCTAAGTTCTACCACAGTACCAGAGGTGTTAATTTCAGCGGAGGAAAATGCGGTGAATTTCCATTGTCTTCTGGTGCAAAGTAAACAGTTCATAATTCATCACGACTGTGTTTACTTAGTACAGGAAATGTGATAATTGCTCCAAATTCACCCACTTCCAAAGTAAACAAGAAACGGCTAAGAACAATGAAATCACACCATTTTACACATTTTCACCAACATTCCCTCTGTACAAGGGTGAAAAGGCACTCTCCAGTTTGGTAGTGTGAACGAGCCAGTGGCTATATCAACAGTTCAACACCATCACCAAATTGTTTGGTTTGTCACACTCTATTTGTATCATCAGCAGAGCAGGAATCCTAGAAAAACTGGTACTTTGTCATTGAATAAAAAGGAACCCTGCAGTTTACAAGGCCCAGGGACGAAGAGCGGCACACGTCAAAAAGAAACTTCACCCTTTCACGGCTCTAGCCAGCGCCCGCTTTTACCGTCAATTGACGGAACTTTGCTGCGTGTGACGGAAAATTCTTAAAACCAATCTGTAAACCCGAACAAATCCCTGGCTCCAGACGTGCAGCTGTTCTGGTTCTGGCAGCAGTGGGAGCAGATGAATCACAATTTATCTACTAGTACATGCTTGTACATGGAGAGGGCTACGGAAATTGTAGCAAGTAGGTTACAAGCAAGTAGGTCATAAGGAAAACCCATATATAAAGACACAATTGCACCGAAACAGCACAGAAACTTGGCAGACATTCAGGAGACAACTCCTTGAACATGTTTGCAGTGGTGGAGCTAATGATACTTTGTGGGTCACTGGTCATTCACTAACAAGACTTTCCGGACTGGTCGTTTGCTAAAAACTTTGGAAATTTCAATTACCTGCGTGAAAGTTATCAACATACCAACATAACATATCAACATTATCGGCAGAAGTTCACTCACGTCTGGGATGGAAAGATGTCAAGTCAATACATAAGCACCACAAAGCCCTACTGGTACACAAGGCCTTGAACAACCGGTTACCGTCCTACATGCGCCGGATGTTCACCTAGGCCTACTGCAGGGACAGAACTACCAGGAGCACTAGATTAAGTGCTACAGACCTCCTTGTGGTACCCATGCCCTTGAGAGAGGTATACAGGAGGTCCTTAGCCTACGCTGGTTCACTTGTCTGGAACTCACTACCTCAGGACGCTAGGGCAGCATCTTCTCTTTCAACCTTCAAAAGAATATCGCATCAGTAACTGAACGGCTATGGACACAACGATTTGACGAATTATTATTTGTTATTATTGTTTATTCATTATTTATCTATTCTTTGCATTATTGTTGTAATTTTGAGTCACCTTGGTTGACCAAGCATTTAGTTATTTATTGTTATTTTGACCCCTTGACATGCCCTCATCTCGACCTCCATGAAAAGCGGCCCTGATGGCCGATTGGAGCATTTTTTCGAGTTTAAATAAAGGCACAAACAGATATCCAGTTTGGCTCACTGAAGAATCATTCTCCCACTGATCGTGACAGAGAAGACAGACGCTATATACAGTACTTAATTTCCAGGTTCATTGTACGGGGAAAATTCTCCTAGCTCTTTTCGAAAGGCACAATAAATAGTGAAACAAAGCTTAACGTCCTGTCGTAAGGACTGCAACCCTTTCTAGTAGTGTGCATTTTGGGTGAACAACACAGCTGGAATTAGGTCTTTTGGCTTCTTGGTCCAATAACCACTGGACCCCACATGCTACCCCGTGTGTTCCCTGTGATTCATGATCATAGGGAAAACTATTTCATGTCCATAATTCTTTTTGAAGTGGCCAAATTTTGTGTAATTGCCTTCCTAATTTACCATAGCAGTACCCCCACAAACCCGCATCCGCCCACAGCGACCCATGACTCCGATCCGCCCAAAAAAGGAACGCAAAGTGGACAGGATTGCCGGGGATTACGGCTGGTTCTGGGGGTGTTTTCCACAGGGATAGGGGCCTTCGATTGATTCTAGCCGCCGCTGCAGTGTTGGCTGCAACTTATCACATAAATAATCAAAGGTGAGTTTGCTCTGACGGAAATTTTCCTGCCAGTCCAAGTCTGTATTAAAATGTAGCGCAATGTTGTTCCACCAATCATCACTTCGTTCACGCTCCCAGATTGTCCTGTCTTGTCCAACACTTGCTGCGTTCATTACCTGTACTACAGCTAGGCCATTACACAAAAGCTTTTGTCGTTCACGCCTTCACGTTCCCTTCCACGGCTACAGAAGATTCTCCAGAGATACAAAAGCATTAAAAATTGGACTCCTGCCATTTTGTGCCAAAGCCACATTATTTTTTTTACCTTTTGACCTTGGGCCACGTGTCCTAGAGAGAGACCAAACTCCTACCCCTAGATACGTCAGGTACAAATCCCTCAGCTCATGGTTTCTAGAGCTGAGTAGGAATTTTCCAGTACTCAAGCACAAGTCACCAAGAGTTAAGTACCTAGTAGAGAGACAATTGACTCGTAACTGAACCAAGTGAAACCCAGCACCAAGAGACCACGTCTAGCGAAACATGTACTGTTACCGTATAATACAGTAGAAGCCACTTAATTGCACCTCGGATAAACGCACCTTCCATTTAATTGCACCAAATCCCAAAATCCCAAACCGGTTCCCATTCACTGCATTGTTAGTGACTCCGCATATCTGCACCACGCATTATCACCAATGCCGGATAACTGCACCAATTTGTTTTTTAAATCCTCGACAAGTTGACTTAAAAGATGCACTAAAAATCGGCAAAAGCAGGACAAATGAGCCGATACCTGCCGGTGTAAAGACGCAATAGCGGCAATGCGTTTAAAACTGTTTTGAGTAAAAAAAAGAAGGCGGTCTCCATTGACAGTCACATTGATAGGAATCCTATGGGAGGTCCCAGGCGGGTCACGGGACGTGTCGGAACCATTAAGAGACGCACGCCTACCAAAGGCGGCATTACGCTTTGGCAGACAGTATGCTGTACTCAATAAAGATTGGTCTTATTACTATGAATGCATTCAAGTTCGCGAGGATTTGATTTCTCGTTAAGGGTGACATGGGGTGTTGTCGGTGGTTAGAGGTTCCCGGCAGTGCTATTGTCACATACATGTACTGCTGCAATAATAAAAGACCGGCGTCTTTACGTACATCTAGTCGGAAACCACACAGTGACTCGGTAAGGGCTACAGACATAGCAGTCGCTTTTGGTGGTGCGGTGCTGACGTGATGTCACATTATTTTATGGCAGAGCTGAATCTGCGGCCGTAGAAACTACCTGCATTCACCGGAACGAGGTAAATGCGGGTTCGGCTCTGCTATAAGGAGAATGATCTGTCATTGATCTATTAGTCATCTAATCATATCTACCCACTGGATACATTGTACAATTCACTACCATGGTGTCGACAGTCAAATCTGTCCAGACATGAGAGGGGGCAGTACCCTGGGCTCACCCGTAATCAGTATTAAGTTTTACTTTCCATTCCTAGTTTCATGGCGGTACATGATTAACGTAAATGGACAACTGTACTCTACGTAATGTAACACAGAAACTGTTATCCCATGACGATGTTTAAGAATGCCTCCCCTGTAACGTTACATGTGTTGTAAGTTAATGCGGTAGATCGCATGGAAATATGAAAGAATACTCTCCAAGCAGAGCTAGGGTTTCGGCTGGTTTTTGACGTGTTTTTAGGCGTTTTTGTCATGCCTTCTACTTTGTCATCGTTTTTGTTGTGTCGCCAACCCAAGCTCTGCAGGCACTGACCTCGGGGCGGGGCAAACCTATTTACTTCCATTGAAGAAAGGTGACAGTACTCCTCCCCGAGAACCATTAGATAATCATTAGTGGTAACAATTTTACTGCCCCGGATTATCACACATCCGGCAAGTGTAGAGCGGCGTTCACCAGGCCGCGCCGGTCCCCCGCTGGCTGCCCTATTCATGCGACAGGCTGTTGTCCACGATCCCACGCCGGTATGATCATTGATAGCATCATAACGTACATTTCCATTGGATACCTCACAAGAAAAATACAATGATGCATGAACAAGACGTATGAAATAAATGTGTATTACGTATAAACTTGAACTGCATTACTAGAAATTATTATTATCATTATCTAAGGCATCGTATGGATTATGAACGGGAACACGTACCTTGTTTATGTTACATGCGGTTACCAATGCCGCCGCTTGCTGTTTTCAGATTGGACGGAACTTTTCAACAACAACAGCGAAATGGGCGACGGAGTTCTACCAACAGAGACTTAAAAATCCCCAAATAACACCAGAGGATTGTACAGATTTTTGTGTGATTCGTTCTTTGATGGTTTTTGGGTGGTGTAAATGAAGTGCGGTCACGATAGGCAAGTCATTTGTTGACGGACATTGAAGCGCCTTTCCAACATGGCGTCCTGACTGTTTTGTATGTAACGTTATTTGTGGGTAGTAGTTTAGAGACTTTTTTAGATTCTACGATATCCTCCCACTATACAGCATTGCATTTTCGTAGTGGGGATTAAAAATGAGAAAATCTATGGCTATTTCGGGCTGTATATCGTCTTCTGGTACGACGGCCCAAATGGCCTGGATCGTAGTTGAGTATCGTGGAGACTTTGTAAACTCCAGATGTCTTTGGCTGCACGTTGAGCTGTTATTTTCATACTAAAGTAATTGCAGTTAGCCAACGAGTAGGGGAAGCGTAAGAACATGGCATGAAAACATGGCCACGACCGATAGACCGAGGATTATTACTAGAGGATTATGCTCTTGGTGAAACTGGGCCGGAAATTCTGTGGCGCGTGGGGAGGGAATCCCGTGCCTGACCGGGCACGCTTCGCACTTTCTTGTGAAACGCTTGTAATGTGTTGGAGTGATTAGGTTTATTAGGCATTGAAGCTTCCGTCTGCCTGCAGAGCTTGGGTTGGCGACACAACAAAAACGATGACAAAGTAGAAGGCATGACAAAAACGCCTAAAAACACGTCAAAAACCAGCCGAAACCCTAGCTCTGCTTGGAGAGTAATGAAAGAATGCAAAATCAAAACAGGTTCGTAGTCATTTCTTTATTTTCAGCAAAGGGCCATGTTTTCTTTGCGCTAAGTGTTTCTGACTAACAATATACCCCCCGACCATGGTGGTGCGGTCCAGCTGGGCATTTCGCATAATTGCACCAGCCGGATAATTGCACCAAAAACGCTGACAAATGGGTGGTGCAGTTAAGCGGATTCTACTGTACTAGTAGTAGTACTATAATACTATGGACAACAACAACAACAATAATGTAACAGCAACAACGTACTGAAGTTGCCTCAAATCTGGACGCCCAGTACTGGAAATATAGTTCGGAAGGCACCTTCAGTACTGAACAAACCCGTTCCTTCGGTACTTTTGCCACCCACTATGTACATGTACATGTAGTATACTACATCCTACATGTCCTTTCTACATCTGCTATAGCACGTTACAGTTGGCTCCTGCTAACTACATGTACCGTGGTGGGGGTAGGGTATGGATGGGTCGCCACACTGGTGGGAGTTAAAAACAACTGGTTTGTAAAAATAGCAGAAATCTGAAACACGTAAAAAGTACATTTTGATTTATAAACGATTAAAGTCGGGGTAAGACTTCATGAGGTTCACGTTACTGATGGGGGAGGGGGGTGAGCTCTGGCTTCAAAATCTGACTTACCTGTTCAGAAATAAGGTTAGTAGAAGTACTGCCAGCAGTCCATTCCACATCTTGCTTTAACAAACAGCTCTGAAAGCGCTTGACGTGTTTGTCTTGTGCAGGTTAACACCTCACATCCCTGTTTACATTTATGACGGATAAAAAAACAGTATTCTTGTCACATAAGA
Organism: Branchiostoma lanceolatum; assembly: GCA_035149815.1. Classification (NCBI taxonomy): domain Eukaryota; kingdom Metazoa; phylum Chordata; class Leptocardii; order Amphioxiformes; family Branchiostomatidae; genus Branchiostoma; species Branchiostoma lanceolatum. Next base: position 176,131 of record CM068874.1, read on the forward strand.
TCATTGGTCTTCGGGTGGTTTGCTGTAGTTTTTTTCCAGTGCCTAAACGTTTCTTTAATTTTACAACTACGTTTTCCTATGATCACGGATCAACTTATTTTTCAAAATTTTACCATTTAAATCACAAAACTATTAAGGTCAACTGTTGTTGAAACTTGGTTAACATTAGAATTGATATTCAAGCAGATGCTGTGGTGGAATATCAAATCAGGCAGCAAAACAGTAGACATCTACCAGTCCCTCTCGTACTCAGGATTCTTTCCACACCACCCTGAGTACGAGTCGACTATCATGACGTCACATCTCTGGCACGTGGCGTTCCAAGGGGAACAGGTGGTTTTTCTTTCCATTTTGGAGAACCAGCTTCAACCAAAAAGATATCCATCCCTTCAGTCTCTGAAGACAATGAACTTGTAGTTGTACTGGAACAATGTCTGCGGTGACACAAATACACGGCCGTGCGTACGTACAAGTTGTTGTAGTTTTTAATACCGACATCAAGACAATAGAAATGGTCGCTGTTTCCGGTCAATTTTGTACCTTAATCTTACTTAACCTTAATCTACCTTGCCATAAATCTACCTGATTACAATGCACAGCCATATTCACAACGTAAGAAGACGACTTTGTTGTGCCGTGAAAACGTCTTGACATATGACAATGACAATGAACTTGCATATTTATGCCCAACATGGGCTAAATGCATTAGATAACATGAAGTAAAAGAAAAGGAACATTGTTCTATAATCCATCAAAATCTACAGAGTCTCTTCTCTCTTCTTGAAACATTTGTATACAAATTCACATAGTTTTTCAATCATATCGTAGTTTCTAGAAGACATAAAACATGTGAATAACTCGTTATTTGTAAGATGCGCATATTTCTTGTCTAGTTGTATGTAACTTACAAGGGGTCTGCGCATGTCTGAGTATAGTGAGCATTCCATAATAAAATGTATTTCATCTTCTATACAATCATTGTTACAGAATGTACATATTCTGTTATTTGGTGGAGTCTGGTCGTACCTGCCAACTTGAATTTGTAGTGGATGATCGCTGATCCTTAGTTTAGTCATAGCTCGGCGATAGTTAAAATTTTGTATAACGTTATCTGGATATTTTTCTTTTTCATAAGTAATCTTAAATTTTTTGTAAGTTCTTAATTTGTTTCCATACTTCCCTTTTTCACCACAAGAGTTCAGTTGTGAGTAAAATGTTGAAGAAAGTTGTCTTTTAGCCTTTGTTTTAGTTCAGATTGCGCGGAAAGCGTGTTTCGATCTTTGCTAAGTAAAAGGTAGGCAAAGCCTGACTCCGCCAAGATTTTACTAATATTTGAAAGCCAGCATGGTATCTTTCTCCTATGAAGGTCCTGCTGTACTAAAAAGGCTTCGTACTGTAAGCTATCTCTCGGCATTTCTCTAACTAATCTTTTATAGTATTAATAGATTCTAGTATATATTTCAATCCAGTATATGCAACGTTTCCCACTGGCATTTGAGTTGTCCGCCACTTTGTCCAACATTCCGACGAACCACCGAATGCGCGATCGAACGCGCGATCGAAGATCTGAAGTTTGTTCAGAAGTGGTGGATTTTCCGAGTGTGACGATCTCTTAGCGTTCTACGGCTGGCCTATTTCTGGTAGGCGACCAGAAATAAGGGTGGTTTCGCGCGGTTTGCTTTTGCGTCGTTTACTAGTAATGATGGGAATGTGACAGAATGACGCGAATGTGTTTGGAAGTAGTACCAAATTAGTTGCAAACAGTCAATGTAGATTTTTCAAATGAAGACTATTTGAATACATCTGACCATAAATTATGCTGATGATGACCTCATTTGCATAATTTATATGCAGAAACGTGTATTTCCCTTACGGTAAATGCTACGGACTTCATATTTGAGATGTAGGTACCTTTAGGAAAGGTGAACACACCTGGCCATAAATTATGCTAATGAGGACCTCATTTGCATTAATTATGCAGAAACTTGTATTTCCCTTACAATATATGCTACGGATGTTATATCTGACACGTAGGTCCCTTTTGGAAAGGTGCATAAACCTGGACATGAAATATGCTAATGAGGACCTCTTTTGAAAAATTTATGCAGAAACTTGTATTTCCCTTACGGTACATGCTATGGATGTCATACTTCACATGTAGGTACCTTTAGGAGGGGAATATCCTGCGTTTTCTCGAAAGTGTTGCTTTTCTAGTGTTATCTGTATGGCTCCTGTATGTGTACCAACGTTACCACTCGCTCACTCTGCCACTAGCTGTGATCAATGAGGTTAGCGTTAACTTTAACATGAAATACGGTTTTGGGCCAACTTCTGCTAAATGTTTTTCCCGTCCGTGGAGATGTCGGGTATAGGCCCACAATGGGTAACGTTAGAGAGAACAGAGACCAATGCCTCATGGTGAGTCAAGGTACAATGCCAGCCTCGGTCCCACCAAGGAGGTTAACCCACTATGGCCGAAGCCGGGGACGTGAGTCAGAGGTCAGAGAGATAGATGTCGACAGATGACTTTGCAGATTGTTCACGGTGTTGATTTAGGAGCACAATAAACACCAGTTGAAACTGGCTTGTCGGGGAGCTACACTGTCCGTTTGGGGAGCCAAACTGCTGCCCACTGACTCGGTAGCCTGACGAATCGCGCTCCTAGTGGCCAGCCGGCCTGTAACCTCCGGCCGAGAGCTTGTGTAAATACAGGCTAACTGACTCGGTACCTAAGTTAGTACTTAGCCTGAGTACCAGCTTGCCTTTTTAACTTCCGTCCGCTAGCCTACCCTAGCTCAGCTGCGCTACCCAAGCTCCGCTGCCGGCCAGGAGGAGGCGAGGACCGGAGCTTGGGTAGCGTACGGAAGCTAAAAAGGCTGGCACTCAGGCTTGTACCTACTGGCCAGGTGCTACTGGCTGTGAACATCTGGAGTCTCAACAGGCAGGGTTTGGAGCTGGGGTTTGGGAACCTATGGGGTCTTGTCCAGATGCACGACGGGTCGATGACGTCACAACACTAGCGGTCCAGGACGCTCTCTGGTCTCGCCAGGAATTTGGGACTATGTCTTTGTCAGTTTGTTCCCACAAATTTAGCGTTACGGCTCTATTTACTGTAGAAGTGAAACAGTAAAGCTGACACCATGATGTCCCTTCCGCAATGGAAGCAGGTTTTGGTGGAACAGCGGCAAAGAAAGGCTGCGGAGGAGAGGCGGCGTCAAGCCGAACATGAAGCTCGCTTGAACCGGATGCCTGCCTGGAAGAGGGATATCTTGGTCAGGAAAAGACAGTCTCGAAGTGACCAGAAGACTCCTGTTGTCGATTCCACTGACCACAACGCGGTCCAGAATGAAGATGCTGGTCAGACCAGGCGTACAGGTGTGTTGGAGCAGAACGGCGAGTCGTCGCTAGGGGAGGGCGGGCCTGACACCTGCCGCTCCACAGACGTGTGGACGGAACAGGGTGTGTCGGAGGAAAAAATCGTCTCGGTGCATGACAATATCTTCGTTAAATGGCAATCGAGAAACCGTTCACCTTCATACGACAGGAACGACAGTCTAGCGCACAGTGGACAACACAAGCCACACAGTCCGAGGGGGGTGGGAATCCCTAACAACGTAATTATCATAGAAAAATATGGCGGATCCGGCTATGATCTCCAAGCAGATATGGGGAAGGAGAGTGTTCAAGGGCTGGCACCCACAGGATTGGAGAGGCCGCCAGCGCAGAATGTGTTTTCGTTCCTTCGAGATACCAAGCCTGAACGGGAAGTCATCATTATCGAGAAAGATGATACAGAGGACAAATCAGTGCCGTGCACCTTGAGTGGAAAAGTCAACAGACTGAGGGGGAAATTTGGTGATGAACCGCGGGAAAGGGCGGACGTGCTGAGTGCCACCAGAACGAAAGTACCAGAAACTGTCAAATCGAACACACGTCAACGTAAAGGCCAAAAGTCCAGTCTGTCTGCAGCCGGAAGCATGGACAGTCTACTGGATGTTGTACAACAGCCAAGTCAGGCTCAAAAGAAGAGAACCCAGTTTCACTACTCAAGCTGTGAAAATCTGAGTGAACTGGATACAATTCCACCGTATGTCATTCAGAAGTCTGGAAGTGACGATAGTGTGACTGTGGACACATCCCCAAACATCAGACCAAGGTCATTATCACAGTCCAAAATGCAGGAAACCACAGAACCCAGAGGGAAAAAGACAGAGAAGGTCAAGGTAGACAGTATTGAACCAATATCACAGCAAAGCACAAGAGAATCACCCAAGGATCAGATGACAAATTACCGTTTGCATAATGACACAAGCAGCAAGCCATCACTGAGGGTGAAACCAGTCAGTGTGACCAGGAGTGCACCTGTGGGAGAGAACCATGTCCAGTCGTCTGGACAAAGTCATGCTGCCAAAGTTAATAAGCGCGAGTTCAAGAAGAAAATCTCATTAGGGAATGAGCCGGGCCCAACACGGAAGGAGTCTGGCAATCTTTTGCACAGCAAAAATGTACCAGAAGAAGGGATTCAAATCATCCCAACAAAGGCAAACTCCAGTGCTAAGCTTACTGAAAACCAGAATGACCCAGTGGCCACTGCTATAGCCAGTATCAAAGCACAGTCCAAAAATACATTCATAGTGCAGCCAAGGAGGCCTGCTGGCAAGAACACCGAGACAAAGAACCAGCACAGAAAGGAAAAGGAGCCTTCCCACCACCAAGACAGTGGAGCAAAGGAAGATGACAAGAGTCCAGCTTTACCTCCTCCTCTTCAGCCAAACAAGAAACAAGACTCTTCAAGTTCAAGAAAAAATATCAATGTAGAGCAGAAAAATGATGCATCCTTTGTCATCAGGCCGCTTACTCAACTTCTAAAAGAAAATCCCAGTGAATATCAATCAGGAAAGGCGAGAAAGCCCACAGAGAAACAATTAAACAGCAAGGAACATAAAAGCAGCATCACACTGCCTAGTAGTAGTAATGATACTCCCACAACCGCACCTGTTCTTGAGCCAAGGGACGGACCACAGTCAAATCAACATGCAAACAGCACCTTTCTGCAGCAGGACAGCCAAGCTCCCTCAGACAACAGAAAAACACACCCTGGGCGGAAAAAGGCACCAGCACCGCAGCCACCATCTGTATCCAGTGTGAACGGGCAGGCGGTCCAGCGGAAATCGGGCACACGGGAGAGAGAAGAGCTCCCCACTACCAACATTGATGATGTAGAGATATCAACAAAGTCTCAGGTACAATGTTCTCCATAATTATTTCATAAACCCTAATCTTTGGTGGTCATATTGACTCATAACGTGTTTTTGCCTGTCATGTCCTTACAAGTTATATACTCATGAAGTGCTGATTTTGACTGTTTTGTGCCTTTATACAAAATGCCCATCTGCCACTGTGGGCGTAAAAAATTTGAGTGTGAAGAAAAAATGTGTCAGAAAATGTGCCCTACAAAATTTTAGTCAGAAAAATGTTACTGCATGACAGGGCTCGAAATACTGAGCACCTTTGTGCACCCAAAAAATGTAGCTGTGTACCTGATTTTTGACTGGGTGCACCAGTGCACCTAGATATTTTTGTAGGCGTTAGGGTAAAGGTAAAATCGAACACTGGTTCATAAGAGGCAGTAGGGTTTGTGATTATGTTTTGCTGATATTCTACTGTTACTTCATGTTGCGCACCTAATTTTTTCGGTTAGGTGAACCAGTGCACCTATTTCCAAAAATGAATTTCAAGCCCTGCAACTAATGATTTTACATCTGTTTCCTAATTGAACAAGTTTTTTAATAGGAAATTAAGTATCCTATTGTCGCATTCTACAGTTCAAAACCAAGTGATTTCCAAGTGCTTTTCAAATGTTTTCACACGCAAAAAAGTTTTGAAGTTTGCATGTGAAAGAATCTGCTTGAGAATAAAGTTGAAATTAAGCTAAAAGAATGGAGAAAAGCCTTAAGTAGTTACATTTTGCAGTACAGAATTTATTTGATTTTCAGGTTTCAAGCCCCAAAAGTTATACTATTCCAATCCGAGGGACCTATTCCCAAGGGACCTAGAAATCAGGAGTTTTCAAACGAAAATTCAGGTGACTGATGAAAAATTGTATCACATTCACAGGATCACATGTTTCTGCCTAACGATTTTGTGCTACACTTTTTCTGACATGTTTTAACGTGCAGAAAAGCTGTCCCTTGTTAAAGGGTAAATGTGCGCAGGGATTAAATTTTGTGGTAGAAAGAAAATTGTGTTCCCGGTGGTTTTAAGTTCACAGTTAAAACTGCCATGCATGCAGGGCTTTACTTTACTCGATTTGAAAGGAGGAAGGATCGCTGGGGTTTTGAGTTCACAGTGAAGAGGTCACCGTGAAAAACGCAAACATAAAACCATCACGAATATCTCCCCTTTTACAGTATCACTGACTTGTTACATTTTACATTTTTATTTTTTGTTGTTGGAAGGATTCCTGCCAACCTATTACTTATACTTTTATAGAAAACATAGAATATGAAAGGCAAATTAAACTCTTTTTTTTCCATTTCAAAGGACAAGAACAGCATCCAGTCAGGAAAGACAGGTGACCAAACTCTGACTAGAACAATGCAATCTTCACCAGCAGGTGGGAATAGTTGCAATGTATTATCTCAACTTCAATGAGCCACTAGTACAAGATTGTTTAATGTTGAGTTGTGACCCATGCATGTAGATCCACTTCAGTCTTAATAATATTACATATAGCCTACTTCAAGATCATGTAATTTTACCTTTGCCAAGAAGGTTATGTTTTCAAGTCTGAAAATGTGTGTGTCAGTGTCACTGTGTCTGTGTGTGTGTGTGAACATACTGTGCGTGTGAGCAATGTTTGAAACAGTTGTACTGAGCTGTATACAATTGTCTTGACTGATGTCACTGTTTGCCACAGGATCAGAACTTTCCAAGCCTGCCAGCCCCCCCTCTCTGGACGTGTCGCCCATTGCTCCACCCCGGCACAAAGCCACAGTGAGGAAGCTGACTGTAGCTGACTATGTTGTTATTGGAGGATATGAGATACTGAGCAAGTCATCTATATCCAAGGGAGAGAGCAAGAAGGTCAGTTTCCCATTGTTAAGAATGAGTATTGTCATTGATTGACATAATGTACATATACTGATTGTGCTCTCAGTGTGGTATTAAACTCTATGTTTCCTGTATCTAACATCTAAGGCTACACCATTTAATTTCTTGTTGAAAATGATACCACAGGGCTCGAAATTCATCTTTGGGAATAGGTGCACTGGTGCACCCAAGTAAAAAAATTGGGTGCACAGAAAGAATTTTGGGTGCACCAGATAAAATAAAGTTGAATGTTCTTCAGAACATAATGACAAGTTTAACGCTGCTGCCTTTCTTAGAACTTCAATCTGTAATTCTATAGCTAACTTCAAAATTTCAAACAAATAATTCATTAAATAAAGTACAGCAAAAAGTTATCATGCTGTTTTTTATATTTACATTTCAAGAATATTCTGTATACTAGTGTACAATAGTACCTTTACCCTATTGGCTACAAAAAATATTTAGGTGCACCAGTGCACCCACAGTCAGAAATTGGGTGCACAGCTCCAATTTTGGGTGCACTGGGTGCACATGCACCCACTATTTCGAGCCCTGTACCATGTGCCAATCAGGTCAGGATATATCAGGATATATCAATCTTTCCCAAAGTGCTCATGTTTTAGCACCTACAGCTTTAAAAAGTCCTTGCCTTTCTAGTTTCTAGCTTCCCCATGTTATCAACACAGCATACCATACCAATTCTTTGCTCTCTGGATAATTTTTTAGTAAAATGATAGATCGGGTGAATGAAATGAAGATGAAAAGGAAACATGCATCCTGTGATGGACCCAAATGAATTTCACTACATTGATAAATTTGAAAAAATGTAACTACTAGGAAGACAATAACTTCCTTCAACTGTTGGTGCAAAAAATATGCGTATGTTGGGTTTGGTCCTTATCCTGAATGGTACATGTGATTTTTGTGTATTTGTATGTTTTTCAAATCAGAAAAAAAATGGTGAATCGGAGAACCAAGTTACCTTCGAAGTTGAAATGTGATTGAGATGTTAAAGGAGCCTTGAACTCCAGAAGGGGGTGTTATTTTCCAATGGATTATGTATCAATGAATACATAATCAGCCAACTTTTTGCAGAATTGCACTTGTGGTGAATTACATGATGTGTGTTTTGTAAAACAATATCATAATACTCATCACTAACCCCATGCACACCATACCATGCATTCCCTACATGGTTGGACAAGTCCATTGGCCCCATTGCCCGGGGCAAGTGAAAGTGCCAATCGGGCGAGTGCGTCTGCGCATGTCCTACCCCACAAGCACAATCGAGCAAGAGTGATTTTCTCATGGGTAGATATTGGTCCACGTACTTCGCTCCCAGCAGGTCGTCAGACTGACCAGTCCTAGAAGATTGTCAGATACCCGTAAAGCTAGCTGGCCCTGACCTTACAGATATTAGTGGATAATATCATTAATATGCAAGCATCATGAGCTGTCCCTGCACACTTGGTTCTAAATTGAATGAGAATTATTATTTTTACTGAAATATAAAGGATTTTTCCTTGCTGCAAGTAAAACTGCATAGGAATATCTTTGTAACCTAACTTTTGTCAGGCACATTGTATTCAGACGTTCCTTTTACTAGCAATGTCTGTTGACTGTGGATCTATGGGCCATGTGTGCCCATTATGTCTGGTCCTATTCTTTCTTTCTATCTTTTCCCTGCCGGCTCATCAACTTCTGCAGAAATCCAAGAAATCAAAGTGGTGTGGCCTCAGTTGTCAACACAGTTTGATGAGTCATAGTCTGCCGTTATGTTGAATCAGAAATTGAAATAGTGGTAAGTTAAAACAGGGCCTTCATCCGTTAATGGGCACAAACCTAGGTTTCTCTATCATTTCAGCTGAAGATCTCCTTTAATGACTCCCCGACTACCTTTGAGTACCCGTCGGAGCAGTCTTTACTGGAGGAGGATGACAGAGAGAGTGTGCAGGCTCCTGCAGGACTCCGTACCACGCCCAGTCTCACCACGGCAGCAGGGGACAAGGTTTCAGGTACAGCTGCAGCATACGTACCGGTAGTATCAAACTTAGACCCTCTGGTACTTCTCACGATGGTCGAATGCTTGTGTGTTGATTACCGTCACAGAAAGATATTCGTACGAATATGAAAATCAGACAGATGTATTTGCTTTCTTCAGGTGGTCTGCACTCATATCAGCCGAGTCAGGTGACGTCTGACGTGGTGGCTGGCCAGCAGCGCTCAGTAGCCAGCAAAGCGCCCGAGGCCGGTCAGTCCACAGCTGAAGGACAGTCACACCCTGTGGAAATCTTTGCCGTGAAACCTTTAGCAGACAGTGAAGCTCCCATGTGGAGCAGTAGCTCATCTATGGCTTTGTTGTTCTAAGATTGTGACTCCCCCAATTGACATTGTTAATTAGAAAATATATTTAACCATAATGTTTTTAATTCCATGGGAAATTATCAGTCACAAAGACATTTTGTCAGCTCCTGTCCTGATTCAGGTTCTGAGAGGGATGTACTTGTGCTGTATACAAGTGAGTCTATCCCAACATTACCACCTGGATAAAACCTACCCCTCTTTTAAATTTCAGGTCATTTGGCAGAAGTTCAAAATGTAGAATTTTTGTACCAGATAGCAGAAAAGATTGCTTGAAAGGTCTGCATCCAAATAAAAACAGTAAACCTCATGTCAGTACTATTCTGAAAGCTTTTATTTCCATGCTACTATCATTCCAAATTCCGGGTTCTGCCATTTGAGTTCATCAATGGCCCAAGATGTACATTATATGTTTGGGGTGAAAATAGCTGTAAAAATGTATTAGAAATAATTTGAAATCATTTTAGATCCTGCATCTTGAAGAATGAAAAAAAGTTGAAGGTGTCTTTCCAGGCCAGTCCCAAACTAAATTTCAGGTCATTTGGCTTTACTATTGTGACACAGGAACCAACGTATGATACACATCCATGGGCGTGGCCTTATCACACACTCCTCAGCAACCCCCATGTGTTGGTCTAAGATTCAAAGCATGGCACCTTTTGGAAATACAACTGGACAAATTACCAGAACAAGAAAAATAACATCAGGGAAAATAATACTTGAGTGAAACACAGCAGTGGCAGTGTAAACCTTTATATGTATGTCAAGCACAGACCTGCTGTCGCCCAACCAGGAAATTTGTACCAACTCATGTAGAGTTACATGTAGCTGTATGTGATCTATCGACAGTTGTACTTTATGATAAAGTAGCACTTCATTTGTACACATTAGCACAACATTGTTTAATACACGCATACACAATGTGTAGTTAGTCATCTATGAATGAATGTTATGTTAGTCACATCTGTGCCTTGTCTGTAGTAATTAGACCTGAGACCACGGGTCATGTAGTGATATAGGAAAACACTTTTGGTCGTACAGAAATCAGTACTGTCAAGATGAACAGTAATGCCAATATGTCAAATACTTTCGACTTCCAATCCTGTAAAAAGGGGACAATATGTCTGCCTCTGTGAAGGTACAGACGCTGTATTGAGGAAATACATGTAGTAAAACTGTACAGTTCTGGAGTGGCCTTGCATCAACCTGTACAGGTTCCATGTACCTGTCCCTAGTCATAGCTGAGATGTGACATGTAGACTGACAGGGGACAGCTGAGACAGAAAATAACTGAAACAGATCTTGAAGAATTTGGCACATTTAGAACTGTTACAGATGGAAAAAGTTGAGACCAAAGCTAATTTTAGCTTTACCTTATCTTCTTTGTTTACCATACAATCTTGGACATTTCCTTGTTTTGTGAACAATTATTTTAGCCTTTGCAAATTCAGGTCCAACCAGCTATGATCTTAGGGCTTATTTTCAAACTACAGCCAAACTAGAGGTACAGAAAGGCTTCTACAAGTGTACCATTAAGTCCAGATAAAGCAATAGCTTAATGCTGCAGATTTGGCACTACTGCATGTAATTATTATTCATGATGAAATGTGGAGTGAACATGTTTTACTGGGGTGATGCATCTGTTTGGATTGACTTACCAGCAATTGATTGAATGTAAAAAAAAATAGCATGCCCTGCTAGAAATGCCCAGAATGCGGGTAGGACAGAAGTTGTGATTATTTAGCAGAGGCATTGTTTCCCATTGACTTAGGGCTCTTGTGTGGAGATAACGGCTTATCAAGCTTCCACAGATGATGACCAATTCTGCCAGGTATATTGTTTTCAGCAGTAGAGCCCAATTCAAGTATTGCAGGGGGTTTGATAACTTTTCAAAGTTTGGTAAAAGCAAATAGGATCCATCAAAAAATTACATGTAATTGATTTTTGCTAGCCGCCATTGCAACAGCTGCAAAATCTATAGGTTTCTGATTATGAAGAGAGTAGGGAGCTAGTCTATGACTTTTGACCTCCGAGCAGATTTACCGATGGCAATGACACAAAGTCCTCTTGCCCTTTGGATACTGTCATTGCCACAGGTAAATCTGCTTGAAGATGATTATACTTAAGTTGTTTCAGACATTGACATAGGTAACAAATCAGGACCTGATATTCCAGTGTCTATCCTATGTACAGTTTAGTGATACCAATAACTACTATACATCTGGATCTCCAGTTATGTTATTCTGGCTCCACCTACTCATATATGATAATGATTTACCACAGAATTAGATCTGTGTGATAAACAACTTTAAAGAATAAATAATATTGGAATAAAACATGTAAATACATGTATGTGATTTTGTGGGCAACAAACATAAGTGATTGTACTATTTGTGTACTGTAAACTTGTCAGGATTTGCATAAAGTGTGGTAGAATATATCATGCTCAATTAAACTTGGAGGTTTGATTGGAGTTGAGTGTTGTGTTTTATTGGAAGGTGTTCAATCACCATTTACATACTTGAGTCTATGGTACATGTATTCACAAAGCTGCCATGTGGGACGTTCCCGGTGCGACAAATACTAGTATGGTAAAAAGTGGTGGTATTAAACTGTCAGTCAAATGAAGTTTTTGTAATCCAGATTTGGAATATGCTCAATGTCTAAAATCCTACATACTGCTAGCCCGTTATCCATGCCTAGCTTTGTCTCACTTCAACGATGACTTTCCTGCTGAACAGTCAGACACCCATCCTGATTTAAACGTTTGTCCCGGCCCTTACATCATTGTTTCAAGTGTTGAATATCGCTCAGAATCAACCGAACAGGGATTCTGTTTGATCCCCGTTACTATGCTGTTACAGAGGACTACAACTTGAATCCAGTCAGAGCTTTCACTTATATTCCATAAAACATACATCTGGATGAGCTACATGTATCCACCAGTACAGGCATTATGTAGATGTTTTCTCATCAATAAGATACGGTTGTCAGACAAAGAGCTCCAGTGTGATGTTCATTTCATAAGGCTTGTGAAAACACCTCAATATGATCCAACCCTAACCCTGAGGATCCGATAGTATTTTGTTATTAGTACAATGTACTGTAAAAATTATGGTGCGAAAAAAAAACTTTTTACATTCCTGAGCTGAGCAAGAATATTGGTTGCTAGAATGATAAGAACTTTCTAGTCATCAATATTCTTGCTCAGCTCATGAAAGTAAAAGCAAGGTTCTAATCAGATGAAACCTCCTTGAAAAGCAAGTATGTCCAAGTCCAACGCTGTACTCTTGGAGGACTTCTTGGAGCTATTGCACCGATTTTTTGACTGGACTTCTACTGATTAAAACATGAATGTATTCCTGCGTTTCCTGACGATAACATTTGGACAGGATCCCAATACAAAATTTATGCCTTGAAATATAAAGTAACATTACGTATTAAGGTGTAATACCTTATTTTAACCTCCTTGGTAGTAAATGCCACCTTGCCTGCACTCTTGCCTGGTATCAAAACCTTTAAATTCTAAGTTATACTAACTTAGGCCACAGCAGGTACATTTTATGGATGACATCTTCCGCAGACTCCAAAACTAATGAGATAGGGGGGAAAAAAAGGCGGGAAAAAAAAAAGATTCTTATATTTTCAAATTTTGAGATCATAAATCTTGTTAAACAAGAATTGGGGCGACAAAATATGATGTCACAAGCAGCATGTCTTTTATTCCGTATTCAAATATATGCCGTAACTTTGAAAAAATATATGACGTTACATTAGAAAAACATATTGAAAAACGATACCAATGTCGTAGAATGCCAAAATCAGTTCCAAAGTAAAAAAAGGAAATGTGAAGAAGTGAAAATAAAGAATCTAATAGTATTATGCCCTATACCATACTGTGTGTGATAATCATTTGTTTCAAACCTTCTTGACCACGTTAGATTTCATGATTATGTCAACTTTTATTTTATTTTATTCGCACGCTCGCACCAGTTCTGGCGTTTACAAAGAATGTCATCCATATAATCAAATCAACAAGGCCTTATAGCTGCCGCGTCTCTTTCGTCCTCTCTGAAAACCAAGGAGGTTATTTTAACCTCCTTGAGGACTAAAGAAGAGTTTGGGAAGCCGTTTAATTTCCAGGGCCAACATGACGAACCAAGCCCCGATAGATATTTAGTGATCGGGGGTCAGGCATCCAGGCTTGGGGGTCTTGAGGTTGGGCTGCTTCAGGTCTTGGTGCCAGTCTGGTTACTCTCTGAGCTGAAGATCAATAGACTGAGACCAGTGACCTCTCGTTAGCACGTGTGTACACTGTCTATGAACTTTACACTTTGAACCTTAAACGGCCCTTTTCTCATCGCTGATTGGTTTTTGAAAAGGGGAGTCGCTGAGCACGTGACTTTACTTCCTTTTGATTGGCTGCAGGGGGGAGGAGGAGGATTTAAACTGCAGGGCAACAGGCGACCGTTTGAGATCAAAACTCACTTCCTAAACCGTCCTCTTTCTACCTTACCGGTCGGGTCCACTGTGATTCAGGGTCATCGTTTAGACTCTTTAGATTCTATTTAGAACGTGTCACAGTAAACATTCCACGTCTAGAGCCACTGGCGAACACCTGTTAGGAACGGACAGCGACACAGATTTCCTCAGCCTGTAGATACTGGATTCTGCTCGGGTATGGTCGGGCCCGTGCCATGTTTATGTTTCTGTGATAGTTTGATCAAAGCCAGCTGAGAAAAATGGATGGTAGCGGAGACTGTAAATCGGACGTTCCTCCCGGTGCAGATGATGTTCGGAGTATGACATGGTTCGATCCATGGGATCGTAAAGGAACGCTGACAAGCCCACCAGAGGAGACAGGGGAGGACCTTCCTGTGCTCCAGTTGACAAACTTTGCTGTCACCCCGCGGATTGGATTTGGCGTTGTTCGTGTGGGTGAAACCCAGACAAGGAAACTACTTCTTCATAACCCTGAACAGTTTCCTGTCACAGTACTGGTGGAAAAAGTTCCACGAGCGAAAGGTAATTGTTGTTTATTGTTGTTTTATTTATGTAGTTGGTCTTGTTCTGTTTCAATCACGGATCATGATTGCTAGAGCGAATACCGGGATTCTACAGGCCTAAGGGCGCCTTTCTTCCTGCATACGGTATCAAGTAAGTTTTTGTTTGATATAATTTTTTCTAAGGACCTTTCTAAGGAAATCAACAAGCAGATGTACTTAGCCCTCTCCCTGTACATCGAGAGTACACACAGACTCTATAGAATCACGCAACACGCCAGCACAAATACCTAGAAAGACATGCGACTCGTAACTGAACCAAGCGTAACCCTAGCCTGAGTACCAGCGTCCGTAGTGACCGTTGACTCAAAAAAATTCGTTAGCAAGCGATTTTTTTGAGCCAGCGGTCACTACGGAGGCTGGTACTCAGACTAGCGTAACCCAGCACCAAGAGACGTCTAGCGATATAATAACAACAACAACGATTTGATAGACGTTGAACAACAACAACAACATATATAACAGTCACCTTGTTTTTATGCGGGCCAGTTGCTTTATAGTTATTAGTATAAAAAGGAATGTTTTTCGTAACAATAACAAATCTACTGTAATTAGAGTAAACTCATTTATTTTAGCAGGGACTTGATAGGAGAGAAACGGAGGTTTTCGCGGTGTTTAAAACTTTAAATTCACGATTTAAAACAATTCTGTTATACAATATCAGTAGTACATGTATTACATGCCCCTAGATATTTTTGTAGGCTATAGGGTAAATGTAAATATATTTGTACACTTCTACACACCTTACCTTACCTAATATAGTGTGGTGTCACGACTGCCTGTCAGCTTCTTCAGCTGCTTCCTCCCTTCATCTTTTCTTGTTTGCTGGAGTGGGGAGTAAGTTGTACACAGCTTTGATAAGGAACTGGGTTCTCAGGGGCTCCCACCTGTGTAAATCGCTCCACATTACCCTTCTGTCCTTTGTTCCTTCCCATCTCGTCCATGCACCCTGAGATCCTTGACTCACTGCCTGTGCTACTCTGCTCTCCTCCTCCTTCCTTCTAATCTCGCTCTGAACCATGTCCCTTCTTTGCCTGGGTCCTGCAGTGCACCATCTCTGGTTCTCTGTTCTACCGATATATAATTGATATTATAACATAACATAACATAACATGCTTTAAATTCAAAGATCAGAAAAAGCAATACAACCTAATTGTTGTACTTTAATTTGTTTGATGTATTGAATTTTGAAGTTAACTGTACTATAGAATTACATATTGAAGTTCTTGAGACAGGCAGTAGAGTTGTAGTGTACCCTAAATGTTGTCTTTGCACCTAAATTTTTAGGTTAGGTGGACCAATTTCCAAAGATGAATTTCGGGCTCTGAGTCTGACAGAGAACAACTTTCAAGTTTAAAGTTCAGAAAGATTGACTTAGTGCCGGATAGAGTAACGTCTTCAATTCAAAGCATACATACATGCAGTACTCACTTGTGTATTGCATTATTTTGCTACCTTCTGCATTTTGCTTTGTCTGACAAAAAACAGCAGCAACCGTAAATTTGAAATGTTTTGAAACAATTTTTGAAGATTTTATTTCTACTCCATACCCTGATTTCATTGACTTTTATTCTGTTTTTCAATTTTTGTTGTTGTTTTTTTGCTCATGTTTAGGTTATTCCGTTGACTTTACTGAAGTTGAGGTGCAGGCTGCAGAGGATACGGTTGTGTCCCTACAGTGGACTCCTGGGGACCCATGTAACTCACGGGCACTGCTGGGCCTGAAGCTGGACGATGCCTACAGGCTGCATGTCATCCTGTATGGCAGGGCTGTGGCACCGGTGGGCAAGCAAAAGGTAAACTTTAACACATCTGGACTTTATCAATGAAAGGCTCTAAATACCCACCTATGATTTGCAGAAAAAAATTGGGGTTGCAGGTGTAACTAGTAATTAAAAGTAGCTTGCAATTTTGCATGTCAAAATTTTGGGGAATCCTGAATCAGAACGTGTCGGAAAAGTAATGTTTGCGACAAGTTATAATCTAAAACAAAATTTGTTAGGCCATACATGCATGCATGCAATGATAGATAAAATGCTTATTCTGTTAAAATCTTAGCGTACCAGAAGGAGAACCCGTCCCAGGGGAGCAGTACAACAGGGGAGCGCTGATGCTGCTCCTGACACAGATGGTGAAAATGTCCCCCCAGATCAGCCTGATGTTTGCAAAAGTCCACAAGTAAAGCTTAGTCAGAACATGAAACTAACCAAGGACTCTGCTGGCACTTGTGTGGAACCAGGCAACATGCACCAAGATGCTCAACTGATCAATAATGGCCACACAGGTACCACGGACACTGGCACCATCCTCCATGTTCCAAACTCCTCGTCTGTCCAGAAGACCAAGAGGATTCTGCAGCAGTCAACGGTCACTAAGAGAAGGCAAAATTTCGGAAAGTCATCAGAGGGTTTACGTATCAAAGTAGCCAAGAAAGAACTTTTTGGTCCACCCGCCCCTTCTGATCAGCTGCAGCAACAGGCTGTATCTCAGCGCTCAACTAACGTCCAGAGTTGCTCATCTGCCGGGAACCATGTTAAATCACAGAGGAATGTTCAGAGCCAAGCTCAAGAGACATCTTTGGGCCCGGGCAAGCCTCTTGTGCTCAGAAGTGCTGTTAGCAACAACAAAGAGACAGCAGCGAATAGTCTTCCACAGAAAGTGTTGGTGAAGAGAGGTGTTGCACAGACTAAGAAGTCACAAGCAGTGAAAGTCAAGTCAACACAAGGTAACAATGATGAATATTGTTTTCCTTGAATGGCATGTAGATACAAAGAACTGAACATTGATCATGATTACATCCTATTAAACTATATATGTAAAGTTAAGAATTAAAGGTCCACAGTCACATTTGTAAAAATTGTCTGTAAGAACTCTACTAATATTTTTTGTTACCCAAAGTTATATATGAAAATCTGGCCACCACATTTTCACAATATCTGTTTATGAAAACAAAGAAATTAATGGAATTGACACCATTACTACCTAACTAGTAGATATACACTTATTTTGTATGTAACTTATGATTACATATACGTTTTGTTGAGCACTGGTGAATATGTGTGCCCATGCTTGTCTTAACCGTAGACAGAAATCAAGATGGAACTGCTGGTGGAACTTCTGGCTGCCAGCCTAAAGTTGCAAAGTCCAAGCTCTGCCTTGTCAAGACCTCCAAAAGGCATCAGTCAGGTAAGGGAACACACACACAAACCTCAGTACGTACATACTAGTTGAGTTTAGGACAACTTTCTGGAAATAAACAATTTGCAAGCTGCTACAGTCTCTGCCAAGTCTGCCCAATATACATGTACCCTATGCTACATGACTTTTTCAAGCTACATGTAGTAGCTATATAGTCATCTAGGATTTAGCTTGCTGCAGGACTGGTGACTATAGATCTACTTGTGATTCAGAACACTGATTTTTTTTTGCTTGCAAGATCCCCAGATAACATTTTTTTCTAAGTTTGAATTGCAGTTTAGATTTTTTTCTGCAAATCTAAGTTAGACGTTTGGAGCTTAAATGATATGTGCCCTCATCAACATAATTGTGTTGTTTACTCTCTTTACAGTACAAGCTCACCACTATATGCCATATGTATCAAAGAACATGTATTATGATGAGCGCTGGATGCAGAAACAAGAGCGAGCATTCATACAGTGGCTGAACTTCATCCTCATCCCAAACACTATGGAGTCCCAGCCAGGGCGGAATGTGACAGGTGGGCAGACAAGCCTGACAAGTTACCTCACATTGGTACCATCAGCTTTCTGATGAGGGATGAGGTATTATCCAGATATACTGATGCAGGCTGGGAAATTTCATTGTACAGTGCTAGGAAAAAAAACAGACTTGCATCACTTCATCTATCAGTTAAGCAGTATCGGGTGTCCTACACTTAGTCTAGATAAAATGGTTATAGTACCAGTACTAGTAGGTACACACTGAAGAAATAGAGCAATTAACACAAGTGGCCCCTCAGAACTGTAATCTATCCTCAGAAAGTCAGATGGCCTATACCTACATACATACAAACTTGTTACAGTTACTGCGGTATATCTGACTAGTACAGCACACTTACTAACCTTAGGTCTGGAGAGAGATCTACACATAAACATACCAGTCCGGGAAGTTACCCGACCGATCTTTCTGCAAATTTCATAGCCACAGTTCTTTCCTTGGCCTAAAGGAGCCCGTGTTTTCATTGTACTAAACATGAATGAGTATTATAAATGCATGTCTCATATTGACTGTGTCATCTTATGGGAGGTTACACACTCAATCAAGAACACTTCTTCACAAGCCACTGGCTGTAGTAATGCAGCTCTTACTAAGCTTCATATGATAAGTTCTATTCTAATTCAATTTAGCGCTGAGCCCAATCTTATTCCAGCCTGCCCAATAGTAAGTTGCCTATTTTACCTGCAAACCTTTACTGCAAATTGCAATCCTAACTAAGAAATGCAATTCTTTGTTAAAACATGTAGAAATGAGAACAGTTGACAGATTGGCCCAGTCTCATATTGGTTTGACAGCTAATTTTGATGGACCACTGGGATTATATAGTACCCTTCCGTAGAAGATACTTGGTGGACTATTTGTGACTTGTTTTGACTCTTTTCCCGCCCCAGGTAGCGTTCCTGCTGTGATGATGCGTGAGTATGCCGTGCTCTGTAACCTGAACCAGGTGCGACGTGCCGCGTGTTTGCTGTTCCAGTCGGAGCCCATGGCCTGTGTCATACACCGGGTGGAGGAAGAAGTGGAGACTGGCAGACTTCAGGTTCGCAAGGATAAACACCTCCATGCTGACCAAGGTATGGATGGGGTCATCTTTGATTTGCAATTAACAGGACATCTCATTGTCCTATGCATCATCACCCTGCAGTCCACTTAGTCCATGTGGTAACTTTGCTGAAATGGGCCCACTATTGGGGGCATTGCCACTTACCAGCTCTCAGCCAATCAGAGAATTGCTTAAATGTTACAGTCTTCAGGTCCCAAATACTGTACACATAAGGCAAGAGCATTAATATGCATAACTAAGACAACCAGCACAGTACTTTGGACTGAAGAGGTTCTGTGGGTAGAGGGCAACCACACTACCGATACCGACCAAAAATATGAAGAAACTCTCATCCCAGGGCAAAACAAACACTAAGGTGTTCTGTGAATGCTGCGTTGGGCGCTAGAACATGTCCGCCATATTGGAAATTTGTAGGGCACTACATGTAGGTGATGATTGGCTTGTGCTGAATAACACAAGTTCATTGACATGTATGAGCAATAAGTGGAACAGTGGGCCCATCGCAGCAGAGGTACAACCAGGACTAGTACCCTGGAGAGAATGGTATCCGTACGTCCATCTGTGGAACCACAGGGATCAATATACACCCCAGGTTACCTGCACCAGACTAACTAATGGTAACATTACTTACCGTTTGTAGCTTTTCTATGACAGCTCATACTATTACTGTATTAGCACACAGATGTTTTCCATGTGGCAGGGCTTACATCCATGTTCAGTTACATTTTCATTTAGGGGAAGAACCAAACACAACTTAAATAGAAAATATTGGTCTTTCTGTGAAACATGGTTATTACCATTACTGGCTTTAATGGTAATGAAAATGTTACCAAAAATATAGATATGGTGCTGGGGTACGTTTGGAGTTGAAAGTCCTTCAGAGTAGAAAAGTTTTCTGTCAGACTTGTTGATATTTCAGGGTCTGATGAATATAATTTTAGATAAAAGATGTTCTAAGAATAACAATTTTTTTCTTCTTTATTCTATGAAACCATGCAGCTTTGTCTGATCATGAAATGCATTGCTACACTCTTAAAGTGAATAAATCCGTGTCTCCTCATTTGCAGGAATTCGTCGCCAAATTCTGGACATGCTCCTCTCCTACAGGCCACTATGGCTGCGGGTCGGGCTGGAGGTGAGAACAGGAGCCCTTCTCATGACATTTCTACTGTTCTACTGTAATCTACATGTAAAGGTTTTTCTTATGTTGAAATTTGACAAATGTTGAGATTTGCTGAAATGTTAGATAGTGTTAGGAGGGCTTGAGCATGAGAAGGCAACCAAAGATGATTGGCTGTTGTCAGTTCAATGTGAAAATTTATCAAAGTGGTCAGTTATTTTTTGTATAAACCTCACTAGTTAGATTAATCATTAACACCAATTTTTATCTTTATTGGTCATACAATCAATTGTATCATCATACAAGGGTGAATATAAAACAACGAACTGATGAACTGATCCTGTAGTATGTACATGTACCTGTAGCGTAGGCGCATGTGAGACTGGAGTTTTAGTGTGTAGTGCAAAGTTCAGTAACAAGTCAGAGTGCAAATAATTTTGGCCAGTGAGAAACCATTGCTGTAATTGTAAAAATTACTGTTATTTAAGGCTCTGTACATGGACTAAGAATTGAGTGATTGTTATTCCAATGTCTTCAGACCATATTTGGAGAGGTACTACCACTGCAGCACAATGAGGATGTGTCTGGACTGTCCAGGTTTGTCCTGAATCGAGTCCTGGGAAATTCAGATATTGCCCAGCAGTTCAGTCATCCAACCGTTCCTCACATGTACAAAACAGGTATGTATCCTTTCAATAATTTGTATTATGATTATGATCTTTCACGTTTAGATTTTCAAATCAGTCAAACAGAACTAAAATAAAGTTGAAACAAAACCTTTGGAAAGTTGAGTTTGGTCTCTGTTATAACTTAATACTATTACAGGTATGTTAACTTGATTAACTCTAAGGTAAACCGTTTGACATCCCATTTGTGACAATCATGAATTTTCAGAATGAGCGGCATCCCAGGCTAGTTGGGTGGGTCAGAATTGAAGTAAAGAGTGCCACAAGAGAGCAAACTTTATTGAAAACAACAGTCATGTTCCCAGTGTACAATCATGTACTAATGTTCACAATCTTTTCTATTTTGTTGTTGACTCGGGTACCAAATGATTCAGCCAAACTGAAGCACTTAATAATATTTGTTATGAATGTATTGAGTATAACCCACCCTTTGTTCCAAAAATGTATGATCATTAAGGAAATGTTAAGAAAAAGAAACAAGCTTTACATTATAATTACATTGTAGATTGAGTTAACCCGACCCTGTAATGTTGACTGTCTGACATTTCCCCACATAATGCAGTGTAACATTCTTGTTTCAGGCTATGCTGAAGCCCTTGCAAAGTTCACACTGAAGAAATTCCTGACTCTGGTGTTCTTCATGGACAGGGCCAAGCTGACCCGTCTGATCGATCAGGACCCTTGTCTGTTCTGCAGTAATGCCAACATCAAGGTACTTCATGTTTGTGTGGTATGATACATGTACAGACAAAGCCACTTAATTGGAAATTTGCACCTCGGATAAACGCACACTCCATTTAATTGCACCGAATCCCAAAATCCCAAACCGGTTCCCATTCACTGTATTGTTAGTGACTCCGCATATCTGCACGGCGCATTGTCACCAATGCCGGATAACTGCACCAAAATTTTTCAAAAATCCTCGACAAGTTAACTAAAAAGGTGCTCTAAAAATCGGCAAACGTCATACAAATGAGCCGATACCCGCCGGTGTAAAGGCGCAATACCGCCAATATGTTTAAAACTGTTTTAGTAACGTATTACAAAAGAAGGCGGTCTCCATTGACAGTTATGTTGATAGGGAGGTCCTGCGGGCGGGTCACGGGGCGGGTCGGCATTAAGACACGCACGCCTACCAAAGGCGGCATTACGCTTTGGCAGACAGCAGGCTGTGCTCAATAAAGATTGGTCTCTACCTGTATACTGTCTAATAACTGTCAATGCATACAAGTTCGCGGGGATTTGATTTCGCGTCGCGGCATCGCTATTGTCACATACTGCTGCAATAATAAAAGACCGGGGCCTTTACGTCACATTCAGTCGGAAACCAAACAGCGACTCGGCAATGGCTATAGACGCGTAGGTGGACATAGCAGTCGCTTTTGATGGTGCGGTGCTGACGTGATGGCAGAGCTGAATCCGCGTCGTAGAAACTTCCTGCATTCGCCGGAACGAGGTGTACGCGGGTTCTGCTCTGCTATAACTTGTAAGGAGAATTATCTGCCACTGATCAAACTGGAACAGCTGTGATCTCAATATTTTGCTGGTTCATAGCTATAAGGTATGGTAGCGCAAGAACTCTTCCGTTAGCTACTAAGGTCAAGTAAGTCTCGACTCTGGGGTGTTATCCAGCCTGTGAAGAGAAAAAAAACATGGTGGTGCACTGGTGCTGTCCAGCTGGGAATTTCGCATAATTGCACCAGCCGGATAATTGCACCAAAACAGCTGACAAATGGGTGGTGCAGTTAAGCGGATTCTACTGTAACATGTTTGTGTGGTATGATACATGTAACATGTTTGTGTGGTATGAAACATGCAACATGTTTGTGTGGTATGATACATGTAACATGTTTGTGTGGTTTGATACATGTAACATGTTTGTGTGGTATGATACATGTAACTTGTTTGTGTGGTATGATACATGAAACATGTTTGTGTGGTATGAAACATGTAGCATGTTTGTGTGGTATGATACATGTAACATGTTTGTGTGGTATGAAACATGTAACATCTTTGTGTGGTATGAAACATGTAACATATTTATGTGGTATGAAACATGTAACATGTTGTGTGGTATGAAACGAAACATGTAACATGTGTGTGGTATGAAACATGTACATGTAACAAGTTTGTGTGGTATGAAACATGTAACATGTTTATGTGGTATGAAACATGTAACAAGTTGTGTGTGGTATGTAGCATGTTGTGTGTGGTATGATACATGTACATGTGAATGGTGCATACAGGTATATTTAGCACAAGCTCATATATGTATATATAATGACTTCCAAGGTGATGTTTTCTGTTTTGTATACAGTCTAGCAAAGAACTGTTGCTCACCTTCTCAAGAGAATACCTGAGTGGGGAGGGGGATGTCACACGCCACCTGAGCTTCCTGGGCTTTGCCGTGACTCACCAACAGACAGCCCTGATGGAAATGGACTACACTGTTCACAACCTGGCCACAGATCTCAGGGATGGACTTCGACTCAAGTAAGAATCAACAGGCTTTTCACAGAATCTCATGTTGTTTAATGTTGCCAAATCTGTGGTTGATGAAGCTGTGAGGCCAAACAATATGGCTCCTTATTTTCTATTTCCAATTGTAGGAAGCATCAGATGTCTTACAGTATAAAACATCATTACTTGTCTTGAAGAGCAAACCTAATGTCAGCCTACAGAATGATGTCAGATATGTCTAGATAAATAGTACTGTTGCTTTATTGAGGATGAAATACCATATAGACATAGATGTCATCAGTGTTGCATAAAAGAAACTTTCACCCAGTGTCCTTTGTAACCATGTTCTGAACTTTCCTGTCAGTCGTGCTGTAGAGCTCCTGACCAGAAACTGGACTCTGTCCTCAAAGTTACGAGTCCCTGTCGTGAGCAGACTGCAGAAAATCCACAACTCTAAAGTAGCACTGGAGGCTCTTCAGCAAGTGGGAGTGTCGTTAGATACAGGTGATCAGTGCAGTGTACTTAGTTAACGTCTAGAATCAGTTATATATCATACTGCATCCAGATTCAAACTGACAAAACATGATCATGATCATCATAATTCCTTTTCTTCAAATGATGTCCTTATTTGAATAATCTATTTTTTTGTTTTTTACATTTGATTATTGGGCTAGGATTTACAGTTTGATTTCCAGGTGTTCTGACTATGGAATTGTTTACCAGATTTCCCCATTAATTCAAAAATGCTGTCTAATTTGCTTGGGGCTTCTGTACATAAATGACAAATTTGAATGTCTGACCCTATCTACTAGTACATTGTTACCATCAGCTCCGATGTCAACCAGTCAAGCCTGTGTTAGTACATGTACATGTCACTAAACCAACATGCAGAAATATGTAATATTTGCTATTACTTATTCCTTTGATTATGGTTATGATTAAAAGAAACAAGGTAGAACAAAAAAGTAGCATTAGTTATGTTAGAGGTCAGGATCAGTAAGTTACTGTACAAGTGTAGACATGTTGTATCGTGTGCATCCTCCTATGCAGGGCAATTCGGCGGCTTACACCAGCATTAAATAGCCTTGCACTTGAGGATGTATCATGTTGTGTAATTATTCTATCTCTGCCATAGGACTCCGCGGAGGGAAGATTGAGGCAAGAGATATTGTGGATGGTCGGCAGGAGAAGACATTGGCACTGCTGTGGAAACTGATCTTTCACTTTCAGGTACTTACATCTGCTTAGCAGTTACTCTGTACAATCTGCTTGAGGGTGAAATTTTGTTCCTTGTGGCTGTGATACTGATAGGGGATGTGTGAGAGGAGTGTAGTACATGTCATGTGTGAAGGGGGCCTCATCCTAAAGTTTTCATAGTTGCTACAAGACTCTCCCCCACCTTTAACCCCTTTGAGCAGACAGATATGTATGAGCCACTTGTCCACAAATCTCACGCAAGATCATCCTACTATCTTAATATGTTACTTTGAGTCACATGTACATGTACATGATCGTCGTTGTGTAAATGAGCCTTTTGTTTCTTTTGAGACAGCTGACATGTTGAAAGATCTTCATTTACTCTTTGCTTAATAAAATGACTCCTTTCATTGAACATCTTCACAAATATAAGTGCCACACATGCATAAGTATCTGGCTTTCCTATGAATGAAATATTGATGATTTCACATGATTGTGTTAAATGCTTGAAAGGAAACCATTGCAGCCTTGAAGGAGAAAACTCAGTCTGTAAATTTCTTCTAAATGTGTGATGCTGTACTTGTTAAAATGGGATCCTCCAGGTCATGGAACTCAGTGTAAGGCCCTTCTTACATGTAACTAGGTTTGTGTGGAGGTGGAGCAGCTGCAGCTGCAGAAGGAGGTGACGTTGTTGAGGCGAGAGCTCCGTCTGCGGAGAGGAACAGACGTGTGGCTGGAGATGTACGGACCTGACTCTGGAAAGACCACTGACCATACAAGGCTGCTGCTGCAGTTGTGTCAGGCAGTGTGTGCCTTCTACAACATCAGGGTAGGACACTGTCTCACACCTACAGCACCGGTCAGCTTATACTGAACATGACCCGTCATTGACCATCACTGACCGGTTTGAACTGGATCAGAACTGGTCAGATTTTTTAGTGAGGGGGTGAATTTGGTCCTATTCTGTGCCTGTAAGGCCATTTCATTTGATTTTATGGATGACATCTGCACGTGTATCACTTTTCATCCATTCCCATGCAAAAAAGTTTTAGGCCATGTAGCTAATACTGTTAATCGTAAAAAGCAGCTACAAAATGAGAAAATAGTTTACATGCTGTAAATTGCAAAAAAATATATTATAAAAATATAACAGAATACTATTGTAGAATGCCAAAGTCTAATCTGTGCATTTAGTTTCGTTCATCCTTCCTAACCATCTAGATTTCCTAATAAAGCCAAACCTTTTTTTGCCAAACTTTTTTTTATTCGCAGGCATCTTTTTGGGCTCCCCAGTGAATGTCGTTCATATAATGAAATCAACAAATTTTTTCATCTAAATATTTAGTTGGTTTCTCAAAGCCTTCTTATGTAATTCTGACCCCTCAGGTTGACAACTTCTCGGTGTCCTTCTCCGATGGAAGAGTCCTGTGTCTGTTGGTCCATCACTACCTTCCTGAGCTCTTACCTCTGGAACAGATCTACATGGACACCACACAGTCATACAACACCAACCACTCTGGGCAGGCTGGCATCACAACACAAGAATGTCCAGGTCAGACAATAATCATACACAATATGTGGTGTGTGGATGCGTGTGTGTGTGTGTGGATGTTTGTGCTTTTGTGTGTTACTGTGTGTGTGTGTCTGTACATGTGTGTTTGAATGTTTATGTGTGTGTGTGCATGTATGTTCATATGGAGGTGTGTGTGTGTGTGTGTTTGCAGATTATAGCAGTTGTATTGTTGAGCCAAGGATGACCATGACCTAACCTACATGTACATGCAAGTTACAATGGACAATCAAGTACTGTGTCAAGTATCAATTTTGTTTTTTAATTAGAAATGTACACAGTCATACATGCAGTACTACATTGTTGTCCCTGAATATTCAAATTTCTCCCTGTGTTTCTGTGGTTTTTACAACACTCTTTAACTATCAGATTTGTTGAATGTTGATAGAAACTGACAAAGACAAGTTGAAGGAGTTACTTGCCCATGAGAAGAACAACTTCAGGCTTGTGAATCAGAAGGTATTGTCATACTTATATTATTACTCACAGTTTTTACAATATATACAGTGACACTCAGGTTAGCATATTGCTGGTGCTGTCTGGTATTATTGTTTATCAATGCAGTAAAGCACAAAACATTGAATTTCTTAGTTTGATACTGTAATGTATTTAGTTCGTGGTGGTTTAACATTAACTGTTTTCAGTTTTTACAATGACCTCTTCACCGCAAACTCAAAACCACTGCAAATTGTTTTGTTCTGTCTTCTGCCTGCCTATCCCTTTGTCTAAGCACTACCTGTATGTACTCATTATACTTTGTGCAGTATTATGATCTGTTGTAATTGACATGCATACAATACCATGCTTATTTGTACTTTTCCCCATCTACTTTATAGGTTGTGGAGCTGGGAACAATTCCACCGTTGCTGTGTGTAACAGACATGTCAAACACCATACCTGATGAGAAGGTACTCTCTAGCAGCTTAGTTCTGTACTCTCCAGTTTATCTGAGTCTGCATATTGATCCCATGCTGTTGCTACATATTCTGCAGGTTTGGTCTGACTAGTGACGTGTATGCAAGTGATTTTACACTGAGCGTTGTGATGTGATTTCTAGGTAGTTCTACAGTCAGTAAGATCTGGTGTGGAAAAATTAATGACTGCCCAAGTTCAAGTAGAAATCCTCTGGCATTTCTCAGCAGAAATAGGCTTAATCATTCATATCATGTCACGATCTGATGTCATTGCGGCTTGCTCTCTTTACAGTTTATGTTTGTGTCCACAGGTTGTCATGACAACAGTGTCCTACCTTTGTGCACGTGTCATTAACTTGAGTCTAAAAGTTCGAGCTGCATGGCGCAGGTACCACCCAAAGGTATGTGTTCTTTCTTTGTTATCACATGCAATGTTCTTGGTTAAACAATTATCAATGAAAATTTTGCAACCAGCAATAAGATAAGTACAAATCTATTCACAATACTGTCAAGCAGCGCAAGAACATTGTCTTTTTCATTTGTCAGCCACCCATCAAGCAAGATATGTAGTATGATCATGATTCTAAGGTCATTTGCTAAAAGTACATGACATCCACACATGAATACAGTTACTGTATAAACTTAGCGAGCTGGACTCCTTCGTCTTGTAGTTTACTGGTTACATCCTTTCAATAAAATTACTTACTGATGAAAAAGATTTCCTTGCTACCGGTAAAAATGCATAAAAATGTGTGATTTAGATTTTTGGTCTGGAGGACAAGCAAATTTTAAAAACTTTGTCCAACCTTGTTGATGTTTCTCTATCATTGAAACCAGTTAATATGTATTTCCCATTAAATTTACCTCTTTGCAATGATCCAGCCTGCTGTCAAGGAATGGACAGAAAATGTACAAAGGGCCACCATTTGTCTACAGGCAGCAGTCCGTGGGATGCTTCTTCGCAGATCGCTCCAAAGACAGCACCAGTCAGCCACCGAAATCCAGACTGCTGTTAAAGGATGGGTTGGAAAACGCCAGTACCAGAAACAGCGCCAGGCAGCTATCATACTGCAGCAGCATGTACGAGCTCACCTAGCACGTAAGAATGCTCAAAAGAAATATCAGGATATCAGAAGGGCCACCATACGTCTTCAGGCAGCAGTCCGTGGCATGCATGTCCGAAGAAAGCAAAAGCAGACACAGTTGGCTGCTACAAGAATTCAAGCCTATTGGAGGGGCCATCAGCAGTTGGTGAAATACAAGGCTATCAAATTAGCTACAACCATAATCCAGCAGCGCTTTAAAGCCTTCAAGCTGATGCAAGAGAAACAGCACCAGTACAAGTCATTGAGATCAGCGACCATTCATCTACAGGCAGCAGTCCGTGGGATGCTTCTTCGCAGATCGCTCCAAAGACAGCACAAATCAGCCACCACCATCCAGACTGCTGTTAGAGGATGGACAGCACGGCGGCAGTACTTGAAACAGCGACAGGCAGCTGTCATTCTGCAGCACCGTGTTAGGGCTCATCTCACACGCAAGACTGCCCAGATGAAATATCAGAACATCAGAGGGTCAACAATACGTCTGCAGGCAGCAGTCCGTGGCATGCATGTCCGAAGACAGCAAAAGCAGACTCAGTTGGCTGCTACAAGAATTCAAGCCTGTTGGAGGGGACATCAGCAGTTGGTGAAATACAAGGCTATCAAATTAGCTACAACCATAATCCAGCAGCGCTTTAAAGCCTTCAAGCTGATGCAAGAGAAACAGCACCAGTACAAGTCATTGAGATCAGCGACCATTCATCTACAGGCAGCAGTCCGTGGGATGCTTCTTCGCAGATCGCTCCAAAGACAGCACAAATCAGCCACCACCATCCAGACTGCTGTTAGAGGATGGACAGCACGACAGCAGTACTTGAAACAGCGCCAGGCAGCTATCATACTACAGCAGCATGTACGAGCTCATCTAGCACGCAAGAATGCTCAAAAGAAATATCAGGACATCAGAAGGGCCACCATACGTCTGCAGTCAGCAGTCCGTGGCATGCATGTCCGAAGACAGCAAAAGCAGACACAGTTGGCTGCTACAAGAATTCAAGCCAGTTGGAGGGGACATCAGCAGTTGGTGAAATACAAGGCTATCAAATTAGCTACAACAATAATCCAGCAGCACTTTAAAGCCTTCAAGCTGATGCAAGAGAAACAGCACCAGTACAAGTCATTGAGAGCGGCATGCATAGTTATACAAGCTGCAGTCCGTGGGATGTGTGGTCGAAGATTGCTGCAAACACAGCACAAGTCAGCCACCACCATCCAGACTGCTGTTAGAGGATGGGTAAGAAAATGTCAGTACTTGAAACAGCGCCAGGCAGCTATCATACTACAGCAGCATGTCAGAGCTCATCTAGCACGTAAGAATGCTCAAAAGAAATATCAGGATATCAGAAGGGCCACCATACATCTACAGGCAGCAGTCCGTGGGATGCTTGTACGCAGATCGCTCCAGACACAGCACAAATCAGCCACCATCATCAAGACTGCTGTTAGAGGTTGGACAGCACGACAGCAGTACTTGAAACAGCGCAAGGCAGCTATTATACTGCAGCTGTACATCAGAGCTCATCTCATGCGCAAGGCTGCCAAAATAAACTATCAGAGCATCAGAAGGGCCACCATATGTCTGCAGGCAGCAGTCCGTGGGATGCTTGTACGCAGATCGCTCCAGACACAGCACAAATCAGCCACCACCATCCAGACTGCTGTTAGAGGATGGACAGCACGACAGCAGTACTTGAAACAGCGCCAGGCAGCTGTCATTCTGCAGCACCGTATTAAGGCTCATCTCACACGCAAGACTGCCCAGATGAAATATCAGGACATCAGAAGGGCCACCATACGTCTGCAGTCAGCAGTCCGTGGCATGCATGTCCGAAGACAGCAAAAGCAGACACAGTTGGCTGCTACAAGAATTCAAGCCAGTTGGAGGGGACATCAGCAGTTGGTGAAATACAAGGCTTTCAAATTAGCTACAACAATAATCCAGCAGCGCTTTAAAGCCTTCAAGCTGATGCAAGAGAAACAGCACCAGTACAAGTCATTGAGATCAGCGACCATTCGTCTGCAGGCAGCAGTCCGTGGGATGCTTCTTCGCAGATTGCTCCAAAGACAGCACAAATCAGCCACCACCATCCAGACTGCTGTCAGAGGATGGACAGCACGGCGGCAGTACTTGAAACAGTGCAAGGCAGCTGTCATACTACAGCAGCATGTAAGAGCTCATCTCACACGCAAGACTGCCCAGATGAAATATCAGAACATCAGAAGGGCCTCCATTTGTCTACAAGCTGCGGTCCGTGGGATGCTTGTACGCAGATCGCTCCAAAGACAGCACCAGTCAGCCACCACCATCCAGACTGCTGTTAGAGGATGGGTTGGAAAACGCCAGTACAAGAAACAGCGCCAGGCAGCTATCATACTGCAGCAGCATGTCAGAGCTCATCTTGCATGCAGGACTGCCCACATGAAATATCAGCGTGTTCGAAGGGCAACCATTTGTCTACAGGCAGCAGTCCGTGGGATACTTGTACGCAAATCACTTCAAGCACAGCACAAATCAGCCACCATTATTCAGACTGCTGTCAGAGGTTGGACAGCACGACAGCAGTATTTGAAACGGCGCCAGGCAGCTATTATACTGCAGCTGTACATCAGAGCTCATCTCGCGTGCAAGGCTGCCAAAATAAACTATCAGAACATCAGAAGGTCCACCATATGTCTACAGGCAGCAGTCCGTGGCATGCATGTCCGAAGAAAGCAAAAGCAGACTCAGTTGGCTGCTACAAGAATTCAAGCCTGTTGGAGGGGACATCAGCAGTTGGTGAAATACAAGGCTATCAAATTAGCTACAACAATAATCCAGCAGCACTTTAAAGCCTTCAAGCTGATGCAAGAGAAACAGCACCAGTACAAGTCATTGAGATCAGCGACCATTTGTCTACAGGCAGCAGTCCGTGGGATGCTTGTACGCAGATCGCTCCAGACGCAGCACAAATCAGCCACCACCATCCAGACTGCTGTCAGAGGATGGACAGCACGACAGCAGTACTTGAAACAGCGCCAGGCAGCTGTCATACTACAGCAGCATGTCAGAGCTCATCTAGCACGAAAGAATGCTCAAAAGAAATATCAGGATATCAGAAGGGCCACCATTCGTCTACAGGCAGCAGTCCGTGGGATGCTTCTTCGCAGATCACTCCAGACACAGCACAAATCAGCCACCATCATCCAGACTGCTGTTAGAGGATGGACAGCACGACAGCAGTACCAGAAACAGCGCCAGGCAGCTGTCATACTACAGCAGCATGTACGAGCTCATCTCACACGCAAGACTGCCCAAAAGAAATATCAGGACATCAGAAGGGCCACAATACGTCTGCAGGCAGCAGTCCGTGGCATGCATGTCCGAAGACAGCAAAAGCAGACTCAGTTGGCTGCTACAAGAATTCAAGCCTGTTGGAGGGGACATCAGCAGTTGGTGAAATACAAGGCTATCAAATTAGCTACATTAATAATCCAGCAGCGCTTTAAAGCCTTCAAGCTGATGCAAGAGAAACAGCACCAGTACAAGTCATTGAGATCGGCATGCATAGTTATACAAGCTGCAGTCCGTGGGATGTGTGGTCGAAGATCGCTCCAGACGCAGCACAAATCAGCCACCACCATCCAGACTGCTGTTAGAGGATGGACAGCACAACGGCAGTACTTGAAACAGCGCCAGGCAGCTATCATACTACAGCAGCATGTAAGAGCTCATCTCACACGCAAGACTGCCCAGATGAAATATCAGGATATCAGAAGGGCCACCATTTGTCTACAGGCAGCAGTCCGTGGGATGCTTCTTCGCAGATCGCTCCAAAGACAGCACCAGTCAGCCACCACCATCCAGACTGCTGTTAGAGGATGGGTTGGAAAACGCCAGTACCAGAAACAGCGCCAGGCAGCTATCATACTACAGCAGCATGTACGAGCTCACCTAGCACGTAAGAATGCTCAAAAGAAATATCAGGACATCAGAAGGGCCACCATACGTCTGCAGGCAGCAGTCCGTGGCATGCATGTCCGAAGACAGCAAAAGCAGACACAGTTGGCTGCTACAAGAATTCAAGCCTGTTGGAGGGGACATCAGCAGTTGGTGAAATACAAGGCTATCAAATTAGCTACAACAATAATCCAGCAGCGCTTTAAAGCCTTAAAGCTGATGCAAGAGAAACAGCACCAGTACAAGTCATTGAGATCAGCGACCATTCATCTACAGGCAGCAGTCCGTGGGATGCTTCTTCGCAGATCTCTCCAGACGCAGCACAAATCAGCCACCACCATCCAGACTGCTGTTAGAGGATGGACAGCACGGCGGCAGTACTTGAAACAGCGCCAGGCAGCTGTCATACTACAGCAGCATGTCAGAGCTCATCTAGCACGAAAGAATGCTCAAAAGAAATATCAGGATATCAGAAGGGCCACCATTCATCTACAGGCAGCAGTCCGTGGGATGCTTCTTCGCAGATCGCTCCAAAGACAGCACAAATCAGCCACCACCATCCAGACTGCTGTTAGAGGATGGACAGCACGGCAGCAGTACTTGAAACAGCGCCAATCAGCTATCACACTGCAGCAGCATGTCAGAGCTCATCTCGCACGGAAGAATGCTGAAATGAAGTATCAGCATGTACGAGGGGCCGTCATATGTCTACAGGCTGGAATCAGAGGTTTCCTTGTTAGACAGCAACTGATGAAATGGGTCTCTGCCTCCATGATCATCCAAGCTTCATTTAGGTGAGGGAATGTTTTGAGAGGATATAAACAGTTTTTGAAACTTCAATTAAGATAAGAAATTTGTCTTCACAAAAATGTTTTTAAGCATAACAATTATATTTGGATGATGGAAGATTGTAACTTTTTGTATGTCTATAAACTGTGCCTTCATGTTTTTATTATTCAATTGTTGTCCCTAGATGTTTCCTTCAGAGAAGACGTTACCTCAGCACAAGAGCAGCAGTGTGTCGTCTGCAGGCTGGTGTTAGAGGGTGGAAGGCTCGCAGGACATATCAGCAGGTCAAGTCACAACACCGGGCTGCTCTGGTCATTCAGAGCACTTATAGGGGTTTTGCAACACGCAGATTTTTGCAGGTAAGGAAACAATGACTATATACAAAATGTATCCCTGATATATAGATTCAACGATATAAGTATTGTTGAACACACATTAGTCAAAGGCAGGCTTCGTTTCCTATAACATAGGGCTTTTGATGACCATTTGTTAGACAAGTACATTGTGTAATAATTGTTTATTGACTTAGGTGACAATCAGCTCAAATGAGGAGGATGTTTTGACAATATGATACATGTAGTTTGGGTGCTGTTTATGTTTTGTATGTTTGAATTTTGCCAGTCCATACCAGGTCCAATTTTATACATCATATCTGTCATTCAATCCCCTCATGTAGCACTGGCAGGCTGAGCGACAGAGGCGACTTCTACACTTCAGCGCAGCTGTCTATCATCACCTGGCGGCAACAAGGTTGCAGCGGTCCTATCGACGATATCTGGTCTGGCAGAAAGCAAAGCAGCAGCTTAAAGCTCTGATTACCATTCAGGTTTGTTAAATTCAGGGTTTAGACATTGTAAATAATCCTTCTGTAGCCATCGACAAGCACTCATTCTCCACCAGATGCCCTTGGTTGCTGCAGAAATTATATATAGTCTATTAATAGATACTGGCAACATAGATGATTTTGACAAAGGAGTTAAGTAACCGGCCATAGAGCTACAGATTTACAATTCGGAATTCAAATCCATAAGTGAATGGCCAGCTATAACTCCTCTAGCAAATAATTCACCCATGCTGCCAATTTCTGCAAATTTTATAAGCAACTAAAGGAGTGTTGTGTAGTCTAACCCGGCACATGCAGTGATGAGTTTGCAGGCAGGGCATGTTACCTACGCACCAGGCTGACAAGTTTAGCTGTATGATGACCAATAAAGTAAATAAATTATGTTAACTAGGAAAGGAGCACATCAAATCGGGCTGAAATGGCTGTATTTTTTTACCATCATTGTTCACTGCATAAAAACCTTGTCCTTTTAGGCATCTGTAAGGGCTTGGCTTCAGCGGAAACACTTTGTCCAGCTTCAAAGGGCCGTGTGTAAGCTGCAGGCAGCAGTGCGCTCCCATCAGAAGCAGCGTCTTACTGCAACAGTGGTTTTGCAGTCCTATGTAAGGATGTACCTGGCTAAGAAACTCATGATCCAAAGGAAGAAAGCAGTGATTGTCTTGCAGGTAAGCAGCACTTGCTGTTATCGCAATTTATGTTGAACTCTCTTTACAGCACATGGCTTGTACAAATGTATGTAAAATTCCGTCATTGTTTTAACTACATGAAAAGGTAATTAACATTAAATTCATTCTTTGGCATTTTACTCAGAACTTTACTGTCTTCGGGATTTTGTGTTTATTGCTGTGGAGGTGGTTTATATTACCATATTATCCATATTATTGCTATTGACACTCACTGTCTCTGAAGAATTATTACAAGCTACAAATAGGTGCACAGCTTCATTTTTGGTGCAGAAAAGTGTGCATATGCACCTTGTATTTGAAGCCCAGCAATTGTAATAGGCCAAGTTTTTGCTGAAATTGGGGTTGCATTGTACACCGCAGCAACTATCACTTTAACTTCTGAATCACAAGTTTGGTTAATTTGTTACAAGCCATCCATGTTTAATTTTTCACAAACTTTGTCCTCTTTTTCAGGCAACATGGAGAGGTCATCACACAAGGAAGAACATTAAGAACAAGCGCATCAGAATTGCCTATAAAAAAATCATGGCAGCCAAGAGAGCTGCAACAGAGGACAAGAAGTTATGCAATATGACTGCAACTGCCCTGAATCTTCTCTTGAAGTACAAGCATCTCTCCACCATACTTGATGCTCTCAGGAGCATGGGTAAGTCAATTAGGAAATTAGATAAAAGGAAACAATAACAAGTGCACTGAGTACAATGTGATCTCCATGAAGAATGGAGATATAGTTTTCTTTTGAGTCGCAAACCTGTGCCTAACATGATATGTTAAAAATGTGAACTTACTGGACAAAGTATTAATATCAATGAACACTTTCACCACCAAACTCTGACATGATAGACATTTGAGGAATCTTTAATTGTAAAGATGACATACAACATTGTTTGTGCATTGTCCACCCTGGGATATAACTAATGAAGGTCTGCAGACATTACCGTGACTATACTAATTGATAGATAGAAAATGCTGCATGTTTGATTCTCTATGACCTAGTGTTGGGTGATCTGACTAGTGGGAGGGCTAGGACCAGGGGTGATGTGGGATCCATCATGAGCTGTTTATGTCAAGAAAATACACAGTTCAATGCTAAATTAGTTTTAGTACATGTAGCAGCTATAAACTTTTGCTAAATCATCATTATTTTGGAATGAGTTCATAGCAAGTTTTTTGCCGGGGCGCGCCCCTGCATAGTGCCCGATTTGATTCACTCGTAGTTTTGTTGTTTGGTTTGTACACTGCGTTTCTATACTACAAAATTACACAAAAAGACGCTAATTTTGTCAAGAAATTGAACAAAAATTGACAAAATATGGTACCATGTATATAGTGAGGTTTATACTTTATATATCTTTGAAAATCAAGTTGGAATGGCAAATTCAAATTAGCTCAGTCGGTTAGCACGGAGGTATTGTTAGATTCGTGTGGAAGTCCCCTGCATGGATAGATACTGGGTATGGAAAACTTTTTCTTTTTAAACCTTTTCTTTTTTGTTTTTATATAAGGAGGAAGTATATTGTTTTTGCTGGCATTTTCTTTTTTTTCTTTCTTCTTCTTCTTTCTTAATCTCTTTTCTTCAAAATGCGCCCCGGCCAGCTGTTTTAAAAAGCTTTCTTGTTTCCCTATGCAGAGGTCGTGACACGTTTATCTGCTGTCTGCTGTGACCAGTTAGTACAGGGAGGAGCTGTGCAGGTTATCTACACCCTCATTCAGAGCTGTAACCGCAGCTTACCTTGCCAGGAAATCATCAAATATTCAATCAGCATACTACTGAACCTTGCTAAGGTGGGTCAGATTTGGATAACGAGTATTGATTGCTTGTGTGCACACAACAGCAGGCTCATTTCTGTCTCCCATACATTATAGTGTTTTTATGTATTTCATCCTGTCCTGACATCGTAAGGTAGGGTAGCATGTTGGGTCTACGTCTACTCTAACATAGTGAATATGTTTAAAATGGAGAGTTTTGCATGCCTCTTGAAAATACAACACAGATTGTATCTACATGTACTTAATGAGTGTAATCATGTAGCTGTTGTTTTTGTTTGGACAGAACCCCGACACTGTAGCTGCTGCTGTAGTCCAGGAGGGGGGAGTGGAGACATTGGTCAATCTGATGGCTATCTACAGGGAGAAGGATGATGTCATCTTTGGACAAACATGTTTACTTCTGACATTGTTCTGTAACAATGCAGCCTACCAAGAGGTCAGGCAGTTCTTAATTCTTCATAGAATATGATGTATACAAATCTTACACACCTTTAGTTCTTAACAAGGCACATCTACAATACAGGGCTATGTATGGCCACACCAAATGTCTAAGTCTAAGACAAAGTCCTGGTTCTCATATTTGCTACTTAATTTTTTTCTGATGTGAAAAAATAAAGCTTGCACATACCATTCAGTATTGAAGAAGAACTTTATCATGCGACAATTGTATCAACTTTTAGAAAAGTAGTCATGCTTTGCAACAACTGTTACAGTAGAAAGTCCTTGTCTTCCAGTTTTTCAATTTATCATATGATGCATAAAAAGTTGAAAATCAATCGTTTGAAATATAAAGCTGCCTGGTTTTGGGTCCATCACAGGATGCCTTTATTACTTATTTCACCTACCCACCCGTTCCTTGAGTTTCCTGCAAAAATTTGATATGCAAGAAATTTAATTGGTCTAATCCAACCTCTGCTTTGTAGGTTACCGGTATGTTTGTGCAAGTATTTGTGGTTTTGTTTGTTTCCCTATTTAGAAATGGTACGAAGACAAAAGTTTACAATGGGAACTTCATAACTATTGGTGGTGGGTAGATAGAACTAGGTTTTAAACTTTGGAACAGATTTAGATTCTGAGCTATGAATTATCTTAAACATCTTTAAGCACTGGGAGATGGTGGTCTGTATTCTTCAAACTTGATATTTCGGTCATTTACAAAAGCACCATGCTTATTCTTTTGTTTTACAGGAAGTTTTGAACATGCCATCAGTGACTCAGAAGCTGCAGAGTTTGCACCGCCTTGTGAAGCGTAAGGCTTCGATGAGCAGGAGCAAACAGAGAATAGGCAGCCAGGAGGACAGAAGAAAGACTTCCACTCCCCTGGTCCAGATGGTTCATCACATCAAGCCAGCTTGGATCTTGAGGAAAGATAACATGCTTGATGTGCCTGAGCCACTGCAGTCGATTCAGCTTGTATTAGTCACATTAGGTCTGCAAGGGGCAATGGTGTAGGATGAGTCAAAACCTTTTGTACAGATGATTTGTTAGGAGAAGCTAGTTGAGGCTAAGCTTACACATGTATATATATATTTTTCTTCAATGTTTTTGTTGGACTAGTAATTAATTATTAGGTATTTCCCACTGACTGCTGAGCTCACTGTGCAGTCTATATTCAATCAAAAACATTTCTGGTGAATTTAGAAAAAAAAAGGTGTTTTTGACCAGCTGTTTGTGACCATGTCATAATGATTGTATTTCTTCTTTACTGTCTATGTGTGTGTGACTAATTCATGTTTGAATGGTTTATTTGTTTTTCAACGTGCCTCTCACAATCACTCTGGAGAATTTTGTTCCTAGCATGGTTTCAGCATCTGTAGTCAAGGTCAATCTACAACTACAATCCAAATGGTACTACCATAGTCACCTTATCTTTAGTACAGGTAACCATGATTCAATCTGAGTCATGCAAAAAAAAGGCCATAGCAGCAGCTCTTTTTTTTAGATATTTGCTTAGGAAGAGCACAAAATGTGAAGAAGGGGATTTATAAGTTTTAATGAGCATCAATTGGTACCCCCTAAAAAGTCTTCACCGGACATGTACGTACAATGTAGACTTCTTTGGACAATACACAGTGCTTATAAGAAATTAAGGATGAGAATAACACTGCATCTAGATTATACTGAATACATGTATATTCACAGTCAGTGGGTTAAACTAATGTTTGGTTCTGTTCATTTATGTCATCCTTGATTTGTATGTTAATTGGTAGCCTTGTGCTGCCTGCATGTATTACTGTGAAAACTTTACCTCCTGATGGTGGTTGTATGTCATGTACTTTTTGTAGCCTGGCCTGGGGTTTTGGAATGGCCATCTACTGTACTACACAGAATCATTAACTTTAGGCATATGCACGAACGGTCAAGAGTCAGACTAGCACTTCTTTTCATTTTGTTTCTCAATTTTAATAGATACTTTCAAGTGTAACACCAGACTGGCATTTAATGACATTTCAAAGTTCCACTTTGCAACTGCTATTGTTCATAGTTGTCTCTACTGCTAGAAACCACAGTTGCCGTCCTAAATCACAGTATCTGTAGAATTTTGATTTTTAGTTGTGCTTCAGAAAAAGAAGATTCTATTAGTCTAGTGTTTGAAATGTATGGGCAATGTATCTGTAACTTAATAAAGTTGCTGTTGAAACCCTGCTGTCAAACTAAAGATGTGAGGAATTCATTTTATATAAGACTTGACTGACAGTTACTGATATTAACATCGATAAGAAAGTAGCGTTTGAGCTCGTAATGTAAACGGATGGGACAGGTTGGGAATGAATACGTGGGACGATACTATGAGGACTAAACAGTAGATTGTTGACATTTATTTGTGACAAAGAATACTTTTCAGGGTTATTTTAGTGAGAGGACAACCATGAAACTGGTTGCAGGGAGACCCTACATTTACATGTGTTGTGCAGACATGTCTGCCATGGAATGCTTTCTTTCTGCCCTATTGCTTAATATCTTTTCTTTAAAAATTCGAGAACCAACTGGTAATATTCACATGGCCTACCTGTCCAAGGATTGGTGGGAAGTTTACAGTACTGATACATAATATAGAACAGTTATCTAAATGGTAAGAGCTCAGGGAGATTGTGGCAACTGCATGTAAATATAATGATCCATCATCTTAAAATCAGCCTTGTATTGCAGACATTGATCATACCCAGAGTTACCAACAAATCAGGAAACTGCATGTTCTGCTGCATTACCATAGAAAGTCACTAGGAGGCCAATGGTCAATTTTTAAAACCGACCCAAATATCATGATATACATACATGTATATATATAGTATATCTATATATAGCATTTAGCTATGCTGTGAACAAAAGAAAAACTATCTTCTTTGGCAAAGATAAAACACATCTGTGTTTGTGACAAGAAGAGAAATTGAGTACTAAAAGCTTGGAACTTGTGTGTTTATAATTCCTTCATGTAAATGATAGAAACCTAATACTTGCAATATCTGCAACTTGGGTAGAGAGAATATGAACAGAGTGGTCACTTTTTGTCGGTCCCTTGGATTCTTCGCATTGACATTAGCAGCCACATGTCCAACGTAGTTGCAGTTGTAGGTACATGTATATGGTCATGTCATGCATTCGACCATACTGACAGCAGCCAAATCATAAACTCCACACCATCCATACAATCATGTACATTTCTGTCATACCTGACCAATGATAACATTCGATATGGGTGTTCCAGACCAGTCTACTAGTACATATATATCTTACAGTATCACACTGACTTCTACTTTCATCACACATGCAGGCTTCAGTTCACTAATTCAAACGTACTTCACGTGTGCTGGGCTGTCCATAAGTAGAATAGGACGTTGGAACTGCTGTTCTTACAATTCTTGTTTGAAGACAGCAAATTTTCTTAACTTCTGGTGCATTTGGCACTGAAATGTGTTTTCTCTGGTGGGTATGACATACAACATGATGGTGTACTCTCCAACCCTCTCTGTTCCTGGACCAGCCCTTCCACTGCTCAGGGTAAGGGCTCACACCTCAGATGACATGGAATACTCCGTGTAGTATTCTCTATGAACATGCATTAAGCCTGCTACAAGAGCATGTTTCCATCAGTGAGGAAGGTCCCACTGACACAGGATAGTCCCAAAACCTATCACCCGTAATGTAGAGAGGGAATATCTGTCAATGAGTAAGATACATGGACAAATGTCTGTAAGCAGGCAGGAAGAAAATAGACTGAGGAAGAAAATGACATTCTTTTAATTATTCTTCAACCTTTGGTACAGTAAAAAAAGTGCATCTCAAATGATACCAGCCCAGGGGCGCACCCGGGGGAGCCACGACCTCAAGTTTTACACCATTCACGCAAGAACCGGCGCTACATGTAAACACTCTTTCTTTCCCCGTACTATCCCCCAGTGGAATACCCTGCCTGGCACGATTGCGACAGCTCCCACCGTTGAGTCGTTCCGTGCCAGGCTGGAGGCCTGCCCCCCTTAGCCCGGGACCTCAACTCCCCCCCTACTTTGCCCCTGAAGGGGCTATTTGTGGGTACCAGCAATGACCAATGTAGATATCAACCTTTTGTCTAAAGTGCAAAAACAAAGGACTTAATGTTAGTCCAAGTCCAGACATCCTGTTTTTGTTACTTAATTACATATATATGATTTGTGATCTTAAAGGGTGAAACATGAAATTAAGATAATTACATGTATATACAGAGACTTTGAAACAATAAGGGACTAAACAGCCAAGAAATAATGGGACAAGCTTAATATGCTACAACACAACAGTTTTCTGTCCTTCTGGCAGGCACAAGTGATCATGCTATGAGGATAATATGGGTTTGGTGAGATGCAAGAAAAAGGCTGGAGAAACCCCTGCAACATGGAGCCATGGAATGGAAATAAAGAAGTGTGCCTACAGAACATTCTACATCAGTTTTCTCCCAAACATATCATGTCACTCTCCTCTCTTGTTTCATTTTGTTAGAAAGTACTTGTAACTGAGTAAGCATAATGAGCATAAAGATCTCCCTGGCACAGATTTCCATACATAAGCATGGGGTATAACATCATGATGCAACATCATAACTTCTCTAAGTCTAACTGAAAAGGTTTACTCATTATGCTGTACTGTTCTGGTTAATATACAGTCCAAAAAACCATGGCGTTATATAACATGTTAAATAAAAGTGGTGTCCCTGGAGGGGCTCTGCATCTTCTGAATCTGTGACCTGGCCTCAAACACTTGGCGGATGAGAAGAGACTTCTCTTGTTCTAGCTTTCTAATTATTTCTGTTTTGTCACCCAATTCCTGAAAAAATAAAAACAACAATAATATTGTTACTGTAACTGTGACAGTAAAATGTTATGGCAGACTTATTTCTCAGACATGTCAGAAAGTCATAATTACCAATCTTCCATCACAAAGCCAGGGCAGGTTTTCTCATGTTTACCTGAATATGTCCACAATTGTCCGAAGTCTTCACAGTTGGACTGGCCACCCTGCCACTGTGGGAGGTCAGAAGGTCCATGTGTAGAGACAGACCCTGGAATACAAACAAACACTGGTCTGGTCTCCACTGACATTTCTACATGACATGAAACACCAGCAGACAACGATAGATTTCCTGAATTTTCTTTCTGTTCTTCAACTCCTTATCCCTGTTGATACACATTTAGAGAGCTTTTAATTTTGTGGGTACCTCACCAGGTCTGCCATATTGGAAATCAGTGTAATCTGGGCGCTGATTGGCTTGTGCTTAATATGGCAAGCTCATTAATATTTATAAGGAAGATTGCTCAATAGCCACTTGGAGCAGGTGGTTTGCAAGACTATTTTGAGACAACTTAGGCCAATTCTAAACTGATCACAATATCATTAAAATTGGGCAAATTTTCTGAAAATACCTAAGCCACTGTTCCTGCCCTGATACATCTTTTCTGTCATCATACAAATAAGCCTGACTTCTACAGTTTTCGCCACATCTGGGACGAGATGTCAGGACAGGTTTATACACAGCGACAGGAAGTACTACAGGACGCTTGTGGCGTTGGATTGCAGTAGTGGTACATCGTGATAAATTATGTTTCAAGCTAAAGTCAGATTCAAATACTGAAATAGTGCACTCAATGAGGTTTGTTAACTTGTTAGAATCACGAAGATACCTTTGATGACCCGATTTGACGAATCATGAGTCATGACTGTGAAATACTTTCTTCTGTGCCCTATCTTTATGCCTCATTTCAGAATGGTCTGTAACGTGCCGTGAAATTACTTAGTAATACCCTCTTGAGAAAATCTTGATAAATCACCAAATATCAACTGAACATACAAAAAACTATCATCAAGTCGCAAAGACTATGAGATAAATCAGAGTACAGTTAGCATAGGTAAAAATGTGTTGCCATGATCCCGACAAGTCTGACACGTGTAGGTTAGTTTAGGACTCAAAAGAACTTGGAGAAATTGTGATTTGTCTTCTTCTGCCATTTTTGTGACTGGCTGTACTATGCTAATTAGCCTGAAACCTGATCTCCGGATGTGGGCATCCCGACATATTTCCTTTATCATTTTATACGTGCACTGAAGCTGTTTTGGGCCGAATACTCTGGAGTTGTCAACTGAGATTTTCCCAATATTTGGGGAAATCCTCATTAAGATCATAAAATTCCTGTTTAGACACCAAAAAAGCTGTTGCCTGCCAGATGTCGGCAGAAAAACTGCGTCTAAATTGGGCCTTAGTAACAGTAACTGTTAAAAACACAATCATTTAAATTACGTTGATGAAGGTTTTAGACATCCAGGTTATAAGATACGCCAAAAACGAGTTATTCAAGCAATTTCCACATTTATCCAATTGCTTGCAATTGGGTAACTGTTTTTTGTTATTCAAATTCATGAGATCTGCTCAGAAGCATATTCTCTCCTCTGACACTACTACAGAAACTGTGAACTACAAATGTAAGCTTTAGCTGTCTGATACATACAGCCAAATTATCATAATACTGATCCTGGATTGAACTTGCAAAACTGTAAATTATTGTATCCTTTTTTTCAATCTTGCATTTTTTTTGTATTTTGAGACCTCTTTGGTTATCACAGAAAGCTGGTTTGTCTTTGTCATTAAAATATCATATTCAAGTTTCTCACACACTTCACAAGTTGGCAATGAAAATCCTTTAATCTTGAGTTTCCTTTTTTCTGGGACACCCTGTAAAATTGTGCAGTCTTTCTATCATTGATTATGATCATCATTTATGATTGCCATGATTGCCCCTACATGTACCTGATCTCCTGTGTCCTGGATGAGATCATCATTATCTCCATGAAAAATGGAGATATTGTTTTTGGCGTGACTGTGTGTCTGTGTGTGTTTCTGGACTATTGTAGTCAGCATAACTCAAGAACCTCTGGATGGATTTTGATGATATTTGGTATGTGGGCGAGTGTTGTGAAGCTGAAATTCAAGGTCGATTTCGGACCCCCTAGTACATGTATTGTGACCTTGGTACTGCAGCAGAACAATTTCTGTATATTTTGACCTGGACATGCTATGGTCTTGATTTTTGGGTGGCAGATAGCTTGTGATGTAATAAAAAAGTGGTGTAGGTTTGGGCCCCCTAGCAGCTTGTTCTTGAACTGCAGGGGCGTTATTGTGAAAACCTTCTAAGGACAATAACTGAAAAAAGGAACAACGGATATCCATGATATTTAGTATGCAGGCAGCTTAGACAGAGATATATACAATGAAGTGCAAATTATGCTAATTGGGTCTTAATTTGTATAGCTAATGAGGAAAATCTATATTTGCAGTGTTTTTCATTATCAGACTCAAATACATGTAACATATGTAGTTAAGTGAAGCATCAACAGATACTAATTATGCAAATAAATTCCTGATTTGCATAATTAATGCAAAAACACAGCAATTCATCAAATTGGAAAATTATAGGACTGTCAATATTGCAACATGTGTAAGTAAGATAAAGGTATTTATGATTAAGCATATATCATGTAGATGTGCAGGTCATTTGCATAAATAGAATTGTTCCTGGAGATATGAGGTCGCGGAACTCTTGTTTATGATTGCCATGATTGCCCCCTACATGTACCTGATCTCCTGTGTCCTGGATGAGAGTGTTGAGATGATGGTTCACCTGCTGTACCTGTGCTGTCAGGTTGTTGACACAAACCTGACTGGCCTCCAACAGCCGCTGATACAGGACACATAAACACATTAATGATACAGACCCTGGGGGGACCAATCAGATCAGACAGAAGTGTAGGTGTGCTGTTGACTTGACTGGAGTACTCTATCGCCCTGATTGTGGTACATGTACATGTATGCCACAATCAATGGAAATTCATACTTATCACTCCTTGGCTTTTTCTAATGCTGTCTATTAGGCCATGTTAATACTCGGCAAAATCCATGCAAATCAATCCGCACTAAGGGCAAAATTCGCATTAATTCAACTAGATTTTCCTGCATGTGAACAGCCCAATTTGAGACTGGAATTGATCCGATCCACCTCTCGGAGGTTGATGGAGAAGATTGAATCAAATAGACCAGCAGCCTTTTTTATGGCTTTTTA
Source organism: Branchiostoma lanceolatum (assembly GCA_035149815.1). NCBI lineage: Eukaryota > Metazoa > Chordata > Leptocardii > Amphioxiformes > Branchiostomatidae > Branchiostoma > Branchiostoma lanceolatum. Next base: position 221,103 of record CM068874.1, read on the forward strand.
GGCCACCCATTGCTATAACTTCTTCTACGTCAAAACCCATAGGTAATGTTGTGGTGCATTTTTCGTGAAACATAATAGGTGTTGTGGGAAAATGAAGAAAGCATCGATGGTGCCCGTAATTTGGCTCATATCAAATCACAAAGGCTGGCCACAGCAATTTGTACATTTGAATGAGTACCAGCGAGGTGTGAACTACCGATTTGGCTCAATGCCAATAGCTCTGACCATTCCTCAGCCATGTTGGCATCTAATTTCCCAAACCTGGATCCTCCAAACCTGCTTGTTATGCACTACTGTGGACCCCAGGTATGGAAGAATTGGAGTGAATACAGTTTGATCAATGTGCAAAGTTAACTTTAATCAAGAAAAAACAGCATAGCGTAAACTACATTGACTGAATGGCATTGATTTTATAATAACAGTTTATTAAACGTACGTTATGTATATCCAAACCCAATCACTACATCTCTAGTGTTTGGTAAAACATTTGTATCACCTAAAGAATGAAAGCGTCTTTTTCTCCTGGCTGTAGGGTTGTGTAACTTTAATTTTGTAAATGACTGGTACTACAGTACCGTACCAATAAACACCAGTGGTACATTTGCTACGGTACGTTACCTTACTGCTGGGGGACTGAGCATCTAGGTACTTCTGTTTGTCCTGCACAGCGAGGATACGAGTATGGTACCAGTCCCGCGCACGCTCCACCGTCTCCAGCCCCTGCAGGAGGACGTCCTTCTCCTGCTCCAGCTGCTTCATTCTCTTCAGCTACAGGAAAACAACATCAGCTACATGTATCTCTCACCCATATTATCATATCAACATGGCCTAATGTAACAGGAAAACTACATCAGCACGCAGCATACTCCTGCCAACTTCTATCTCTCACCCATATCATCATATCAACATGTCCTAATGTAACAGGAAAACAACATCAGCACGCAGCATACTCCTGCCAACTTCTATCTCTCACCCATATTATCATATCAACATGGCCTAATGTAACAGGAAAACAACATCAGCACGCAGCATACTCCTGCCAGTCTATCTCTCACCCATATTATCATATCAACATGGCCTAATGTAACAGGAAAACAACATCAGCACGCAGCATACTCCTGCCAACTTCTATCTCTCACCCATATTATCATATCAACATGGCCTACTGTAACAGGAAACCAACATCAGCACGCAGCACACTCCTGCCAACTTCTATCTCTCACCCATATTATCATATCAACATGACCTAATGTAACAGGAAAACAACATCAGCACGCAGCATACTCCTGCCAACTTCTATCTCTCACCCATATTATCATATCAACATGGCCTAATGTAACAGGAAAACTACATCAGCACGCAGCATACTCCTGCCAACTTCTATCTCTCACCCATATCATCATATCAACATGTCCTAATGTAACAGGAAAACAACATCAGCACGCAGCATACTCCTGCCAACTTCTATCTCTCACCCATATCATCATATCAACATGTCCTAATGTAACAGGAAAACAACATCAGCACGCAGCATACTCCTGCCAACTTCTATCTCTCACCCATATTATCATATCAACATGGCCTAATGTAACAGGAAAACAACATCAGCACGCAGCATACTCCTGCCAGTCTATCTCTCACCCATATTATCATATCAACATGGCCTAATGTAACAGGAAAACAACATCAGCACGCAGCATACTCCTGCCAACTTCTATCTCTCACCCATATTATCATATCAACATGGCCTACTGTAACAGGAAACCAACATCAGCACGCAGCACACTCCTGCCAACTTCTATCTCTCACCCATATTATCATATCAACATGACCTAATGTAACAGGAAAACAACATCAGCACGCAGCATACTCCTGCCAACTTCTATCTCTCACCCATATTATCATATCAACATGGCCTAATGTAACAGGAAAACTACATCAGCACGCAGCATACTCCTGCCAACTTCTATCTCTCACCCATATCATCATATCAACATGTCCTAATGTAACAGGAAAACAACATCAGCACGCAGCATACTCCTGCCAACTTCTATCTCTCACCCATATTATCATATCAACATGGCCTGATGTAACAGGAAAACAACATCAGCACGCAGCACACTTCTGCCAACTTCTATCTCTCACCCATATTATCATATCAACATGGCCTAATGTAACAGGAAAACAACATCAGCACGCAGCGTACTCCTGCCAACTTCTATCTCTCACCCATATTATCATATCAACATGGCCTAATGTAACAGGAAAACTACATCAGCACGCAGCATACTCCTGCCAACTTCTATCTCTCACCCATATCATCATATCAACATGTCCTAATGTAACAGGAAAACAACATCAGCACGTAGCATACTCCTGCCAACTTCTATCTCTCACCCATATTATCATATCAACATGGCCTGATGTAACAGGAAAACAACATCAGCACGCAGCATACTTCTGCCAACTTCTATCTCTCACCCATATAATCATATCAACATGGCCTAATGTAACAGGAAAACAACATCAGCACGCAGCATACTCCTGCCAACTTCTATCTCTCACCCATATTATCATATCAACATGGCCTGATGTAACAGGAAAACAACATCAGCACGCAGCATACTCCTGCCAACTTCTATCTCTCACCCATATCATCATATCAACATGGCCTGATGTAACAGGAAAACAACATCAGCACGCAGCATACTTCTGCCAACTTCTATCTCTCACCCATATAATCATATCAACATGGCCTAATGTAACAGGAAAACAACATCAGCACGCAGCATACTCCTGCCAACTTCTATCTCTCACCCATATTATCATATCAACATGGCCTGATGTAACAGGAAAACAACATCAGCACGCAGCATACTTCTGCCAACTTCTATCTCTCACCCATATAATCATATCAACATGGCCTAATGTAACAGGAAAACAACATCAGCACGCAGCATACTCCTGCCAACTTCTATCTCTCACCCATATCATCATATCAACATGTCCTAATGTAACAGGAAAACAACATCAGCACGCAGCATACTTCTGCCAACTTCTATCTCTCACCCATATTATCATATCAACATGGCCTGATGTAACAGGAAAACTACATCAGCACGCAGCATACTTCTGCCAACTTCTATCTCTCACCCATATTATCATATCAACATGGCCTAATGTAACAGGAAACCAACATCAGCACGCAGCATACTCCTGCCAACTTCTATCTCTCACCCATATTATCATATCAACATGGCCTAATGTAACAGGAAACCAACATCAGCACGCAGCACACTCCTGCCAACTTCTATCTCTCACCCATATTATCATATCAACATGACCTAATGTAACAGTAAAACAACATCAGCACGCAGCGTACTCCTGCCAACTTCTATCTCTCACCCATATCATCATATCAACATGTCCTAATGTAACAGGAAAACAACATCAGCACGCAGCATGCTCCTGCCAACTTCTATCTCTCACCCATATCATCATATCAACATGTCCTAATGTAACAGGAAAACAACATCAGCACGCAGCATGCTCCTGCCAACTTCTATCTCTCACCCATATTATCATATCAACATGGCCTGATGTAACAGGAAAACAACATCAGCACACAGCACACTCCTGCCAACTTCTATCTCTCACCCATATTATCATATCAACATGGCCTAATGTAACAGGAAAACAACATCAGCACGCAGCATACTTCTGCCAACTTCTATCTCTCACCCATATTATCATATCAACATGGCCTGATGTAACAGGAAAACAACATCAGCACGCAGCATACTTCTGCCAACTTCTATCTCTCACCCATATAATCATATCAACATGGCCTAATGTAACAGGAAAACAACATCAGCACGCAGCATACTTCTGCCAACTTCTATCTCTCACCCATATTATCATATCAACATGGCCTGATGTAACAGGAAAACAACATCAGCACGCAGCATACTTCTGCCAACTTCTATCTCTCACCCATATAATCATATCAACATGGCCTAATGTAACAGGAAAACAACATCAGCACGCAGCACACTTCTGCCAACTTCTATCTCTCACCCATATTATCATATCAACATGGCCTAATGTAACAGGAAAACAACATCAGCACGCAGCATACTTCTGCCAGTCTATCTCTTACTGACTAGTAGTATTCCTCTGGACTTTGGACCCAGTGTGATAATGTCAGAACTTGATCAACTTGAGATACTAAAAAAGTATCTAAAAATTATTTCAGCTTGGTAATAGTTATCATCTCATTACCTCCGTAACGTTTTCGGCAGTGTTTGTGTGTACATGTACACATGTATGTCTTTCAAGCTTTTCGTCAGTCAACAGGATAACTTGAGAAAACCTAAATGGATTGTCTTGATATTTGCCTGTGGGGAGACATTGGGTAGGTCCTTTTGAGACCTCAAAATGATTAGATTCTGGGGCCCCTAGCGGCTTGTTATGGTACTGCTGCGGATATCTTGAAGATTGGGTCAGCATTATAATTAGGGAAGCAGTGATATTTGATATGTTGGCAGATATTGGGGAGACAACGGTCAAGGTCGGAGGCATCTTAGCAAATTTGTTGTGCCCAAAGCCAGTGAAGTGTGACCGCAGGCTTTAATAAAGTGTCCCTGCCACTAGAATATATCCTAATGTTAGTTTAAACTCACCACATTGTAGTCCAGTCCATTAGCCAAGGTGTGCCGTCTGAATTCCTTCTTCTTCTGCTTAGGTGAAAGTCCAGGAGGGCTTAGTGAAGGTCCTAGAAGATAAGAAGTTTGGTAGAAGCCTTGCTAACAACTGTAAATGTTGAAATGTTCACTGTGGTTTAATTTTGCAGTGATCTTTCCACTGCAAATTGATGACAACGAAAATCTGCATTTCCAATGTATTACTAAAAAAAACAACCTTACCTCTAATTCTAATAGACCACCTCATAAGGACCACCTGAATGTGACCACTTTTCGGTCACAAGATTTTGGGAAGGGGTTCAGTGGATTGTTCCATTGTGTGGCAGAGGAGGAGAGCAACAACAACAAAAAAGTCTGCAGACATGACTGACACTCAAGTTTGCTTTACGCACAATTCATCAATTCTGATTTTTGCTTAATTCCAGGTAGACCATTACGTAGAATTGAAGTGGCCAATAACACTCTACGCAAAATACACAGATTCAGTTCTGCATTGAATTGGTTTGGCCGGCAACACTCGATCGTAGAATTAAATAACGCTCTAAGTAAAAGAGCATGAGGGCATCCATGTATGTCTAATTCTTAGTATTATTTCATGGTAGGAGGAAAAAGGAGGTTTTCGATCAGTGGTTGAAATAATTCTGTAGTAATTAGTCATTAAGACATTTAAGACATATTCATGGTTTGATGAATTTATGAAGAGGCCACTAAGAAATAAATCACCACAAAACGAAGTTAGCTTCAAGATTTACAGGACTGCAGTACTTAATGCATTTAAATTTTATGATCACAGGGATTTAATTTCACGGTAGGGAGAAAATGGGGTGTTTGCAGTGGCTTTTGTTTGCGGTTGAAACAAGTTGGAAGGTGGGCAGGAGACAGAACAAGCGTTTTTGCAGTGAAGAGGTTACTGCAAAAACCGTGAACATTAAACCACTGCAAACTGAAATGCATTTACCGTGACATTCAATGGTCACTTGTGTTTAGATGAATCAAACTTACTGTTCCAGTGTGTAAGCTCCTTCACTTTTGAATACAGTCAAACCTGTCTATAGCGGTCACTCAAGGGACTGGCCAAAACTGGCCGCTAAGAACAGGTGGCCGCTATGGAGAAAATGTCGATTAATTGACAACGAGTGACACATATTTTCAGTACCCACTGAGATACATTTATTCACCGTACAGTACACATGTAAACAGGTAAGGCACATTTTAGAAGTTTGATTGTTGTTCTTTTACTCCTAGTTAGTTAAGAACAAAATACATGTTGCTCAGTTGTCACTTACTGTTCGTTTTCGACCGTTTTCAAACATAAAATCGTGGCGACAATTTTCCTCAGTCTCTTGTTGTGGCTTGTGTTGATCAGCATCTACCATTATGCTAATAGGGTACTCAGAAGAAGGTCGCTCTTTTGAGGGCTTTTTGTCTTTTCAGAAAATTGCAACAGCCCAAATTTTACATCATAGTAGTATTATCCACATTCATTTTGAAGCTTTTGGTTTAGTAATTATCCTCAGTGATACTTTGCAGCAAAATAAATTTAGTATATCATACCTCCGTAACAGTCGTGTCTTCCGTTGACCTTTATGCTGCTACCTATCCAGTTTGTATCAGCGCCATTTTGAAAATTGCGCGAAACACGTTTTGAGCACAATTTGAATGAATTCCCGGTGAAAACGGAAATTGGGCCGGCATTCAAACATTTCACGAACTTACCGCATCAGGTACATGTGTGGGTTGTATTTTCCAAAAGGCTGCCGTAATATTTGTCCAGTCGAAATGCACAGAAATTGTCAATTTTACCAAGATGTACAAACGCAAGCCATGTGAAGAAAACTATACTTGACTTCGCGTCAAACCATGGATTTTCTAACAAAGATAAAACATTCTGGTTTTCTTTATTATGATCCTATCCAGTTGAGGCCGCATAAATTTGATAACTGCGTGAAAAAATGAAGATTTTGAACCCGGCGTGCGGTGGCGATGCGGCTTCTACCGGCGCACCGTGACCGTTATCGGCAGTGTTACTGTACTCGCGGGACCGAAAATCGTCTGGCCGCGACCGCGTTGGACAGGTGGCCGCTATAGCCTAATTCTTAATGCTTATGTCAATGGGAAAAATCCAAGGGACCGACAAAAAGTGACCACTATGGGCAGGTGGCCGCTGTGCAAAGGTGACCGCTAATACAGGTTTGACTGTACACATGTACAGCAACAGGAATTGTGGGTCATATGTCAAAGGTGAAGGCCCGAGATATTCACCGTTCTCACACTTCCCATAATACACCATATACGGGTCTCAATGTGGCTGCCCAGGAACTGGATAAAGGAAAACGGGCCTGTGAGTTTCTCTCAAAAGGGAAACAGCTAAAACCTTGAGTAGGTCAGTAAAACACAGGAACTAATGAGTTGCCCGGCAAATATAGTACTAGTAGGGGTGTGAATTTGCTGCTAAGCAAGCTCGAGCACTACGGCATTTCTAACCTTCTCCTGTCTTGGTTTAGGGCCTTCCTAAAAGAGAGAACCCAGAGGGTTGTCTTTGACGGCGGAACATCTAAAGCTGTCAGGGTCACCTCTGGAGTTCCACAGGGTATAGTATTAGGCCCTTTGCTCTTTCTACTGTACATTAACGACCTCCCCAGCTCCGTAGATTCACACGTTTGATTATTTGCCGACGATTGCTTGATCTAACGAACTATCAGCACGCCTTCTGACGCACAAGGTCTACAGTCGGATCTTGATGCGCTAACAGATTGGCAAAATCGCTGGCTTATGTCGTTCAATCCCTCTAAATGCCACATCCTCCATATCACCCGTAAAAAGCACCCCATTCTAACCCAGTACTCCCTAAGTGGAGAAGCCCTCACCGGTGTCAAGTCCCACCCCTATCTTGGAGTGCAACTGTCCGACGATCTGCGGTGGGACACCCATATCAACTACGCCACTAACAAAGCCGGTAGGGTACCAAGGGTCATTCGGCGCAATTTGACCCATTGTCCATCTAGGGTCAAGGCCACCTGTTACAAAGCGCTAGCGCTGGTGCGGCCCCACTTGGAATATAGTGCCACCGTCTGGGACCCGTACACCACCAAAGGGATACAGGCGGTGGAGGCCGTCCAGCGCAGGGCCGCCCGAGTGACTCTGACTACCGGCAGACTAGCAGCGTGACACAAATGCTCAATGACCTGCAGTGGACCCTTCTCTCTGAAAGGAGGAGGAACGCCCGCCTCACCTTTTTCTATAAGCTAGTCAATAACTACATCAATATTAACACAGATAGTCTATACTGAAACCAGCTCAGGGGCGCACCTGGGGGAGCCACACGCTCAAATTTCAACCACAGACTCTTACAAATACTCATTCTTCCCCCGCACCATACCCGAGTGGAACGCCCTGCCTGGCGCGGTTGTTACGGCTCCCACCGTTGAGTCATTCCGTGCCAGGCTGGAGGCCTGCCCGCCTTAGCCTGGGACCTCCTGAGTCCTCCCCCCCTACTTTGCCCCTAGCAGGGTTATTTGGGGGTAACTGAAGTTGAAGTTTTGTGAGCTTTGTGGACAAAGGCACAAAGGCATTTTTCTGGGCAACTAGCCAACACGTTGCAACTGTTGTTGTTAGTTGGTTTCGCCTGATGCTGACATAGTTCACGTCCCGTGTTCCGTCTCCAACCTTTGCTCTCTGACAGAAAGACAAAGTGAATAAACCCTGTCCTGTGCACGGTTCCGAACCGAACTGCTGTCTGAGTTGTCTTGGATGTGTTCTATCATGTTCTGTCATTTCGCACGCTGAGAGAAATTGTTATAAAATTACCCAGACTGTGTATCATGGGAAGTGTGAAAACGGTGAATAAACAAAACACACCTGGACATTGTTCTGCAAATCAAGACAATGGTCGAGCTGAGAACTGTTAACAGGGGCTTTCACCTTTGACATATTACAACTGTACCTACAATTCCTGTTACCGCGCATGCGTATTCGGAAGTGTGAATAACCTAATTTTGATGGATCCTGTATTTGCATATTGGACCTGACTTATCATACTTGGTCCGTTCTTGCACACCTGGTGTCCATGTTACCTGTATTATCTGTGGAGGAGCTGGAGGTTCCGTCAGCTGATCCCCGGCTGGTCCTGTCTAGGTCTCCACTCAGGAATGCCAACGTCTCGTTCTGCCACACGCGTAACTTGTCCATGATTCTCCCCTTCTCAGGCCTGGCCTTATGTTTGCTGAGTCTTACTTGTGCTGCCTGAGTCAGAGCTGATGGCTCCGACTTGGTGGATAAATCTGGCACTGACCGAGAGGCTCTCTGGGGTCTTCTGTGGTTCCTGAAATCATGAAGACCTGTCTTGTCTTGGTTGGAATTCAGAAGTCCTGTCTTGTCCTGATTGGAATGGAGGAGTAAGTTTGTCTTGTCTTGGTTGTGGTGGAATCCTGTCCTGTCTTGGTTGAACAGAGTGGACGCTGACAGACTTCTGACAGACTGTTTAGTTCTGGGATGTACACTGCCCACTTGTGCCTTGTCAGCGTTGTGGAAGGTTGTACATTTAGTGAACGTTAATCCAGACAGAGGTCCCGATAAGGCCAGCCGAAGCCCCCTGCAGAAGATGTCGAAGGACAGCATGTTGTCGTGCGGGGCGACTTGTCTCAGCGCCTCCACCACTCCGCGGAGTTCCGTGCCGTCCTGTCTCCAGTGACGCTCGATATCTCCAAGAGAGACAAACCCACAGTTCCCATCGTCTAGGATGTCCCACAGGGCACGTAAAGACGTCACAAACGCTTCTGGTAACTCCTCAGAATTCGAACCAGGAGGGACAAACGGACTGGGGAACAAAGGCATTTGAACATCAGCCATATCGGCGGTAACGGTTACTAACGTTAGGACCAAGAGACGTTAGAACCAAGGATATATAACTGAGTCAACAAGCCTTGTAAGTTAACCTGACACTGCCCTTCTCGTCGCCAGTCTTTAGCTAAACGTCCTGGGGCCGCAAAAAGTTCACCGAAGTGATAAACGCACTGACACAAAACTACAAACGTTACCAACTGACTGGCGCCCGACTTACTGTATCGGATAACCCAATTTGGTACAGGGGCTACCTGCAAGACCTCCGTGTAAACAAAGTTACTCATTTGTGGTACGACCTCTAGCGGTAAAATGTGGTAAAACATGCTGGGCTAGCTACATTACTATCAATCGCTATCACCGGTCGTGCACTTTTAGTTGCGTTGCTGCAATTAATCTTTTTAACACATATGGCCAGGCCGTTCCAGTCGAACACCCCTGCTCTATTTTGAACACCTCCGTCAAAACAGCCCTTGACGGACAAAAACGGCCGCACCGGTTGACTGTAATGCCTAATGACTTCTGTTGAGCTTTTTTGGCTCTGAAACCTTTTCACAGCGGACCAAAGAGAAATGCTATGCCTTCTCTTTGGACGGCTGTAACCACCAAGTAGGGTAGTGTTTAATATGAAGGGGTAGATGCAGTTACAGTGAGAGTGTAATGCATGATCTTTAGTAATTAACTCGTCGATGAAGATTAGACATCCAGGTAATAAGGTACACCAAAAAAGCAATTACTCGAACTTCGACTGAGATTAATCTCATCAGACAGATAAGCAATCCGGGGACAGATAACCAATCCAGGAGGATCAGGCACAGGGCCAGAAAGGAGGGCAGGCGGTTGAAGAGCCTAATTAGTTATGAGCTAACAGAACCAGGGAGGTCGTAGTGTTCTCTGATCTGAAAGAACGAACCTTGCAGTAGTTTCGAATGTAATCCCGGCCATCGACATAGTCACAGAAACCGAATCAGCCATTCATCGGGCCTGTATACCGCAGAAACAGGCTGTTTCACTGTGTCCAGAACGAAAGGAAAGGAATCTCCAACCAGTTTAGCTCAAATGAACTCAATGAACAGATGAGCTATTCTTCCACTGGTCGTGACAGACGCTATGTACAGTATTTGCAGGCTCATTGTACCGGGGAAATTCCGAAACGAGTAATCATTGGTCTCGAAATGTCCTAACCCCTCACCGGCAACACCACTCAGGGTGTGAAACAAATCAAAGGAGCGAGTAGAAACAGAAGTGATCCCAACCGAGATTCGAACTCACGCCGAAACCGGAGGCCAGATCACAGGCACGCACGCCTTAACCACTACGCTAAAAGGTCGCGACCAGTTAGCCTGGTCAGTTGGAGGCGCTTGTACCCCCACTGTTACACTACTCCCCCTTTTCTTTTAAGATTCGTCCTCGAATCTCCGAGTACGATCTTCCCTGTGTGGCACACGTTTGCCAGGCTCACAGGGCCGGGGTGGGAACCAGTGAAACAAATCAAAGGAGCGAGTAGAAACAGAAGTGATCCCAACCGAGATTCGAACTCACGCCGAAACCGGAGGCCAGATCACAGGCACGCACGCCTTAACCACTACGCTAAAAGGTCGCGACCAGTTAGCCTGGTCAGTTGGAGGCGCTTGTACCCCCACTATGTAACTTTTCTGGTCTAGTGTATAGGATTTGGACTTTACCTTTATAGCTAGTTACGTACTATAGAGATAAGGACGCCAAGCCGGTTCGATTACTGTTGTTCGGATCGTTGTTTATTCTTGTGATATATGCTTATTATACTAACCAAGACGTCTATACAAAGGTCTACAAGAGTATACACAATAGTCTAGAGAGTTACTGTTACGGAGGGTTGAGTTACAGATGGAAATGTGGTTATTCTACAATCATCTACGAACTAATACGGAGAGCTAAATCTACGTGTGACCACTAACCTCAAGCCTCAGGACCGCTTCTGATTCAAAACGGACGCCCAACCAATATGCTAATGCCGCTCTCATCAGCTAGCCTCTCTATTGGTTGGCTGCCTATCTGGTCTGGCTACATCTGGTTTCTATCTAATACGTCAAGCCTACGTAGTCTAACCTAACTGTTACACTATCCCCCCTCCTCGAATCAACGTGCGTCCTCGTACGTTAGTCAATTTACATAATGCACGATGGAGGAGAGGAAGTAAAAAAAAAAAATGAAAATACAGATCGAGAGTATATGTTAATAGCACAATACAGCAAATAACGCTACGTGTGTACGCCAGTAGTACCAAAAAAGTTGCGAGCCGGCTACCCAACCCAACTCCGTTTTGCCGAAATATGAAGCCAAAAAGAATCTTTGATATTTCCGAAGGGGAGGTACGATTTTTCCAGTGCTCCAGTCCAACTGCAGGTGTTTACTCACCTGTGGTACTACCGGTACATCCACGTATCCATCAACTTAACAATACATAGTCAATCACTAACGCATCATCTACATAATGAACATACACAGGATATAAGTCTTCACATGAGGTAATACAAGTTTGAATGTGTTTCGCAAGGAACAAGATCACGACGTTTACGACGGGGACATGCGCATAGCAGACGACAAGGGGAACAGACACGTCACCGACACCGAGGGTGTGCGAAGTTGCCCATAGACCATTCAAATCACTCATCCTGACACCGGAACAACATAACATACGCACCTGGTCCAAGGGGGCACATCTTCTCGCATGGAAGGGATCGTCCTCACCTTAACAGATTACTCTCACTAACCTAACTCGACCAGAATACAAGGGTAGCATTTAGCATACTCACCATGAGGAGAGGTTTACTCACAATCTCCTTGGAGATGAGATACTCACATCCTCATACAATACCTGAGGGGTGGACACGCAGCACGCAAACGACGCCAGGCGGAGGTCCGAACTGGTCACGACGTGCAAAGGAAAAACGTGTATACTTACCATCCCCTCAGCTCCAGGTCCATCCTCCGACCTTAACACAACTACACTCTAAGACAACATTAAATACATGAAACACAGCAACACACGGCGTAGGCACAGTGACGGGGCAGAAGTCGGCACACAATCAGCACAGGGCCGTGCCCTGTCCCACCCAGTCGAATGGTTTGCGCAGTCTTAAACCCAGGGTACGAAGTTGGTTGTACTTGCTACACACATCTCGGTTCAGTTAAGTCTAACTACAATGTACTAGTATCAGAGTCACTGTGGTAGGCCACATAGTCGTTCAGGCGCGTCGGCAAGTGTCGGCGACGGCGTGGCCTCGGTCGCAGGGTGTCCACGTCAGGGCTCGATGACGATCGTCGGCGTGGAGTCGATCGCGGGACGTCGACGGCACGGCGCGTTGTAGTCTTCCCCCGGTCGCTGGTCTCAGGGTCGTCCGAGCACGTCAGGTAGTCGCTGGAGCAGTCCGGGTCTGGATACGCAGCGTCCTTCGGTATGGTCCTCTCCCCGGGTCCGTCATCGTCGTCACTGGCACTGGAAACGTCCGGGTCAGGGTACGCAGGCTGTCTCCGCACTGGAACCTTCGGCCTGGTCCTTCTCCCGGAGTCGCCATCATCATCATCCTCGTCATCAGACTGCTGGTCGGACCCTGAAACGGAAGCAAGACAACTGCCCTGGGAGGACTCCTCCCCAGACGTTACAGGACTCTCTGAAAGGGAAAGTGCCGGAGCCCGGTTACGGTTAGGGCGGGCAGGTCGACGGCGACCGTCGTCCCGCGGGTTGTAATCCGGGTCCGCCTGTGTGGGGGAGAAGGGGATTAGGTTCTCAAAATGGACTACCTTTAACTGCTGTCTCCCTCTCGTGTTCCGCACCTCGTACACCAAGTCACCAATGCGGCGCACGACGGCAAACGGGCCAATCGCCCTCGGAGTCAATTTCCGGACAAGACCCTTTCCTACCTGTTTGTTCAGGAGAAAGACGGTATCGCCACGACCAGTTAGCCTGGTCAGTTGGAGGCGCTTGTACCCCCACTGTTACAGGTGTTATAAAAATGTGCTCAACGCATTGCAGATCATGCTTCTCTCCGCTGATGAATGCTCAAGGTGGATGGAAGGAATGGTACATTTCTAGGATGAACCTAGAACAGAAAGGACAATCACAAATCAAGTTAACTCCCTGTCATGCCCCTAGCCTGACGAATCGCGCTCCTAGTAGCCAGCCGGCCTGTAACCGCCATCCCCTCTTGGGCTGGGGGTCAGTAACCTCCGGCTGAGAGCTTGTGTAAACACAGGCTAGTCATGCCCCCAGCAGTCTTTTAGAGAACTTCTTGTTGAAGACCTTTTATAGAATGCAAAGTGCGAAGTGTACAAATTTACAGCAATCATGTATAATTTACAAGGGTAAAGATCACGGTGTTCAACGGCGATGTTGAATACTAAGTAGTCAAGAATGAATGACGTCACGGATATGGACGAAACCATTTGACGAATGAGACAGGGTCCTTCGTAATTAATTACCCAGGATGCCCACCGTGGTGGGCCTCCTTACACAATTTGCGTGGTTTATGCAGAAAATCCTTATTTCCCTTACGGCTAATGCCACGGATGCAAATATATAATCTCCAAGCAGATCTACACGGGGCGCGAAAATCGTAAATGCTAGCCAGAGAAGGCTAGCCAGAGAAGCTCCAGCTTCTCTGGCTGACTGGAGCTTCTCTGGCTAGCATTTTAATACGATTTTCGCGCCCCGTGTAGATCTGCTTGGAGATTAGCAGATGTAACTGGCTCCTTACTAGGCGCCCAGTACGGAACCCGTGGAGAAAATGGCACCGATACTCGGCCCCCAGGACGGAAGGAAGTTCCGTACAAGAATTCCAATACGGAACGGCTTTATTCCAGTACCGAAGCTTCGTCAGCACTGGGCGTTCAGAATTGAATTTGTTTCGGTACTCGTTTTCCAGAGCTGAAATTTCCCCGGTACTCGGGTTCCAGTACGGATTTGCGTTCCGGCTAGTTCAAAGATCATCGACGGTACTGGTTACCCAGTGCGGAGGTCATTCAGCACTGGATAACCGAGTGCCGATTTACGGATGTAAGACATGTAACAGGTTCCGTACTGGATTTACCAGTTAATAGTGACTCTTCAGTTCTGGAAACCGAGTCATCAAATTATTTCGGAACTGGGCGTCCTGTACTCACGTTCTATAAGTACTGGGACGATCCAGTACTAACAATAGAATGTAAGTAGTGGAAGCGCAGTTCTGGTTGACATATGTCTGGACCGACTGGACAGTTTTGGATTTAGTTGTCTGTACAATTTAATGCTTGTACATACTAGGTTAGGTAGTACTGTTTTGTGCCTTGGTTATGGACATAGATTTTGGTAGGTAATATAAAGTACATTTTTCTCTCGATAAAGGCACAAGCCGCAAGGATATGTTGTCGTCGTTTAAACGTAACAGAATGTGATACTGTATTTCTTTTTTCTTCATTCGAACGTTTTCCAAACAATAGCTCTGAACTGAAGTAGGAAAAAAAAGCATCGAAGAGATGCAGCCCTGAAAATAATGTTAGACGCTCGGTAGAGTCTCAGCACTCGGTTTCCAGTTCTGACAGGAGGGTTCCCAGTACTGAAGCTGCCCAGTACTGGAATTCCAGTACTAAGAAAGTCTCAGTACTGGAGCTCCTGTGCTGACGACCACTTCCATACTGGTTGTCCAGTGCTGACAAAGGAGGCAGTTACATTTGTATATTTGCGCCACGGATGCCATATTGAAGGTGAAAGTACCTTCAGGAAAGGTGAATACACCCCGTACATTATGGTAATAAGGACCTCATTTTCATAATTTATGCAGAAACTTGTTTGTAGGTAGTTTTAGGAAATGTGAATACACCTGAATGTGCACTATGCTAATGAGGGCATAATTTGCATAATACAGAAAAGTCGTATTTCATACTTCCTTTATTAATTGGAGTGAAATATCCTGCCTTTTCTCGAAAATGTTGCCTTTCTAGTCCTGCTCAGGATTCCAAGAAATCTTAAAATGTTTTTGCACTATTCTTAGGGTTTTTTTCCCTTGACGTCTCAGTGACGGAGGATGGACTACAGTTATCAGCTTAAAAAAGTGCTTCATAACCCGTGTTCATGGAAATTCTTAGCATTCGACCATGAGACCAAATCTATACTTGATGTTCCTGTCAATGATCCTGTCAACAGTGCAAATTTCCCCACTGTTGACAGGATCCCCACTGTTGACAGGGTCATCAATTGCCTCAGGCAACTTGTTATTGGACCCTGATCCGCCAAATAGAAGTGTTTTTTTTTTCAAAAGCACCTGTTTTCTATGACGCTGTAGGGCTGACAGTGCCAGACATAGTGGATCATAGTGGTTTTGTCGCTAGATGTCGTCGTTTCGCCCAGTACTATGAAGTCGGAGAAACGCTGGTGTGAGACCGTTTCCCGTAAAAATGGCGTCGTCTCGCCGTGAGTCGTCTCCTCCTCCGTGGAGCGCGGCTGTGCGGCTGCTGGAGGCGGGCTGTTTCGCACCGATCCGAGGGAAACAACTTCTTGTCATCACGAAGACTATCATAGCGAGGTAAATCATCAGATAGTCGACCTCATAGTCCGTCGCTCACGATATTCTGACCTTCCCACATACATGTATCACTCCTTGCTTCTACTTCCCGTCATCCGTATAAACACATTTGGCCGCAGACTCGGGCCGTATCCACATACTGTTTTCCAGTGTACGGTATTTATTCCCGACAGATCCACTCACAGAGTGCGACATTTGTATACTCCACCAACTCTATAGGCTGTTGTATATACATGTATTTCCTTCAGCCCTGGTTTAAGGATTCCCTGCACTCTAACCCCAGCCGCCAGGTGGTATAAATTATACATGTAACAACAACAACAACAACAACATGTAACGCACAGGGAAACATTAACGATGGCGCCTATGTTGCGGCAGATCGCCAGCAGCTTCGGGCTGTTATTAGGCTTTTTGTCGCAAAATCACACAAGATCTCGCGAAACTCGCGAAACAGGGTAAGTTCGCATGAGAACCACGCGTGATCTTGCGAGGTCACATCAGAACTTCGTATCTTAATGTGTCTCGGACGTGTCTGAGCTTATATCTCAACGGTACCCCCGTGCAGTTTTCGCCATCATCTTTATGACAAATCTACCTACAATTTGATATAAATTCTTAATGGGTACCACAAAGAGAACTTATTCTACTAATTCCAGTTTGGCGGGAAATTTGACTGGGCCAAATGGGACGCCATTTTCCGGTCTGTCGCAAAATCGCAAATTAGCATAAAATGGCCAAAATCTAGTGTGGGTAAGCCGTTTCCCTGTGTAACGGAGGGTGCTGCAACTAAGGCATACTCCCAACTTCGGACGGATTTTTAATCGTCTCGTTATGGAGGAGTGAGCCGTCTTTGTTTTCATCAATGGTGCTGAATAGAATCGTAATGAACCCAACTTCATTCATTGAGCTGTCGTCTGAATGAAACACAAATTTGTGTAATGAAGAGCCGTGGCGACTAACGAAGGGAGTTTTAGCTTGATATTAAATATACTTTCCCTTCTTAGTCGTGGGGCACGACACAATTTTCTACTCGTGCGACGCCAGCCTTCTAACTTGCACGCCGGGCCCGATTCTTGTTCCCCCTGAACTCCCAACGCACTTACCTACGCTTTAGCAACGCCAGAAACCCCAAGTTAATCCACAACAGGACTTGATGCGGCAGAAGTCAATGGAAAATATCATCAGGCCCACCATTTTGGTTCAAAATACAAAGTCATGGCTTGTACAGCCTGATTGGTCAAGCTCAGTCATGTGTGAGTAAACGCGCCAATCAGGCTGTACAAGCGATGACGTCATTCTCCTTGTATTTTGAACCAAAAATGGCGGACCCGATGCTGTTTTTCATTGACTTCTGCCGCATCAAGCCCTGTTGTGGATTATCTTGGGGTTTCTGGCGTTGCTAAAGTGCCCAGCGACGTAGGTACATGTAAGTGCGTTGGGAGTTCAGGGAGAACAAGAATCGGGCCCGGCGTGCAAGTTAGAAGGCCGGCGTCGCACGAGTAGAAGTGAAATTGCGTCGTGCCCCACGACTAAGAAGGGAAAGTATATGTAATATCAAGGACATTGGTAATATCAAGCAAAAACTCCTTTCGTTAGTCGCCACGGCTATGTAGTGAACTGATTTTTGCACCACCAGGAAAATTTGTCAATAAGCTTGGCTACGTTCGATGCAAGGACATTGTGTAGTGGCAACTCTTACATGAAAAATATTCAACAGTCGTCACGGAAACTTACTTGTGCACATGAGGCATAAAGCTATACAAAACACAAAAAAACGTGGGTCTTGGTTAGTGTATGTCGCAATTAAACTTGTCTGAAATTACGACATCAACCGTGACTTCGAACGCCCTCCCCCTTTGACAACATGGCCATTTCCGTTGACCACGATTCGAACGTGATTACCACGGCGAGGCATCTCAGCTGCCGCTGTACATAAGTCAAGTCGGCTCCAAAACAGCAAACCTTATAATCTAGCTTGACAACCTGACTAGTACACTTTGGATAAACTTGCATTTGACAAGTTCCCAGTGGCAGGCCTCTGCCCATGATTCCACAAAAGCAAACTCATTGATGTAGCAAACAGGTAACCTAACCCAACATGTTGATTGAAATTCACAGGCCGCTTTGTTTTGATGTGGGCGACGCTGGTCGGCAATCTCTGAACACACAAACACAAACTTCATCGAATGTAAATGGCAATTTCTTGCTGCTTGCTCAAAAGGAAATGCTTGAAAATAGCAAGCTCTAAAAAACGATTGAGTATGTCATGTACTTTGCACCAAGTTGAATAACAAGGAAGATTAGCCGCTGCATTGAGTTTGAAATCACATGCGGTGCGGTACAGAGGTCACCATGCCAGTTTCCGGGGGTGTTACCATGCTTGCAGAGACAAACATGTTATTATTAATTGCAGACTATATACCGGCTTTATGTCATACCTGGGCTGCGAAAACGTTTGATATGGGTGTTCTGCATCGTGGCTTCTAAGTTCTACTTGTATCACACGGGCTTCCATAGAACATTTCGAATGTATTTTGAGTGTGCCAATTGCGCTGTTGTCAAAAATTCGGATAATGGATTCGGAGGTTGGAATCAATGTTGTTACGATGTTTTTGTTCCAGGACACAAAACTCTCATCTTCAGACGCATTTCGCATTGAATTGCGTGTTTTCTCGGGTGGGTATGACATAAATAAAATACAACACGCTGTATTCCGCATCACCCTCGGTCCCAGCCAGACCGCGGGTCGGATCGCCCGACGGCCGTAGGAGAGAGGGTCCCATAACTTCGACAGTACCATAACTTCAAACAAGTTTTACTTTGTCTTGTTATGCAAAAGACAGCCATGTTTGCTTTTATCCACTGCTCTGAAATCGTTAAGAACCAAACTTCATGTATACAGCTGTCGTCTGAATGAAACATGGATTTGTGTAAAGTTAACCGGTTTTTGTGCCACCAAGAAAAAACGTGGGTCTTTCTTAGTTAATGTCGTGATTAAAGTGGCCTGACATAACGAAAATAACCGCAGCTTCGAACGCTCTCCTTTTACGTCACGGCCTTTCCATTGACCATGATTCGAATGTGATGCCACAGTGCAGGCATCTCTGGTGCCGTTGTACATAAACTATAATAAAGTCAAGTGGGCCCCAAAACGGCAAATCTTATTATTATTTATCTAGCTTGACAAGTACACGTTGGATACGTTTGATAAGTTCCTGATGACCGGTTTGCACATGGTTTCACAAGAAAAAGTATTGATGTAGCAAACATGTACAGGTCCTGATCCTATGAAGTTTGCATGATGATTAAAATTTGCTTTGATGTAGGTGGCACAGGTCGGCCCTTCTGACATGTAATCTCTGAATGCACAAACATAAACTTCATTGAATGTAAAAAGCGATTTCTCATTGCTTGTTAAAAATATCCAGAAAAAAACATGAATAGCGGGCTCTAAAAAACAATTGATGATGTTGTTAAAAATATGTCATACCGTGTTTTCTCGATTAAAGTACGCACCTCGGATTCGGGCAAAGTTCCAGGCAAATTTGCGGCCTTGAAACGTTAAATGAGAAAACCCGAATAAAGTACGTACCCCTTCTCCGGGCCGATGCCACCGTTGAAATGTCCCGACAAGTACATGTCCTGAAGGCAGTTCCTACCACAAATGATTGTTTGAAAATACATTTAAGTCGTTTAATAAGTGATTGTGTCCTAGCTCGTTTTCTAGCAGGAACTTTTCATGTTTCATCCTTTATAAAACACGTTGAACTTCATCATGGTTACTATGCATATATGCTCGGTCCATATATAATAGCGCCAGCCGTGAGGTACAGATTTGTAAATCATCGGAAGAAAATTGCGATCATATTCACAACACTGGGTAAGAAAGATGTGATCAGAAAACACTCTCCCGATACTGACAATATATTATAGTTATTTCTTGATACAATAGAACGCAACAAAATATAGTTTTCACGGCAACTCATAGCATGCCGCAGACAATCGTCAGAGATGAAGTGGGATGATGGCGAAAATCGTCTCCTACATATATTTGGGCGGCCTACTTTCTTATGATTTTCGTGTAAGACCTAAAAACTATTATATAAGTTCGAGACCCGGTATTTCCCCATCAAATATGGCGTTACATCTAACCGAAACACCTCTCTTATTGGCTGCTACTAGCTGCTGCTAAACTAGTGGCGCGAAATCAATGGCGGTGGCGAGAAAGGCCGCGTTTCTATGTCCGAGCTTTATTATGACGTTTATATCGGTGCATACGCAGAATTTAACGGGCAAACGTTAAAAGAAAGGAGTCCTCTGTCAAATAGTCCGCTTTGAAGCTGCCATAGGGTGCTTTTTATCGAAAATTTTGCCGCCGAAGGTTCCGGAAGTGAAATGTAACGTTACCTCAAATTAACAACATCGTCGCCGGGATCGGTATTTCTTCTTCGAAAATCACTAAATAAATGAATGCATGTCTTACCTATGTCTTATTCTATTTATATGGTGTACAATTTTTTGGTCGTAAAAATCATCGCTTGAACAGGTGTAAAAATGACTGCAGGAAACAGGCTTTTCATTCTGCTGCGGTACAAACATCATGGCCACCTGGAACCGGCGGAGCGCACGGCTAGCGCTCACATTCATCGGCAAATTTTTGGCGTTTGAAACATTTTACAATACATCAAAAAATAGAGAAACTTATATCCTTTATTTCTATCGGTAACTTTGCCACTGGGAACGGATAGTTTTTGTACTGCAGGTGTGGGAACATGATAGAAAATTCACCAACGATATTCGCGGTAGCGTTGGCGCACTCACGAGCGCTGGAGTGACACTGTGTTTTTGTGAGCTTCCAGGGCTCGGATTGAAATCTTTGGCTCAAAATATAAGGTTGCGCACTGCGCTAGTCGGGTTTGGAATCGACTTGCGCCGACCAAAATATTGTTGCACTGCGCAGCTGCGCAACTGCGCAACTGCGCAACCGGGTATTTTGCACCCTGATGTTACCATGCTTGCCCGACAGTCTTGCAGCAAATTTGTGCGTTCATGCCACTGCACCATTTGTATGAAATGTATTATCTACTCTCATTGTCATACCAAAGAACAGATCGTCGAGGCTGACATGGCTTGCAATGCAACAAGCGACGTAAACAGTCGCTACGTTACAGTGCGTCATGTATTGTTAGAGACTTAGATTATTCATTTTTGATTAATTCAAATTTCTACCTAACGAACTTCAACAGCAGGGCTCAAAATTTGTTTTTGGGAAGTGGTACACCTAGCACCTGAAAATCTAGGTGCACATAAACGTACAGAAATAATTTTGGTGCACAGCGTTAATAAAGTCAGCAAAACATAATTACATGAATACAAATGAAATCTCATAGAACTTAAAATTGAATGTGTTCTTTAATGGCTTCAAAATTTTAAACAAATAATACATTTCCTGGAAATTTACGACCACATGTATGAAATGTTTTTGTTTTTGTGGTTCTGTCCATCTGTAGGGAAGATGAGCTGCTGTGCCCTGGGAAGGACAACTCATTTTACCTGCTGTTTGCAGCACTGGCAAGTCATCACATCTCCTGTGGCATCAATGACTGTAAGTTATTCTTTTCATCCATTGGGTACACGTACTATGAAAATGCCTGAACATAACAGTATTGGGGGTTTTCTTTTATCACCAGCAGCCTTGGGACTGAATGAGTATTACAGAAGAATCCACTTAATTGCACCCCGGATAAATGCATTTAATTGCACCAAATCCCAAAATCCCAAACCGGTTCCCATTCACTGCATTGTTAGTGACTCCGCATATCTGCACCACGCATTGTCACCAATGCCGGACAACTGCACCAAATTTTTTTTAAAATCCTCGACAAGTTGACTGAAAAGATGCCCTAAAAATCGGCAAACGCTGTACAAATGAGCCGATACCTGCCAGTGTAAAGGCGCAATACCGGCAATATGTTTAAAACTGTTTTGAGTAACAAAAGAAGGCCATTGACAGTCACGTTTGAGGCTCCCGGCAGCACTATTGTCACATACTGCTGCTATAATAAAAGACCGGCGTCTTAACGTACATCTAGTCGGAAACCACACAGCGACTCGGTAAGGGCTACAGACGTGTAGGTGGACATAGCAGTCGCTTTTGGCAGTGGGGTGCTGACGTGATCATCTGTCACATTCTTTTATGGCAGAGCTGAATCCGCGTCGTAGAAACTTCCTGCATTCACCGGAAGGAGGTAAACGCGGGTTCGGCTCTGCTATAAGGAGAATGATCTGTCACTGATCTAAGTCATCTATCCATATCTACCCACTGGATACATTGTACAATTCACTACCATGGTGTGGACAGTCAGATCTGTTCAGACATAAGAGGGGGCACTACTCTTGGCTCACCCGTAATCAGTGACCAAGTTTTAGTTTCCATTCCTAGTTTCATGGCGGTATATGATTTACGTAAATCAACAACTGTACTCTACATAATGTAACACAGAAACTGTTATCCCATGACGATGTGTTTTAGAATGCCTCCCCTAGGCCTGTAACGTTACGTGTGTTGTAAATTAATGCGGTAGATTGCATGGAAAAATGAAAGAATGCAAAATCAAAACAGGTTCGTAGTCATTTCTTTATTTTCAGCAAAGGGCCATGTTTTCTTTGCGCTAAGTGTTTCTGACTAACAATACACCCCCCGACCATGGTGGTGCGGTCCAGCTGGGTATTTCGCATAATTGCACCATTGTCAGCGTTTTTGGTGCAATTATCCGGCTGGTGCAATTATGAGAAATGCCCAGCCGGATAATTGCACCAAAAACGTTGACAAACGGGTGGTGCAGTTAAGCGGATTTTACTGTATAAAGAACTTACATGTTTGTACATATTTACTTATTTTGTGCCAAGAAGTGTCATGGAAAAATTAGCCATTCTGATTTCCAAGGGGCCCAGTATTACAACACAGAAAAGTTTGGAAATTCCTAAATAGAATTTTTACTGGTAAGTTTGTGAATATTAGACAGCCATCGTCACGTGAAAGAATGATAAAATTGAATCTTTATTTCTGGATCACTGAATTTTTTATCTCAGATGTTTCAAATGCCGATCCAACGTTTTTTGTCAATGAGGAGATAATATTTACTCAATTATGGTATTGCACAGCTGTGTGCATGTGTACATTGAATGATAATACTGATGCTATCCTCTCTTTTTTGTTCTGTGTGTAGTTGGAAGGTTGAGTCTTCCTGCAGTTCTACATGCAAACCAGGTCCTTTTCAAGTTTCTGTTGAAGTCCCTACATGCCAGTCCAGACAGTTCACTTCCTGTCTCACAGGTCAGTGCTCATATCATATCCCACACAGTACATGTACATTGTCAATGTTACATGTTCTGTTTTACTAGTCAGTACTGAACTCCAAACACAACGTTTTCTGTTTTACCAGTCAGTACTGAACTCCATACATTAGTGTTCTGTTTTACCAGTCAGTACTGAACTCCATACATTAGTGTTCTGTTTTACCAGTCAGTAGTGAACTCCATACATTAGTGTTCTGTTTTACCAGTCAGTACTGAACTACATACATTAATGTTCTGTTTTACCAGTCAGTACTGAACTCCAAATACTACATGTTCTGTTGTACCAGTCAGTACTGAACTCCATACATTAGTGTTCTGTTTTACCAGTCAGTACTGAACTCCATACATTAGTGTTCTGTTTTACTAGTCAGTACTGAACTCCATACACTAGTGTTCTGTTTTACTAGTCAGTGCTGAACTCCATACATTAATGTTCTGTTTTACCAGTCAGTACTGAACTCCAAACACTTATCTGTTTTACCAGTCAGTACTGAACTCCAAACATTAGTGTTTTGTTTTACCAGTCAGTACTGAACTCCATACACTAGTGTTCTGTTTTACTAGTCAGTGCTGAACTCCATACATTAATGTTCTGTTTTACCAGTCAGTACTGAACTCCAAACACTTATCTGTTTTACCAGTCAGTACTGAACTCCATACATTAGTGTTCTGTTTTACCAGTCAGTACTGAACTCCATACATTAGTGTTCTGTTTTACCAGTCAGTAGTGAACTCCATACATTAGTGTTCTGTTTTACCAGTCAGTACTGAACTCCATACATTAATGTTCTGTTTTACCAGTCAGTACTGAACTCCAAATACTACATGTTCTGTTGTACCAGTCAGTACTGAACTCCATACATTAATGTTCTGTTTTACCAGTCAGTACTGAACTCCAAATACTACATGTTCTGTTGTACCAGTCAGTACTGAACTCCATACACTAGTGTTCTGTTTTACTAGTCAGTGCTGAACTCCATACATTAATGTTCTGTTTTACCAGTCAGTACTGAACTCCAAACACTTATCTGTTTTACCAGTCAGTACTGAACTCCATACATTAATGTTCTGTTTTACCAGTCAGTACTGAACTCCATACACTAGTGTTCTGTTTTACCAGTCAGTACTGAACTCCATACACTAGTGTTCTGTTTTACTAGTCAGTGCTGAACTCCATACATTAATGTTCTGTTTTACCAGTCAGTACTGAACTCCAAACACTTATCTGTTTTACCAGTCAGTACTGAACTCCATACATTAGTGTTCTGTTTTACCAGTCAGTACTGAACTCCATACATTAGTGTTCTGTTTTACCAGTCAGTAGTGAACTCCATACATTAGTGTTCTGTTTTACCAGTCAGTACTGAACTCCATACATTAATGTTCTGTTTTACCAGTCAGTACTGAACTCCAAATACTACATGTTCTGTTGTACCAGTCAGTACTGAACTCCATACATTAGTGTTCTGTTTTACCAGTCAGTACTGAACTCCATACATTAGTGTTCTGTTTTACTAGTCAGTACTGAACTCCATACACTAGTGTTCTGTTTTACTAGTCAGTGCTGAACTCCATACATTAATGTTCTGTTTTACCAGTCAGTACTGAACTCCAAACACTTATCTGTTTTACCAGTCAGTACTGAACTCCATACATTAGTGTTCTGTTTTACCAGTCAGTACTGAACTCCATACACTAGTGTTCTGTTTTACTAGTCAGTGCTGAACTCCATACATTAATGTTCTGTTTTACCAGTCAGTACTGAACTCCATACACTAGTGTTCTGTTTTACCAGTCAGTACTGAACTCCATACACTAGTGTTCTGTTTTACTAGTCAGTGCTGAACTCCATACATTAATGTTCTGTTTTACCAGTCAGTACTGAACTCCAAACACTTATCTGTTTTACCAGTCAGTACTGAACTCCATACATTAGTGTTCTGTTTTACCAGTCAGTACTGAGCTCCATACATTAATGTTCTGTTTTACCAGTCAGTACTGAACTCCATACATTAGTGTTCTGTTTTACCAGTCAGTACTGAACTCCATACATTAATGTTCTGTTTTACCAGTACTGAACTCCATACATTATAGTGTTCTGTTTTACCAGTCAGTACTGAACTCCATACATTATAGTGTTCTGTTTTACCAGCCAGCACTGAACTCCAAACACTACTCTCATCTCCCAAATAAACATACCCCTCGGAATAAACATACCCCCTGGACAAATCTTCAAAATCTAATAAACGTACCCCCCGGAATAAACATACCCCCCGGAAATTGACCAAATTTACAGGTAAACTGTGTCCATGCTACTTCTGTCCGAGGGAAAGAAGATGATCAGCAGGTTCTCTTTATTCATTTATTGACTATTTATGCCTGTCTGAGGACCATACCAATTAAGTGGATAACTATTAAACAGAATAACTGTACACATCTTGTTCAAATTATAATATTCCTTGCCACTTCAGAAAGATATACTGTAGTAGCAATGTTGAAAAAATTGGGCATAGGTTCCCCGCTATGACCCCAACGGTGCTTCAAATTCAATAAGTTAAAATGTACATGATCATTGATACATGCATTTTCTGCTTGGAACTTGAAGCAAGTAAATTGTTATATATACTGACATATAATAAAAACATGAAAGTAGTCGCCAAACTTCTCAGTTCACTTGGATGGGCAATACTTTGAAAGTCTACTCTTTTTCTAATAGATAATACAAATGCTGTATCAACATTTAGAAGATGAACTCCATACATTAGTGTTCTGTTTTACCAGTCAATACTGAACTCCATACATTAGTGTTCTGATTAACCAGTCAGTACTGAACTCCATACATTATTTAGTGTTCTGTTTTACCAGTCAGTACTGAACTCCATACATTAATGTTCTGTTTTACCAGTCAGTACTGAACTCCATACATTAGTGTTCTGTTGTACCAGTCAGTACTGAACTCCATACATTAGTGTTCTGTTTTACCAGTCAATACTGAACTCCATACATTAATGTTCTGTTTTACCAGTCAGTACTGAACTCCATACATTAGTGTTCTGTTTTACCAGTCATTACTGAACTCCACACATTAGTGTTCTGTTTTACCAGTCAGTACTGAACTCCATACATTAGTGTTCTGATTAACCTGTACAATCTGGTACAATGAAAGATGTGTGTGTCTGTCCTTGTAGCTGCAGCTTGTGTTGGTTCTAAGAGGACTGTGTACAGGGATCCCCATGCTCTCCCAGCATGTCATCACCTGCTGGGCAGACAAACTGAAGGCCAGCAGCATACCCCAGGAACCGTCTCCGGCTAAAGGTACCACCAAAATCACCAACAGGCTTTTTTATCAGCCCAACCTCGACCGCAAACCAGGGTCTGTCTGCAATGTGACCCAAATATGCACATATTATATTATGTCAAGTATTCCTAGTTTGCCTTATTTAGCATTACCATCTGATTTTCCAAGAATCACCAAGACTGCAATTCATTCCCACAACGCTCCAATAGGTGTACAGTCAAACCTGTCTATAGCGGTCACTCAAGGGACTGGCCAAAACTGGCCGCTAAGGACAGGTGGCCGCTATGGAGAAAATGTTGATTAATTGACCACGAGTGACACATGTTTTCAGTACCCACTGAGATACATTTATTCACCGTACAGTACACATGTAAACAGGTAAGGCACATTTTAGAAGTTCGATTGTTGTTCTTTTACTCCTAGTTAGTTAAGAACAAAATACATGTTGCTCAGTTGTCACTTACTGTTCGTTTTCGACTGTTTTCAAACATAAAATCGTGGCGACAATTTTCCTCTTGATGCGTTGGTTCGGTTCCCGCGTGGCTTGTGTTGATCAGCATCTACCATTATGCTAATAGGGTACTCAGAAGAAGGTCGCTCTTTTGAGGGCTTTTTGTCTTTTCAGAAAATTGCAACAGCCCAAATTTTACATCATAGTAATATTATCCACATTCATTTTGAAGCTTTTGGTTTAGTAATTATCCTCAGTGGTACAAAATAAATTTAGTATATTATACCTCCGTAACAGTGGTGTCTTCCGATGACCTTTATGCTGCTACCAATCCAGTTTGTATCAGCGCCATTTTGAAAATTGCGTGAAACACGTTTTGAGCACAATATTGGAATGAATTCCCGGTGAAAACGGAAATAGGGCCGGCATTCAAACATTTCGCGAACTTACCGCATCAGGTACATGTGTGGGTTGTATTTTCCAAAAAGCTGTCGTAATATTTGTCCAGTCGAAATGCACAGAAATGGTCAATTTTACCTCGATGTACAAACGCTTGCCATGTGAAGAAAATTATTCTTGACTTCGCGTCAACCTCCTTGGTCAAACCATGGATTTTCTAACAAAGATAAAACATTCTGATTTTCTTTATTATGATCCTATCCAGTTGAGTCCATATAAATTTGATAACTGCGTGAAAAAAATGAAGATTTTGAACCCGGCGTGCGGTGGCGATGCGGCTTCTACCGGCGCGCCGTGACCGTTATCGGCAGTGTTACTGTACTCGCGGGACCGAAAATCGTCTGGCCGTGACCGCGTTGGACAGGTGGCCGCTATAGCCTAATTCTTAATGCTTATGTCAATGGGAAAAATCCAAGGGACCGACAAAAAGTGACCACTATGGGCAGGTGGCCGCTATGCAAAGGTGACCGCTAATACAGGTTTGACTGTACTCATCACTGATCCATGTGAGAAAAGTTGGGGGATATATACATGTATGGTGGATACCTTGTAAGGGCTGGAGGCTGTGCCGCATGGATTGAGCATTAGGGGAGTCATTTCTGCTCAGAATAAAACGGATGTTTTTCTATTTTTACACACAAAATAAATTTATTTAGACCTCCACAGCCAGGATAATAAAGCTAACAGTGTAACTTAATACGGTCGGTACAATCATTTTTTCCCACCTCTCAGTAAAAGAAATGGAATGATATGATATGATATGATTATTCATGGTAGGGAAATACATGGGTAATGGGAAATAAAGGTTACAACTGCCAAGTAAAATTCCAGCAAAAATGAATGAATTGAGTCAGAAGGTTCACTGTACGTTTGTGTTTGTACATGTTGTACAGTGATAAGGAAATGCTGTACAGTCAAATCTGGCTAAGGTAACCACACAGGGGACTGAGCAAAACAGCTACATGTGCAGACAGGTTACCACCAGGCTGACTCTCCTTTGTCAAAAAGCTTGTCCCATAGCTACTTGCTTGATGGCTGATGCTGCACGTTTTGCTGCCTACTTCCTCACAGGTGAAAAAGGTGCCGATGGTCTAAACAAGGAGGTTTTATATAAACCTCCTTGGTCTTAAGAAGCAAACATAAATTTCAATGCAAATTGGCAAATTTTTCCATGATTTCCACCGTTGGTTTAGGCAGCAAAAATGTACTATTTGGCCATTAAGCCAATCTGATTGCCGTCACATTAAATCAGGTGGTTGTAAATAATGCTCATCAAGGGATGGAGAAAAAGTCATCTGTTGATTCACCTTGATGTTGTGACAGTGTATATGTTGATAAGATTTCTTATCCTGCTAGACCCACCCATAGCTGAAGAGAAAACTGAAGAGAAAACTGGAGACAAAGCTGAAGACAAAGCGAAGGTTGTCCCCCTCCCAGCTGGAGATCTGCTGGAGGAGCTGACTCTCTCCAGCCTGCCGCCTGAGTGTCAGACTGAAGATGGCTCCATGGACCAAGGAGAAGGTAAGACATGATACAGCACTGGTACTGCCACAGTCCTTACGATGTGGAGACACAGACTCATTGTGCACTGTCCACAACATCGTCCTTCTGGCTGTCGTATCCCACAAGACTTTGGATTATGCAAATTGAGCAGTGTGTTTGAAAGTTTAGTCTACACCTACATCAAATGTCATACATATACACTGTGTATGTTCAAGGCTGGTTCTCAGTAGAATATGATACACAAAAAAGATTTTAGGTTGTAGACAAATAGATCAGCTCATTTTTCAGTATACGGTGGCTTTTTTCATCTAAAAGATTTGCACTTTGAATTACAGTTTTTATCTACATCTTTTAGGAATTAGAGGAGGTATGTACAGACATTAAGAAACTGGGCAGCTTTCTTATAACACCAGGTTACATAGATAACTAAGAAAGTACTGAACAACAGTAAGGGATGTTACAGTTATTGCTGTAAAACATTTTGTTCAGCGACGTGGGTTATAAATCACTAATGATAGCAAACACTCCTCTCTTCTTACTTCAAAAAAGACCCAAAATAACCCACTCCCTTCTTGGTCCTTTAGAATAGAAAGCCAGAAAAGTGGTAAAATGGTAACGGATGTTACTGAATTTGGCAACAGGCATAGACCACCTTTCACAGCGAACAAGAACAGTGACAGGAGCGATCTGACTTTGTCTGTCAGTGAGCCTGGGTAGCTGGCGTCACCAGCCAAACAACCAATCTCCAAACTGAATTGTTACTTTTTAGGCGCTGCTTTATTTTTTATTTTTCATGTCCTCTCAGGCGACAGCCATTTATAGAAGATAGAATCCCACACGTGGCTATGATCTCTTCCAAACCATCAGCATACATGTTGTGATGTATTTTTCGTAAACATGAAGTGTTGTGAGAAAAAGAAGAAAGCAATGATGGTGCCCTTCATTTGGCTCATGTCAAGTCAAAGAGACCAGTGACAGCATTTGGCACATTTCAATGAGAACAAGCCTGAAATTCAATGTTTTTAAAAAGCTGTCACAACTTAATTGTTATAAAAGCAGTTGCTGTGTACCCATCAGGTGAGACCTCTGGGTCTACACCACCTGGCAGTAACCTGGCCAAATACTGGATGGCTGCTAACATGTCCAGCCTGAGTCAGCTCGGAGCCACCAACACACTTCTGCAGCTGTGCTCAACTCTGCCTCAGCTCAAACGGTTCATGGATCATCACGACCAGCTCCTGGCAGGACAGTTACAACTCCTCCCTACCGGTGCTCGCGACGCTGCTGCTCTCAGACAAACGTATGTGCCGGGGATTTTCTTAACTTATAGTCACCAGCTTGTTTTTCTCTGGGTGAGTGTGGGGGGATCACTTGGTACCTCTTCCTTTGAGTTTGAGTTTTATTTAGATCCACAATTAGCCTCATAAGAGGCTATTCTTCCTGTAGTTTACACAATCATTCATATTCACACATTACAATCGGGATATACAAAGACATACAAAGGAAAAAAAAAGGAAAGGGATCTCGAACCAGTTTAGCTCAAATGAACTCAATGAACAGATGAGCTACTCTTCCACTGGTCGTGACAGAGAAGACAGACGCTATGTACAGTATTTACAGGTTCATTGTACCGGGGAAATTCCCCTAGCTCTTTTCGACGAGTACAATGAATAGTGGACCACAGGTTAACGTCCCGTCCTAAGGACTGCGATCTTAAACGGTAGCGTGCATGTCGGGTGAGTGACACAGCCGGGATCGAACCCGGGGCTTCTAGTTCCAGAGGCAAGATCGCTAACCACTGGACTACGCACGCTACAACATGACAGCAGAGGACAAAAATAACATAATTCCTTAAAAGCAATAATTACATTTCAATTATTTGCTAATTGCCGCCGGTCTTGTTCCACAACTGAGACATTCTGTACATAAAGCGCCCTTTCTGAGAGTTGGATTTTGGTTTTGGAAGTCTGATTGTGTGAGTAGTAATCTAAACTCTTCATCTGTAGGCTGCACGTTTGAAAATTTTTTCACTATGTGAAAGTGTGTCACTCTAAATGTCACTAAATCTTTCTTGGAATCTAATGTAAGGCTTGTATTTTGTGTTTCCAGCCTCAAAGTTCTGACTGATGAGATAGGCATCGTGTGGCACTTGATGTCATTACCTATACTGGAGCCATTGACTGCTGACCGAGTGGACACGCTCACCAAGATCAGCTGTGCTTGTTTGCATGTGGGTTTGGCAGTGACGGCAGCCCATACTGTCACATGCTCAGCTGCAAGTACACCTGCCAAGGGGAGCACCTCTCATCACCTGGAGGAGGACCATCTGCACTACACGGCCTCCATTGTACAGATGAGTGTAAGTGGTCTAAACTCTAACCCTCCATTGTACAGATGAGTGTAAGTGGTCTAAACTCTAACCCTCCATTGTACAGATGAGTGTAAGTAGTCTAAACTCTAACCCTCCATTGAACAGATGAGTGTAGGTAGTCTAAACTCTAACCCTCCATTGTACAGATGAGTGTAGGTAGTCTAAACTCTAACCCTCCATTGAACAGATGAGTGTAAGTGGTCTAAACTCTAACCCTCCATTGTACAGATGAGTGTAAGTGGTCTAAACTCTAACCCTCCATTGTACAGATGAGTGTAAGTAGTCTAAACTCTAACCCTCCATTGAACAGATGAGTGTAAGTGGTCTAAACTCTAACCCTCCATTGTACAGATGAGTGTAAGTGGTCTAAACTCTAACCCTCCATTGAACAGATGAGTGTAGGTAGTCTAAACTCTAACCCTCCATTGTACAGATGAGTGTAAGTGGTCTAAACCTTAACCCTCCATTGTACAGATGAGTGTAAGTGGTCTAAACTCTAACCCTCCATTGTACAGATGAGTGTAAGTGGTCTAAACTCTAACCCTCCATTGTACAGATGAGTGTAAGTAGTCTAAACTCTAACCCTCCATTGAACAGATGAGTGTAGGTAGTCTAAACTCTAACCCTCCATTGTACAGATGAGTGTAGGTAGTCTAAACTCTAACCCTCCATTGAACAGATGAGTGTAAGTGGTCTAAACTCTAACCCTCCATTGTACAGATGAGTGTAAGTGGTCTAAACTCTAACCCTCCATTGTACAGATGAGTGTAAGTAGTCTAAACTCTAACCCTCCATTGAACAGATGAGTGTAAGTGGTCTAAACTCTAACCCTCCATTGTACAGATGAGTGTAAGTGGTCTAAACTCTAACCCTCCATTGAACAGATGAGTGTAGGTAGTCTAAACTCTAACCCTCCATTGTACAGATGAGTGTAAGTGGTCTAAACCTTAACCCTCCATTGTACAGATGAGTGTAAGTGGTCTAAACTCTAACCCTCCATTGTACAGATGAGTGTAAGTGGTCTAAACTCTAACCCTCCATTGTACAGATGAGTGTAAGTAGTCTAAACTCTAACCCTCCATTGTACAGATGAGTGTAAGTGGTCTAAACTCTAACCCTCCATTGTACAGATGAGTGTAAGTAGTCTAAACTCTAACCCTCCATTGTACAGATGAGTGTAAGTGGTCTAAACTCTAACCCTCCATTGAACAGATGAGTGTAGGTAGTCTAAACTCTAACCCTCCATTGTACAGATGAGTGTAAGTGGTCTAAACCTTAACCCTCCATTGTACAGATGAGTGTAAGTGGTCTAAACTCTAACCCTCCATTGTACAGATGAGTGTAAGTGGTCTAAACTCTAACCCTCCATTGTACAGATGAGTGTAAGTAGTCTAAACTCTAACCCTCCATTGTACAGATGAGTGTAAGTAGTCTAAACTCTAACCCTCCATTGAACAGATGAGTGTAAGTGGTCTAAACTCTAACCCTCCATTGTACAGATGAGTGTAAGTGGTCTAAACTCTAACCCTCCATTGTACAGATGAGTGTAAGTGGTCTAAACTCTAACCCTCCATTGAACAGATGAGTGTAGGTAGTCTAAACTCTAACCCTCCATTGTACAGATGAGTGTAAGTAGTCTAAACTCTAACCCTCCATTGTACAGATGAGTGTAAGTAGTCTAAACTCTAACCCTCCATTGTACAGATGAGTGTAAGTGGTCTAAACTCTAACCCTCCATTGTACAGATGAGTGTAAGTAGTCTAAACTCTAACCCTCCATTGTACAGATGAGTGTAAGTGGTCTAAACTCTAACCCTCCATTGTACAGATGAGTGTAAGTAGTCTAAACTCTAACCCTCCATTGTACAGATGAGTGTAAGACTTAATGGTCTAAACCTTAACCCTCCATTGTACAGATGAGTGTAAGTAGTCTAAACTCTAACCCTCCATTGTACAGATGAGTGTAAGACTTAGTGGTCTAAACCTTAACCCTCCATTGTACAGATGAGTGTAAGAGGTCTAAACTCTAACCCTCCATTGTACAGATGAGTGTAAGTAGTCTAAACCTTAACCCTCCATTGTACAGATGAGTGTAAGTAGCCTAAACTCTAACCCTCCATTGTACAGATGAGTGTAAGTAGTCTAAACTCTAACCCTCCATTGTACAGATGAGTGTAAGACTTAGTGGTCTAAACCTTAACCCTCCATTGTACAGATGAGTGTAAGTAGTCTAAACTCTAACCCTCCATTGTACAGATGAGTGTAAGTGGTCTAAACTCTAACCCTCCATTGTACAGATGAGTGTAAGTAGTCTAAACTCTAACCCTCCATTGTACAGATGAGTGTAATTGGTCTAAACTCTAACCCTCCATTGTACAGATGAGTGTTAGTGGTCTAAACCTTAACCCTCCATTGTACAAATGAGTGTAAGTGGTCTAAACTCTAACCCTCCATTGTACAGATGAGTGTAGGTGGTCTAAACTCGAATCCTCCATTGTGCAGATGAGTGTAAGTGGTCTAAACTCTAACCCTCCATTGTACAGATGAGTGTAAGTAGTCTAAACTCTAACCCTCCATTGTACAGATGAGTGTAATTGGTCTAAACTCTAACCCTCCATTGTACAGATGAGTGTAAGTGGTCTAAACCTTAACCCTCCATTGTACAAATGAGTGTAAGTGGTCTAAACTCTAACCCTCCATTGTACAGATGAGTGTAGGTGGTCTAAACTCGAATCCTCCATTGTGCAGATGAGTGTAAGTGGTCTAAACTCTAACCCTCCATTGTACAGATGAGTGTAAGTGGTCTAAACCTTAACCCTCCATTGTACAGATGAGTGTAAGTGGTCTAAACTCTAACCCTCCATTGTACAGATGAGTGTAAGTGGTCTAAACTCTAACCCTCCATTGTACAGATGAGTGTAAGTGGTCTAAACCTTAACCCTCCATTGTACAGATGAGTGTAAGTGGTCTAAACTCTAACCCTCCATTGTACAGATGAGTGTAAGTGGTCTAAACTCTAACCCTCCATTGTACAGATGAGTGTAAGTAGATTTAAATCTAACCTTCCATTGTACAGATGAGTATACTTCAGGTAGTCTAAACTCTCACCCTCCAGTGTACAGATGAGTGTAAGTGGTCTAAACCTTAACCCTCCATTGTACAGATGAGTGTAAGTGGTCTGTGTACAGATAAGTGTACTAGGTAGTCTAAACTCTAATCCTCCATTGTATAGATGAGTGTAAGTACAGTCAAACCTGCCTAGGCGACCACCTTTTCAACGCGACCACCTGGCCATGGCGACCGCTTTTTCTCGGTCCCGAAAATTTTCCCCATAGGCACAAGCATTAAGCTGCCTGCCCAAGGCGACCACCCGTCCAACGCGACCGCGACCACCACGAATTGGGACCGCACAGAGCACAATCCCTGCTCATGGCGGTCGCCTAATTTTCAAGCGTGTGGTGACATCGGATCATTTTGTTGTCGGATTTCACGGAAATGTTTTCAAGACTTTGAAGGACAAAAATAAGGACAAAATATATGGAATAACAATGTTAAAGCATCGATTCCTCCATGAAGTGTTTTAATAAAACGCTCCCCCTTCATAAACAAATTGTTAAGACAAATGTTTGTGATGTTGTTGTGCCTATTGTTATCTTATAGTTTACCGAAAAACTCAGTTCGGTTTAAACTCAATTTTCAAAACGAATACGTAATGCAAGTCAGATTTCACAGAAATTATTATCTATTTCTTGTATTTTCAACAAGAATGTGTCTGTATCTTACTAAATT
Source organism: Branchiostoma lanceolatum (assembly GCA_035149815.1). Classification (NCBI taxonomy): domain Eukaryota; kingdom Metazoa; phylum Chordata; class Leptocardii; order Amphioxiformes; family Branchiostomatidae; genus Branchiostoma; species Branchiostoma lanceolatum. The sequence continues at coordinate 256,413 of CM068874.1, forward strand.
CCGCCGAAAAATGACTTCGCGGCGGGCAAAACATCGGGCGAGAAAATGTTGTTCCTTGGTCCCGACGCCATCTTGGATTTGGCATGGCCCGGATTTGGCGTACCGCTGACCTTTCTGAAACACGATGCTTTTGTGTATGAACATTTACGAATACTCTAGTTATTGATGAAAATTAATATTCTTATTTTCTTTTTATTTCCATGAATCTCACAAACCTTTATTGGACGCTGTGCGTTCTGCTGCAGTGACTCATAGTTTTTGTACCATTCGATGCGGTCGCACAGAGCTTGGCGGCGCGACGAAATCACACCGTTCCGTTTTCATCTTTCGTTGTCAGACTGAAAACTTTTTGACCCTTTTATCCAGCGGTCGGCGCCCCAAAAAAGGCTGGGACCAGCAGGTGTTTTCTAGGGATTTGTCTTATGCCTTAAACTTCGATGATGTGCGTGTGTGTGTGTACTATTAATGTAACGTGTGAATGCGGGAAGGCGCTTCGAGATCATCGTGGCAACCATTGTTTTGTACACAAAATTATGACGAAAATTTGTACATGCTGTAGCGGTATACAATTATTACAACGATAACGGAAAATGTAATTTTTGTAGGATCTTTCTGTCAATGAGAATTGAACCTGGTGGGGGTCATGCTGTCTAAATTCACATAATTTTCCATCCATTTACGTACTGTATAACTATTTGAAAACCTCGCCCTGGAAACATGTGAGTGGAATCCTCTTCATGGCGACCACCTGTCCATCGCGACCGATTTTGCTCGGTCCGCCGGGTGGTCGCCTTGGGCAGGTTTGACTGTAGTTTTAAATATAACCTTCCATTGTACAGATGAGTACAAAATGTATACTTTAGGTAGTCTAAACTCTTACCCTCCATTGTACAGATGAGTATACATGTACTTTAGGTAGTCTAAACTCTTACCCTCCATTGTACAGATGAGTGTGAGTGTTAGTAAATTTTGCCTTTCATGAATGACATCAGTACAGTTACTGTACTTACATAAAGACTGTTACTGTAAACTTAAAGAATTCTCAACAAACCAGTGCATCTATTGTACAATCGCAGTACTAGTATGAGTTGGTTGTCTTCTGGCATAGAAATCTTTTCTGCCCTGTCGCTCCATATTATTTTCTGAAAAGATCTGACAACCAACAAATCAAATTGGTGTGGCCTAGACATTAAATTAAGAATTTCATAGTTCAAATTATATAGGTTTTATATTGTGACTTAAAGAGAAAACCTGTCTAAAGTTTGAATAATGTTTTGTTGATTATTGTCACATGTATCCATAATTCTAGTCCTAACTGTCCAAGTCAGAAGATTTTATTTTGTGTTTACCTTTGCAGTTAGATGTATTTGACTCCCTGTCAGCATTGCTTCAAAGTTCAGTACGAGCCAATGGAATGGTAAGTACAAAATGTAATGTATTTGAATGTGTAAAAGAATTGTAGTCTTGAAGGTTGTTAGTCAACTTATTATGAATAAGCTGTATACTTATTTTGGACTGATGAATGCTTACCTCCCTACCTACCTATTAGCTACATACATGTATTTCTATGAATTCTTGTATACTTGTAAGGTTGTGACAGTCAATGTTTGTTTTTTCATAGACGAATAAGACATAGATCAAACATCCTGGTTTTTCGCTTTTGCATTAACCACCACCTACCTGTACATGCAAATGCTGCAGAATAAATGAAAGTAGTCAACCACAGTCTCGCCCCATGCACAAAATGTTTCCTTTTTTTCCATCAGAGAACCAACATGTGACATGTCTTTTATACTTGGTGTAGAAAAATAGCATTGGCATATTCTAATATCTTGATTATCAAAAGTCATGAAGAACTATTTTGGCAGCTGATATGAAATGTTAAATAGCGGCATAAGCTGCGAATCTTGGTATAGATGGCAGATATAATTAGACCTTCATGTACGTAATGTTATAATTGTTCAGAATGTTGGTTTTGTGTTATCCACAGAATCCAATTAAAAATTTTTTTGTTAAATCTATGCATCTTGCAGGTTAGGTAGACCATCTACAGTCCTTGGGAATGTTCTTAGGAGTATTGTACAGCCATTGTTATTGTCAGTTTTCAAAAGCTGATTTGATATGTGTGCCTGTAGATGGTTCAGAATATCCGGCTGCTTGAGGCATGGTGCATTCTGGGAGCCCTGCACACGGTGATGGGTCTGTCGTCGGCAGCCGTGGTGGAGAAGACTAAGGACCCCGTAACAGCCAGGAGGAGTGATGTCACCAACAAGGCAACAGCAACACGCCCGCTCTCGGGCAAAGGGTAATTCCTCATCAAGTTGGTGAAAGAAAGGCCATTTTCTGTCTTAGTTTGGGCCCCCATTGCTTGATTGTGGCATATATGTTGATGAAATGTTGTTCAGGCAGGGAAGGCTTCTTGTATCAGTCTGCCTCAACAGCCTCGTCACACTTTTAATGCACATGTTTACATTATCTGAGATTGATGTGAATTTCTTTGATTTCTTTTCATTAACTTTCCTGACAAGTAAGCTGTTGCCCTAGGAAAGTTTTCTGGGGGACAGTAGAAATATAAGCCTTAGAATACATTACAATTTACAAAGTAGTCAAGACCAGAGCATGTATAGAACAGATTCTGAAGTGATCCATGTGGCCTTGCACTGAGCAAACTTGTTAAGAAAAAGTTGCAAAAGCAGGACGTTTCTCTGCAGTACCAGGGGAAGCTGCCAGGAGGCCCCAAATTAAAGATGACCTCCGTCTTTCCATAACCTACCCATACACCAAATATCACAATTCATCCCTTTTAGCTCCTTGAGTTAAGGTTGGCAAAGTACGGTCAGAAACACAAGAACACACGCACATACATCGCCAAGAGTGGTGCAAGTTTAATTTCCAGACTTGTTGCTATGTTCACTGTGATTTCATATACAATCAATACATAATTGGACTACATTGCAACAGAACTCTGGAGTAGGAAGAAAGATTTTTGATGAAGTGTGCGATGTTCAGTAACACTGGAGAAGGGTGTCCATGTGTGTTAATGGTACGATGATCATTATTGCACACTGTCAGTCATAATTGTTAGATATTAGAATTAGTTCAATCTTCATGTATGTAGAAGTTGCCACACATCGTACCTATTGCAATTATCGCGCAATGAATTTCTTCTATAATCAGAAAACTCAACGGTTGTATTTTGGTGCATGTATGGTCTGATTTTACATGTTAGTATGTCCTACAGACATTGATGTTCCCCTCCACACAGATACCAGACTGGGATGGATGGTCTGATTGTTGCCCTGGCTTCCCATGGTTTATCTCAGCTGAAGAGTCTGTTTGATGACTTCCACCTCGAGTACCAGAGTCAGGTAAGCAACTCTTGGTATCAAGTGGTTTGGTAATGTTGAAGAACAAGTTAGATTGTATCCAGACATTTCTGTCCCTGCACACATTGCTCTTGTCATCTGTCCAAGAAAGGGAGGGAATTCAAACCTGCCTGGTTTGCCCTTGTACTTGTTGTAGTACATTTTTAAACAGAATTTACCTGCACTGAATGAAGACATGTTTGTTGACTTTGCAGATGACATCCAACCAGTCCAGGCAGTCCCAGAAGGTGGACATCCACAGCAGGTACAGTGCCTGGGAGAGGATTCAGGTCCTGACTGACCATGTCCCCATGGTCTCACTCCTCTTCCATATCTTCACATCAGCTTACAAAAAGGTATGGAACCAACATTCTTCTGACCCTAGCTGTGGCTTCCAACACATCACTTTAATGCAGTTTTGAAAATTTGCCTGGATATAACATTTCTTGGCGACAGATGATGACAATGGTGAGCAGCCTGAAACTGCCTTTTAATGACAATAGCCATGATTGACAATGCCTCAATAGATTGTTGTAGGAAACTGGAAGGCAGTACGTTATGTGTATTAGGCTAGTATGGACAATGTAAAGCCATTATAGTTTTTAGGGGGCTGAATTGTATTATTATGGACTGACTTGCCGGTAAATGTTATTTCCATTTAGGCCTGTGTCCTACAGCGGCAAAGGAAAGGATCGTTAAGTTCGGAGCCAGTGGGGAGCTCAGATTCCAACACCTTCTATGAAGATGATTTCAGCAGCTCAGAGCAGAGCAGTGAAGGTACATGAACATGAACATGGTAGATTCAGCAGCCTGAGCACCTCCATTTGTTATCATTTGTCACCTCCTTTAAGGAAAGATACATCTAAATATATTCTTTTTGACCAAATATGTACAGTATCTTGAAACGGTGTTACAACATGAGAATACTGTCCAATATTATTAATATACATGATGTACATGGATATCTCCCCTCTTATCTACAGTATGATTATGTTAAACTTTACATAAGTCCATTTTACACCCAAATCTGCAAGTTGGGATTACTGTATGACTGTGCCATGATTGACTTACAAGGTTTATGGTGAGACTGTTGATTTGAAAATGTATGCATCTTGTTGCACTTTTTCGCACGTTCGCATTAGACTTACAGAGGATGTCATCCATAAGACCTACTTGCTGTGGCCTAATTTAATTACAAAAATGACCGTCAGCACACTTCTCCCCATAATTCTGGTTATCTGGCAATGTTTCAGCACACTTCTCCCCATAATTCTGCTTATCTGGCAATGTTTCAGCACACTTCTCCCCATAATTCTGGTTATCTGGCAATGTTTCAGCACACTTCTCCCCATAATTCTGCTTATCTGGCAATGTTTCAGCACACTTCTCCCCATAATTCTGGTTATCTGGCAATGTTTCAGCACACTTCTCCCCATAATTCTGCTTATCTGGCAATGTTTCAGCACACTTCTCCCCATAATTCTGCTTATCTGGCAATGTTTCAGCACACTTCTCCCCATAATTCTGGTTATCTGGCAATGTTTCAGCACACTTCTCCCCATAATTCTGCTTATCTGGCAATGTTTCAGCACACTTCTCCCCATAATTCTGGTTATCTGGCAATGTTTCAGCACACTTCTCCCCATAATTCTGCTTATCTGGCAATGTTTCAGCACACTTCTCCCCATAATTCTGGTTATCTGGCAATGTTTCAGCACACTTCTCCCCATAATTCTGCTTATCTGGCAATGTTTCAGCACACTTCTCCCCATAATTCTGCTTATCTGGCAATGTTTCAGCACACTTCTCCCCATAATTCTGGTTATCTGGCAATGTTTCAGCACACTTCTCCCCATAATTCTGCTTATCTGGCAATGTTTCAGCACACTTCTCCCCATAATTCTGGTTATCTGGCAATGTTTCAGCACACTTCTCCCCATAATTCTGGTTATCTGGCAATGTTTCAGCACACTTCTCCCCATAATTCTGGTTATCTGGCAATGTTTCAGCACACTTCTCCCCATAATTCTGCTTATCTGGCAATGTTTCAGCACACTTCTCCCCATAATTCTGCTTATCTGGCAATGTTTCAGCACACTTCTCCCCATAATTCTGCTTATCTGGCAATGTTTCAGCACACTTCTCCCCATAATTCTGCTTATCTGGCAATGTTTCAGCACACTTCTCCCCATAATTCTGCTTATCTGGCAATGTTTCAGCACACTTCTCCCCATAATTCTGCTTATCTGGCAATGTTTCAGCACACTTCTCCCCATAATTCTGCTTATCTGGCAATGTTTCAGCACACTTCTCCCCATAATTCTGCTTATCTGGCAATGTTTCAGAAGATGAGGAAGACGATGATGACAGTGAGCTGATTCTTGGTCACTGGTTTGAAGAGACCATCTCCCCACAACAAGAGGACGACCCAGCTCAGGATACAACAGTCCCCTCCCCAGTCCCTGACGGTGCGCCTAGGAGACAAGAGCTGAAGGGTGTGGCCAATCTGGATGCTGTCAAACTGGCAACAGACAGAAGTGATCCAGAAACTGTGAGTAGAGTTTGGTCTGTATTACATGTACGTCCTGTAGAAGTGCCATGTTGTTATTCAGGATACATTACAATAATAATGCTGTACTGACTTGTTAAAATCTTATTTTAGTTGCTGGCCTTGGCTACAGAAGTTCTGACCTTCATCACTACCTACCTGGTCAACTCCACCTGCCTCCCTGCCAAACAGTACTTCAGGTAAGACTGGGAACCCTGAACAGCCGACTCTACTAGTGAGAGTTAAAAAAACTAGTCATTCATAGGAAACTCTGTAGTCTACCAGTCCCGGTAGAGAGAAGAGCCCCGTTGTTGTCTTGTTTCTGAGGCAGTCAAATTCACGACTTGATATGCATCAAATGTGCATAAAAAGTTCCTTTTATATTTCATCTGAAACCACACTTCCACAAGGTATACTCTCAATTTATTATTCAACTATTGTTCTGTACAGTTTTGTTCTGCTTCAATAATTCTCTTTTGAGACACACACAAACCCTAACATGTTGACTACATGTACCTTTTTCTTTAATTCTTAGTGCATCACTGTCTGACCAACAAATGGCGGCAGTAGCCATCGTCATTAAAGATCTGGACAGGGAATGTACAGATACAGAAGGTGAGAAAATGAACAAACTATATGTTACTGGTACAGCCTTACCCAAACATGTGGACACCATCCCACATCCCTCACATGTTACTGGTACAGGCTTACCCAGACATGTGGACATCACCCCACATCCCTCACATGTTACTGGTACAGGCTTACCCAGACATGTGGACATCACCCCACATCCCTCATATGTTACTGGTACAGCCTTACCCAGACATGTGGACACCATCCCACATCCCTCATATGTTACTGGTACAGCCTTACCCAGACATGTGGACACCACCTCACATCACTCACATGTTACTGGTACAGGCTTACCCAGACATGTGGACACCACCCCACATCCCTCACATGTTACTGGTACAGGCTTACCCAGACATGTGGACACCACCCCACATCCCTCACATGTTACTGGTACAGGCTTACCCAGACATGTGGACATCACCCCACATCCCTCACATGTTACTGGTACAGGCTTACCCAGACATGTGGACATCACCCCACATCCCTCACATGTTACTGGTACATGTACAGGCTTACCCAGACATGTGGACACCATCCCACATCCCTTGCATGTTACTGGTACAGCCTTACCCAGACATGTGGACATCACCCCACATCCCTCACATGTTACTGGTACAGCCTTACCCAGACATGTGGACATCACCCCACATCCCTCACATGTTACTGGTACAGCCTTACCCAGACGTGTGGACATCACCTCACATCCCTCACATGTTACTGGTACAGCCTTACCCAGACATGTGGACATCACCCCACATCCCTCACATGTTACTGGTACAGCCTTACCCAGACATGTGGACATCACCCCACATCCCTCACATGTTACTGGTACAGGCTTACCCAGACATGTGGACATCACCCCACATCCCTCACATGTTACTGGTACAGGCTTACCCAGACATGTGGACATCACCCCACATCCCTCACATGTTACTGGTACAGCCTTACCCAGACATGTGGACACCACCTCACATCCCTCACATGTTACTGGTACAGGCTTACCCAGACATGTGGACACCATCCCACATCCCTCAGATGTTACTGGTACAGCCTTACCCAGACATGTGGACACCACCTCACATCCCTCGCATGTTACTGGTACAGGCTTACCCAGACATGTGGACACCACCCCACATCCCTCACATGTTACTGGTACAGCCTTACCCAGACATGTGGACACCACCCCACATCCCTCGCATGTTACTGGTACAGCCTTACCCAGACATGTGGACACCACCTCACATCCCTCATGTTACTGGTACAGGCTTACCCAGACATGTGGACACCACCCCACATCCCTCGCATGTTACTGGTACAGCCTTACCCAGACATGTGGACACCATCCCACATCCCTCACATGTTACTGGTACAGCCTTACCCAGACATGTGGACACCATCCCACATCCCTCACATGTTACTGGTACAGCCTTACCCAGACATGTGGACACCATCCCACATCCCTCACATGTTACTGGTACAGCCTTACCCAGACATGTGGACATCACCCCACATCCCTCACATGTTACTGGTACAGCCTTACCCAGACATGTGGACACCACCTCACATCCCTCACATGTTACTGGTACAGGCTTACCCAGACATGTGGACATCACCCCACATCCCTCACATGTTACTGGTACAGGCTTACCCAGACATGTGGACACCACCTCACATCCCTCACATGTTACTGGACAGGTACAACCTTGGTGCATTTCGCACTGAAAGTTGTGTTTTCTTGGGTGGGTATGACAAAAATAAAACACAGTGTATTCCGTATCACCCTCGGTCCCAGCCCTCTGGCCCACCACCGCTGGGCAATCCAACCCGCGGTCAGCTGGCGCCTTGGTTATGTTATTACATTTCAACTGTTGTGTGAAAAATGGTTCAGTTTCTTAATCTTTGTTGTTTTAGCTAAATCTGATGACTGTCAGTGATGATAACTTACAGTGTGGTTGTTACTCTGTGTTGTATGTTTGTGTAGCCTGAGTACTGATGGTTGTTACTCTGTGTTGTATGTTTGTGTAGCCTGAGTACTGATGGTTGTTCTTCTGTGTTGTATGTTTGTGTAGCCTGAGTACTGATGGTTGTTATTCTGTGTTGTATGTTTGTGTAGCCTGAGTACTGATGGTTGTTATTCTGTGTTGTATGTTTGTGTAGCCTGAGTACTGATGGTTGTTATTCTGTGTTGTATGTTTGTGTAGCCTGAGTACTGATGGTTGTTATTCTGTGTTGTATGTTTGTGTAGCCTGAGTACTGATGGTTGTTACTCTGTGTTGTATGTTTGTGTAGCCTGAGTACTGATGGTTGTTATTCTGTGTTGTATGTTTGTGTAGCCTGAGTACTGATGGTTGTTACTCTGTGTTGTATGTTTGTGTAGCCTGAGTACTGATGGTTGTTATTCTGTGTTGTATGTTTGTGTAGCCTGAGTACTGATGGTTGTTATTCTGTGTTGTATGTTTGTGTAGCCTGAGTACTGATGGTTGTTACTCTGTGTTGTATGTTTGTGTAGCCTGAGTACTGATAATTGTTATTCTGTGTTGTATGTTTGTGTAGCCTGAGTACTGATGGTTGTTACTCTGTGTTGTATGTTTGTGTAGCCTGAGTACTGATGGTTGTTACTCTGTGTTGTATGTTTGTGTAGCCTGAGTACTGATGGTTGTTACTCTGTGTTGTATGTTTGTGTAGCCTGAGTACTGATGGTTGTTCTTCTGTGTTGTATGTTTGTGTAGCCTGAGTACTGATGGTTGTTATTCTGTGTTGTATGTTTGTGTAGCCTGAGTACTGATGGTTGTTATTCTGTGTTGTATGTTTGTGTAGCCTGAGTACTGATGGTTGTTATTCTGTGTTGTATGTTTGTGTAGCCTGAGTACTGATGGTTGTTCTTCTGTGTTGTATGTTTGTGTAGCCTGAGTACTGATGGTTGTTATTCTGTGTTGTATGTTTGTGTAGCCTGAGTACTGATGGTTGTTACTCTGTGTTGTATGTTTGTGTAGCCTGAGTACTGATGGTTGTTATTCTGTGTTGTATGTTTGTGTAGCCTGAGTACTGATGGTTGTTATTCTGTGTTGTATGTTTGTGTAGCCTGAGTACTGATGGTTGTTACTCTGTGTTGTATGTTTGTGTAGCCTGAGTACTGATAATTGTTATTCTGTGTTGTATGTTTGTGTAGCCTGAGTACTGATGGTTGTTACTCTGTGTTGTATGTTTGTGTAGCCTGAGTACTGATGGTTGTTACTCTATGTTGTATGTTTGTGTAGCCTGAGTACTGATGGTTGTTACTCTGTGTTGTATGTTTGTGTAGCCTGAGTACTGATGGTTGTTCTTCTGTGTTGTATGTTTGTGTAGCCTGAGTACTGATGGTTGTTATTCTGTGTTGTATGTTTGTGTAGCCTGAGTACTGATGGTTGTTATTCTGTGTTGTATGTTTGTGTAGCCTGAGTACTGATGGTTGTTATTCTGTGTTGTATGTTTGTGTGGCCTGAGTACTGATGGTTGTTATTCTGTGTTGTATGTTTGTGTAGCCTCAGTACTGATGGTTGTTACTCTGTGTTGTATGTTTGTGTAGCCTGAGTACTGATGGTTGTTATTCTGTGTTGTATGTTTGTGTAGCCTAAGTACTGATGGTTGTTACTCTGTGTTGTATGTTTGTGTAGCCTGAGTACTGATGGTTGTTACTCTGTGTTGTATGTTTGTGTAGCCTGAGTACTGATGGTTGTTATTCTGTGTTGTATGTTTGTGTAGCCTGAGTACTGATGGTTGTTACTCTGTGTTGTATGTTTGTGTAGCCTGAGTACTGATAATTGTTATTCTGTGTTGTATGTTTGTGTAGCCTGAGTACTGATGGTTGTTACTCTGTGTTGTATGTTTGTGTAGCCTGAGTACTGATGGTTGTTACTCTGTGTTGTATGTTTGTGTAGCCTGAGTACTGATGGTTGTTACTCTGTGTTGTATGATTGTGTAGCCTGAGTACTGATGGTTGTTACTCTGTGTTGTATGTTTGTGTAGCCTGAGTACTGATGGTTGTTCTTCTGTGTTGTATGTTTGTGTAGCCTGAGTACTGATGGTTGTTATTCTGTGTTGTATATTTGTGTAGCCTGAGTACTGATGGTTGTTCTTCTGTGTTGTATGTTTGTGTAGCCTGAGTACTGATGGTTGTTACTCTGTGTTGTATGTTTGTGTAGCCTGAGTACTGATGGTTGTTACTCTGTGTTGTATGTTTGTGTAGCCTGAGTACTGATGGTTGTTCTTCTGTGTTGTATGTTTGTGTAGCCTGAGTACTGATGGTTGTTACTCTGTGTTGTATGTTTGTGTAGCCTGAGTACTGATGGTTGTTACTCTGTGTTGTATGTTTGTGTAGCCTGAGTACTGATGGTTGTTCTTCTGTGTTGTATGTTTGTGTAGCCTGAGTACTGATGGTTGTTATTCTGTGTTGTATATTTGTGTAGCCTGAGTACTGATGGTTGTTACTCTGTGTTGTATGTTTGTGTAGCCTGAGTACTGATGGTTGTTACTCTGTGTTGTATGTTTGTGTAGCCTGAGTACTGATGGTTGTTACTCTGTGTTGTATATTTGTGTAGCCTGAGTACTGATGGTTGTTACTCTGTGTTGTATGTTTGTGTAGCCTGAGTACTGATGGTTGTTACTCTGTGTTGTATGTTTGTGTAGCCTGAGTACTGATGGTTGTTATTCTGTGTTGTATGTTTGTGTAGCCTGAGTACTGATGGTTGTTATTCTGTGTTGTATGTTTGTGTAGCGTGGTGGCTGCAGGGCCTGTCATCAACCCTGCTGTGGTTCCTCCATCAGCTGCTGGTCACAGATGTGCTCCCTGCACCGGTTCAGGTACGTTATCTAATCCAGTGAAACCGGCTGCTAACACAAGTTGTCTGGCATGTTTGTGTATTTCCACCACTGCTTTCATGCAATGTAAACTCTGGTCAATCATGTCAGTCTTTCCATGCAAGATCTGTAGTTTGATCACAACAGTAACTATAGTCAGAAGAAATGCTATTGGAGTATGACATTTTTGTTGCACAGCTGCACTATGTATTTTTAACTTGTACTTAGCTACCTCCAAATGGTGTAAGCTCTAATCATGGATTGTTTGTACAATGTAGGTGCTAACTTGTGCACTAGAAAAAAAACATGATTCATGATAAGACTCTATCATTATTTTGATCTTTGACAAAAAGTTTGGAGAGAATCATAACATACAGCTTTAACATATCCTGACTCCATCTTGTCCAGCTTTTGGATTGTGATTTTGTAAGAGTCAATTGGTTTGACCATCATTTCAGTCAGTGATTCTTCCTGGACAATATCATGATCATTGTAATTAACTGTTCCGTACAGGTTAATCTCCTGTCCCACCTGGGCGTGTCCCCACGAGAGACGGGGGCCTGGCCGCTGCACCTGCGGCCCCACTGCCTGGCCGTGTTGACACGATACCTGCTGCTCCAGCAGAGGAAGCTGGGCCCCACTGCTGATAATACTGACGTCATGAACATATGGGAGAGGTCAGAAATTCTACATCCTTACAGTGTAGTTACTATTTTCATACATGTAAATTTGCATTTCATCAGCCTTCGACCTGCGGGATGATTACTAATTTGAACATGATGAACTTGCGTCACAAGTGACCCCCACATAGAGATAAGGAACTGACTGAATGGTGGGAAGGAAAGCTAGAAAATTTGCCGTATTTCAAAAGTTATTGCTTGAACAGGACTCATCTTTACTGTTTTCTGCATGAAGGTTTCTTGACACTCTGAAGAACAAGTCCATGAACCAGGACACTGCTGCAGACACAGATGGTGAGTGTACCCGTATCTGTCTTTCAGCATGCATTCATCTTTCTCATCTAAGACTGGATTTATCTAGTTCCTTTAGATTATTGATATTCTAGGTGTCAAAGTAGTAATTATAGTAGACTTTGATAGGATAGTGAAACCAACCTCTATCATACTATTTGTGATGTCATACATGTACCTAACATTGCCATGGTCACCAGAAAAGTAATCATTACGCAAGTCCACCAAGAATGACCTAAGACAGTGCTGTTGATTGGTTGATTTTTCTGGCCCCAGGTCATCCCAGGAATCCACACTGATACATTTACTGTTAAAGAGCTGAATAGTTTGGATTGGCACCAAAATGGCATCAGTGTACATATTTAATTTCTTTCTTTTTTTCTTGAATGAAAAGTCTACTTGTCAAGTGAAGACAGGTGTTACTGAAATGATATCTTGTGGTTGCAATGAGTCTCTTTAAGGTTGACTCTGCTGACTCTCTCTGCTGCTTTAAACCTATCACTGCCGGTACAGACATGTGGAATTGTGGTCTTGACATAATTGTGACTGATGTAACAACTGTACTTCAGATTTGAATGTAGAACATCTGCAGCTGCTTCTGATGCTGTTCCACAACCTGAGCTGCAACAGCCGCAGAAAGATCCTGGTTCACACGGCCACTGGGCTCATCGCTGTAGCAAATGCCGGGTAAGACTCAAGTGTACAATGTTATTCCAGGAGGATTTTTCTCTCAGCTCAGAAGCGGAGAATGCAGAATTTTGCTCCTATTGTCATCCTAGTCCATAGTAGTCTGCAGTATATGTGTTCTGTACCGTAGCATTTGTGATTGTGTTTGAGGTTTAACAGCATTATTCAAGAACCTACTGATGAATGTTTTGCAATTTGGTATGGGGGTAACCTCCATTAACATTAATCCACCGGGTTAAATAAATCTGCCACAAAAAACAGTGGGCTTGAGAGATGTCCATTGCAGCACCCCCAGGTATGCACAGTTTAGATATACAGGTAGGGGTGGATACCGGTTCGGCTGGACCGGTTTGGACCGGAAAAACATGCAAGAACCGGGTCAAAAAAACCGAAAGTCGTGAACCGGTTTTTTGGACCCGGAAGTCGGAACAAAGTAGAATATTTAGACATCTCCTCAGTTCTGGCCACAGAAGGGGAAAAATAGCCTTGAATCAAACTAAATTAGCCTGAAATAAGTCCATATTCACCTCTTTCTATAACTGTTGGTTCAGTTTTAGGTCGATACTGAAATGTGCTACGAAAAAAACAACATTAAAAGTTACCACACAGCCACGAGGTTGGTGCCGAGGTGCCGAGTATTAGTGCCCATAAACTCGCGTAAATTTTCACTCCAAACGTAAGAATCAGCACTCAAACAAATTAAATATGGGGCAAACAACATCTTTTCTTTCTTGTACAAGTGTATTCAGTCCATTTTTACGAGTTTGGGACGCATTAACCTCCTTGATTGAACCGAGAAATCCTCTAGCGCTAGTAGCGGCGGCCATCTTGCTTTTCTAGTAAGTGGTACCTTCAAGTTGCAAGAGTGCAATTATCAGCCTGCTCACTAGAGGGAGCTGCTAGGAGTTAACTATCAAGATCTGTTTTCTCAAGGTGGTTTTCTTCATTAGTTTTATCAAATTTATTTCGAACTCTGGATATTTTATTTAAGGCAATTAATTATGTTTTGATGAAATAAAAAGTGTTGTAAGTCTGCTTGTTAGTTACTGACAGAAAGGAATTGAAAGTAAGTGCAACATTCAAATACACATTGGTTTGATATTACCGAGTATTACTAAGATATCAACTTCAGGTTTAGGTTCAGGTCCGGACCTGAACCTAAACCTCTGGACCTGAACCTGGACTCGAACCTGATCGAGCCGAACCGGTATCCACCCCTATATACAGGAGTGCATTATACTGGGGGGCATTATACTGGGGGGCATTATACTGGGGGGCGTTCGGTTGGAAATCTGTTTGGATGCATCTTTCCAGGGTGGCGGAATTATGTACCCTAGTTGGGTCATGTTAGTACATATATCACATGATGTAGCTGTCAGAACAAAGGACAAGTTAGATTATGGTTGTCAATTCTTGACTTCCAGGACTACAAGGTTAAATGTACTACGTATTAGTGGTGAATTTTTATGGGAGCTGCATATATATGTATGTAAGCATGCCAGTCAGTACACTAGAAACACACTCTGACGGTTGTAGTATGGTAGTTATCAAGTGAGGGCATGCATTGTGACCACCTCAGTCTGTAGTCTGTACTGTATATTGAGCAAACTTGGTAACTTTTAGTCGGCTAATTGTTGGAAGAAACAGAAGATCCAATGAATTGCACTGACCACATCATTGTTTGTACTTTTGAGCAGAAACCTGCAGACCAGCATGCCCCTGACCCTGTCTCGCCTGGTGTTGGTGTTTGATTACTTCATTCACAACTTTTCTGCTGTACCCGGGTACCTTGTAGAACAGGTAAATCTCTTCTACAATGTTGTAATGTTTGAACATGTACTTCTGATTGTTTGTTTGTTTTTCCTCTGGAGCCTCTATATCAGATACCAGTGCAGAACACAGGTTGAAGTTCTTCAAGAGTGTCATTTGTTTCCTTCATTCTCAGACATCCTTATCAGTAACCATTTAGCAAGGGAACATGAAAACAGAGGACTTTACCTTTTTTTCATTAAGGAAATCTTGATCTAGGGCCTGCATGGGACAACACTAAATTCTGGGTTAGGGTTAACTCTAACCTGCCTACATGTACGTGTTGTGCAAAATTTGATCATAGTGAGTTTGACTTATGGAAAAGGGCATGAAGCCCCCTTCACCCATTGAAACCGCCTGTACGAGGGTACAGACTGTACCATGGTCAGACTCGCTCTTCATCTTCCAGTTCAACATAGTCAACTCAATTGGTGTATTCTCCCATGAATTTCTTGCTATATACAAATGCACTGTATGTAACTAATAAAGGATGAAATTTTGCTGGTGTCTGAGGATGAGTTTAAATGCTATTTTAGCTACAACTTTGAAAACCTTGTGTACATGTACCAACTCCCTAACCCCAACACTGTATTGTCCTGTATCTGTAGGTGAGGCGGAATCTGTTCAGTGGCCAGTATGGGGGTGTCATCAAGACAACACACCTTGATGATGAAAGTAAAGCCAAGATGTGGTTCACCTTCCCTGACTGTGAGAACAACTACAGGAAGAATGTACATATGGTGGAGTCCAGTAAGTCGCTGTGACACCAGCTTAGCAGGCACGCGGCGCGGCAGCAGCTGGTTATATTACACTGAACGGCCTGTCACACTTTACTTTTGCACATCTGACTGCAACCATTTCTTAAAGCTATTTAGTGAAGATGTTCCTACAGTATTTGAACGAGTTCCATTCTACTATGGTTCTCAATAAATTTAATTTCTCATTTCTGGGCCTCAACAGGCTCTTGCGGCGACAGGAAAGTTTGTTTAAAGATTACTTTCAGTTTACTTCTTACTACAGTCTGCATTTGTTTGTATTTGCATTGCATACCCAGTAAACCTCCTCATGGCGTAACACACAAGGTTTTTACTGAAGAGTGCAGGTTTATTTGATCCGCTCAAACTGGGTTGGACCCCTACTCTTTTCGATGAGTGTGGTGGGTTCTTTAACATGCTTGAGGTGTGGCTCTCCTCAAAGTTAACACTGGACCTCCATTAAACTCCCTATTTGAAGCTAGATACTCATTTACACCTGAGTTGAGGGGGGTAATTGGTGTAAAGTGCCTTTACCAAGTAGCCTGAGTGTCATCCAAGTTGATGTACCAGGCTCCCATATTCTCACCTCACCAACAAGTTTGTGAAGGGAAAATATGGGAGACCAGTAAGTCTACAGTCAAACCTGCACAGTAGTGGCGACTACTAGATAAATGTTTACTATTAGTTAAAATGAGTTCAAGACTCTTTTTAAAATTTTGCAGATGTAGGAAGCAGTTTGAATCCAAAGTTCTACGATTGCCTCCCAGGAGATATCTGGACTAAGGACATTCCCAGCATTGATGAAATGGTAAGTAGTACTAAGTACACTTTGTTTGGGATGATTTCGTATATTCAGTTTTTTCTTCCTGTTGACAACCTGTCAACATAGCAAGTGGAGGTATACAGATATCAAAATTTCAGCTTGTGTGGTTGTGATTAAACGCACTCTACAAAAGCCATAAAGATTATTACTATGAAAACCAAGATAAGACCTGTACGTTTGACTGTAATTAGAATAGTATACACAATTAACTCTAAGGAAAAATTTCTTTACCGCTACAATTCATTGCATGTGAAAGTTTAGTTTCTTTATATTGTTAACTTGTGATTTTGGCAGTTTGCCATATTGATTTCACAATATTATTGCAAGTCTTTCTGGGCTCCCGATTGATTGTTGTTGTTGTTGATTGTGACTACTGATGGATTGTTGTTGTTGATTGCGACTACTGATGGAATGTTGTTGTTGATTGCGACTACTGATGGATTGTTGTTGTTGATTGCGACTACTGATGGAATGTTGTTGTTGATTGCGACTACTGATGGAATGTTGTTGTTGATTGCGACTACTGATGGATTGTTGTTGATTGCGACTACTGATTGATTGTTGTTGTTGATTGCGACTACTGATTGATTGTTGTTGTTGATTGCGACTACTGATGGATTGTTGTTGTTGATTGCGACTTCTGATGGATTGTTGTTGTTGATTGCGACTACTGATGGATTGTTGTTGTTGATTGCGACTACTGATGAAATGCTGTTGTTGATTGCGACTACTGTAGGCAGTGCGTAGCCTGGTGAGTAAGCTGCCGTCAGTAGAGACAGACTATCACCAGCTGTACATGGCCTGTGTTGCACTGCTCTCAGCAGGATCAAAGTGTCTCATTCAGCAAGAAGGAAACAACAAGACTCTGTCTTACTTGGTATGTGGACTAATGCTGCTGCCTCTTAGATGTGTAGGATCAGAGGACACTTTTATGTGCTTTTCTTGGACTTTCACTTTTACTTTAAGTGAATTAGGAATGACAGTATAAAGAAAAGGAAATTGGCTTCACAGCAGAGTGTCTCAACAATAAATGCTGTCTTGTATGATGATTGTTTTCTCTTTGGAAGAATGTTTTTTATCATTGTAACATTTTTATGCTTCTCTCAGAAACAAACTGTGACTATGTTTTCTGTTCCGGTTCTTGGAGCCAAATGTTTGGATACTTCATCTCTTACAGCATGTTGTAGACTGTGGGTGACTCCATGTCTGTGTTGTAGACTGTGGGTGACTCCATGTCTGTGTTGTAGACTGTGGATGACTCCATGTCTGTGTTGTAGACTGTGGGTGACTCCATGTCTATGTTGTAGACTGTGGGTGACTCCATGTCTGTGTTGTAGACTGTGGGTGACTCCATGTCTATGTTGTAGACTGTGGGTGACTCCATGTCTATGTTGTAGACGGTGGATGACTCCATGTGTATGTTGTAGACTGTGGGTGACTCCATGTCTGTGTTGTAGACTGTGGGTGACTCCATGTCTGTGTTGTAGACTGTGGGTGACTCCATGTCTGTGTTGCAGGTGGTTTGCTGTGTCCAGTACAACTGGCAGTTGGTGTGGCGTGTTCTGGGCAGCTTGCCGCCGTCAGTGTCCTTCCTGAAACAGTTACAGGATGATGACGATGTAGATGACTTCTCCACACTCCATGCTCTACGGTGGCTCGCAAGGCTTCCCTCCAGCATCTACACAGGCTGGGTCATGGCAAGTCCAACATGTCAAACAGCCTACTGTACATTTCAGAGGAATGACTTCATCCATTGAGATTAGCAGCAATCTGCTTGTGGACACACAAACACATGCATACTCACACACACACATGCACACCCCTTCCCATGCGCTCATTTGCGTACACACACACACAAACTCAAGCTAATGCATGCACATGCACCGCCCTGCCAAAACACTTGCACACACACACACACAGACACAAGTACACAGTCACACACATACACCTGGCACACACACATACACATACACACACACATGTTGTTGCATGTACAAAATTTTTGTATTGGCTTTAAAGTATCAATACACGACTGTACAGGTCACCCCTTCGGCTAGTTGGGTAGCTGTAGCTGAACTTTTACAACTTTGGAATGAAACAAAATTGACCAAAACATGAATGTGTACTGTTGTGTCCCCAGGACTGGCTGTGCTGGCAGGCCCTGGCCTCCTCAGAAGCAGAGTCCCTGCTGACTGCCTGCAGTCGCCACAGTCAGGCTGTCAAAACTGCCATCAAGCTGGCAGAAGAATGTATGGCTAGACAGGTAACTCAATAGTAATAGATGACTGTGTATGTTATACATGTAAAATTGCATCATGATATATGCAAAAGCCTTGCAGGCAACTAATGTATCTGTTCAGTAATTTTGCAATGACTTTACAATACAACAATTATTATTAATAATAAAGTCATGTAGTATAACAAAACGTGAAATTAATTACAGTTACAGTTAATCAAGTTTTGATTATTCATGTATCCAACAGTTGACAGTTCAGAAGGTGTCATTTACAGTTTATCAATAATCATAAGTATCTATAATATACACAATTGTATTATTGTTGTAATGATATCAAATGTTAAGTCACAACTATCATTAACCACCCTCTGTTCCATCCCATCCCAGATCTCGGAGCTGAGTATCGTGCCTGGAGAAGACTTGGTGTGCAGACAGCACCTGTCCACATTCCGGGCAGCGTATGTGTTGGACTCGGTGATTGGCAGTTTGCAAGTGGCCCTTGATCAATGCTTCTTCCAGTCCATGGTTGATACCGACCCTCACAAAGCCATGGACATCGCCCGGAACCTGCTGCCGGCGACTTTCCAGCTGGTGGAAATCTACGCTGGGCTGGCAAAATGCTGCATCCTGTATGAGGTGGGAGCCGTTATGTCACGTAGCAGAGTAATGAATGTAAATACCACACTGATCATATTTGCTGACTCAACTGATTCCTGTTTCCTGAAACTTTTCTAAAGGATCAACTCTTATGGTCCAGCTCAAATCAAGCTAAAAAAAAAAAGGATTGCTTGTTTGTTACCATACAGGAGACAAGTGGTGCCGACTCTAAGGACAGCAGGACTCCAGATGCTTTTGTTGCCTACCAAGCTATCCTGGGAGTGGGGTGTACCCGGCTGTCTAAAGTCTCGTCTCTCGGCCTGGCTCTCATGGCCAGTCTGCCACCTGGAATTCGCAAAGCCGTTGACAACTGGAACAACACATCAGGTGCCAGCAATACAAGTCATGCTGTATTAACTGGACATTTGTCGTTTATAACTGCAGTTTAATCATGAAGGTTTTAAACCTGGTTCCTGTACCATGCACCTGTCAGGTGCTGTAACTGTGTCTCATGTTATCTAAAGGCTGAGACTTCATCTTCTACCATTATTAATCATGGGGTGATAAATACATTTTAACCTATTAATAAGATTTCGATAGCTTCATTTTGATTGGTCATATCAATATGATATCAACTGTACAATTGAAAGCGAGAATGGAGATACATGCACTTGCATGATTGTGTAGAGGACTAAAGTTAAGTTTTGTGAGTTTTCTAACTTTTTCAAACTGTTCATTTGTTGTTGGCTCTTAGGAAATGAATATCCTAGCACTGGAGCATGGAGGAATACCTTTGCCAATGATCCGATCCCATGTGAGAGCTACACAGAGCTGGTTGTGAAGGCACATGTGACTGGGCTGTCCAGTCAGGTGACCTTCTCCCTGATGTCATCAGTCAAACATGTGTTGATGAGTCTGGTGCACTTCTGTGGAGACCTGATTGTGTGGTGTCCAGATGCACTCAACTCTCAACATCTCATACAGGTACTCAATTAAACACCAGCTGAAGGCTCAGTAATATTGACTGGAAGCAGTCTTTCAGGTCTAGGAATAGAAGTTTTCCTTTAGTATTTAAGTAAGACCTAGTACTAGTACGATCAAAAAATTCCAGGGAAATGAGGCAAGTGAATAGTAGCTGTTCACACATTTACCACATGAAGGGCCCTTGGAAGGATCTCTAACTTTAAAAAAAAGGTTACTTCATAACTGCCTCTTGTCATATTATAATTATATATATTATTGATAAGTTAACTTTGTGCATGCTAGTCATTTGGGTTTACTTCAGAAATCTGGAGTCACAGTTATAATGAAAGGCTTTGTAAACTTTAGGAGGGATGTCTACTAATACCTAAATACGGTTTGAAATCTTTCAGATGAATTATTGGTTACTTGTATCACCTTCAGGTTCTCCAACCGCTGCTTCTGGATGGAACCAGTGAGAATCTGACAGACTATCTGATAGTGACCCTGGAACGTGTGCTGGGTCCCTTGGACGGAGAAGACTTCACCAGCAGACTTCACTATCAGCTGGTGGCCACAGCCTACAAGATCACGGTCATGCTGATGACCAGTCGCAGTGGTCTGGACGAGACCATCCTGCACGACTGCATCAAGTTCATGGATGTACAGGTAAAATGGTTCACAACCACTAACAGGACCATTTATAAAACTCAAACGAAAAATAGTGTTTGTAAGAGGCATTAAAGTAAGTTATAACATTTAAAAACATGATAGATCTAGAATTGTGTCCTGAACAAAACACAATGCACTTTTATGCATCTTGACTTTACATGATCTTTATTACACTATTATGATTGTGCATTATTTACTCACATCACACAACTGCAACAGTAGCTGACGTTGCTTATCCATGATTGGATGTGAAAATGTTGATATTATGAGATGATTTGTAGTTGAGATGACTGAGTTGTAATGTTTTCTGTATTGTTCAGCTGGAGAAGAGTCCTGGATGTCTGGCCATGAAGAAGTTTTTCTGTGATGACCAGGGAGGCCAGCTGGTGTCCCTGCTTCTGTCAGCCAGTCACAAACTGTCAGCTGCCTTCACCAACAAGGTGGGACTGACTACCTCAGAATCCAGCTTCACGTGGGCTGGGGGATTCTAAGTCCGACTCTGTATACAACAAAACCAAATTGTATCATAAGTGAGAAAATAGTATTTATTTTCGTGGATTACTTCAAAGGGATTTTTTAAGTGCCACTGACGCCAAAATACATTTCCTAATTACATCCAACAGTATTGTAGTATTACTCAATGAACATAGATGTTTGCACCTAACATACACCCTTCCGATGGTATTGAACATGGAACCATATACCTGTACAATGTACCTCCAGATCATGGTTGCTGCTGCCAGGTAATGATGTCACAGTGAACACAGTAGGTGGTTTGGAACCAGGTACTGTCAGTGGCAAACAAAAAATTTTTTTTTTGAGAAGCCAACAAAGCAAATATGTCACCTACATATTCCCATACCTCTGCTAGCTCTAATGATGTATTGCCCAGTTGGAAGAAAAATATGGAGCAGAGCAGTTGACGAAGTAAGAAAATAGCGTTGTAATCGAACTATTATGACCACTGTGATGTACAATTAATGTAAGGCAATACCTATTTGTTTGTGCTGGTTTAACGGGAAACCTCAGCTGTACTGCTGGAAAGGTACATTGTGTGTGTAAGTGATGATTGGCCCTTTGATAGACCAGTGTTGTCCAATGACAGGTTCTGAAGTTCTTCAACAAGCTGTTCATCTTGGCTGAGAAGAACCCTGATGATAAGAACCTGCACAGTCTCTGCCAGTCTTTCTCTACTATCAAGGATGTCAACTCCACAGAACTCCAGGTAAACTAACATCCACTACGGTATCATCACAGAGAAACTAAAGATTGGCATTCAGACGACGTAAGATATGAAAAAGGTGTTACACAGCCTTGCAATTGATTGTTTAATTTTAAAGTATATTCAGAAAGATTAAGAACTTTGTTTGCACTGGCTACGGCGGTGTATACAGATTATATGTATCATACATACAATGTATAATACATTTTGTATATATGTCATGAAAATAATCATAGAAATATGGAGTCCGACATGATTTGATAAAGCACACAAAAATTTGCAGAATAATTACTTTTGCCAGCAAACCTGCAGGTAAATTTGACCTGACTTGAGTGAAATGCATTTACCAACAACAAGACAATGATAATACAATGCTAAACTTTCTTCCAACACTAAGGTATTCACGGATCGAATTTTCGACGACCACTGTCGCCTTCTTCAGGATCAATATGACCAATCACTGCCGAACGTAAACTCGCGAGAGTTACTGACACGTGACTCTATTGACACATGTCACTGCGGATACGTGACGTCAGCAATTGGTCAAACGTGCCAGGAAGTTTATAACGCCCACTGTCTCTGTTGAGTGACGGCTGGAGTGCCCTGATATATATGGCCTCCTTTATACCTCTCATAAAGTAGTCCTGTTCAGTGTCCAGAATTCTGACTTTGTCCAGCGAAACGGTATGGCCCTGAGATTCAATGTGGATGTGTTGAGAGACTTCAGACGAATGCGAGCTGGGGCGTTTGTGTTCAAGGAATCTAGTTCTCAATGAGCGTTCTGTCTCACCAATGTAGAATTCTTCACAAGTCCCTTGTCTAGTGGTTCCCTGACACGGAATGTGGTACACTACACCGCACTTCTCTTCTCTTGGGGTTTTGTCCTTCGGCGCCACGAGAAGCTGTCGCAGTGTGTTCGTAGGTTTGAAGCTGGTGGAGATCCCGTGATGATTCCTGCTGCAGACGCTGACCTCTCACCTGGTGAAGGACACCTTTAACCTGGGAGAAGATGTGGGACCTTAGTGTTGGAAGAAAGTTTAGCATTGTATTATGATTACTACCAACACAGATGAGCTTTCATTATATAACAAGACAATGACTTGTCATCTTTACTGAGCCCGATGCATTGTGATTACAATTAGTAATTACTGCATGAGTTTTGCACAGATTTTAAACACATTTTATATGTATGATAGATGACTTCTGCACAAGATGTAAACTTGTCTAAGACTTAAAACATATTTTACAAGGTGTTTTTAAGACCTTTTGAAGGAGTGAACTTGACTGTTTAAATCTTGTGGGAAGGGAATTGTTTTTAGACCTGTGCTGTAGATTTGATATAATGTAACCAGTCACAGATGCATATCTGTTAAGTAGATGTGTAATGTCCAAAAGGGATTGTACCCCTCGATCAATAGTACACATTTGATGGAATGGAACACTGTCTGCCACTGTAAGCACAAATGCACTGTGTCACCCTCCAGGACTGGCTGACGTGCATGATTACAGGCAGTAAAAGTGAGAGTGATGATAAAGACAGCTGCCTGTCAGAGAACAGGTTCCTGCTGCAGACGCTGACGTCTCACCTGGTGAAGGACACCTTTAACCTGGGAGAAGATGTGGGACAGACTCTTCTCATGGCCTTACTACCCATGGGCACACAGGTGGGAACACTCAACTCACAACATTCATTATCTTCTCATGGCCTTACTACCCATGGGCACACAGGTGGGAACACTCAACTCACAACATCCATTATCTTCTCATGGCCTTACTACCCATGGGCACACAGGTGGGCACACTCAACTCATAACATTCATTATCTTCTCATGGCCTTACTCATGGGCACACGGGTGGGAACACTCAACTCATAACATTCATTATCTTCTCATGGCCTTACTACCCATGGGCACACAGGTGGGCACACTCAACTCACAACATTCATTATCTTCTCATGGCCTTACTACCCATGGGCACACAGGTGGGCACACTCAACTCACAACATTCATTATCTTCTCATGGCCTTACTACCCATGGGCACACAGGTGGGCACACTCAACTCACAACATTCATTATCTTCTCATGGCCTTACTACCCATGGGCACACGGGTGGGAACACTCAACTCACAACATTCATTATCTTCTCATGGCCTTACTACCCATGGGCACACAGGTGGGAACACTCAACTCACAATATTCATTATCTTCACCGATGATGAAGTTGAATTCCATGACAGTCACTTTGGACTTTGTGACTTAGTCAGTTCTAGGACCGCAACATCATAAAGTCTGCGGCCGTATATTGTCATCATTTCTCGTCTGTATTGTGGTAACTTACATTGTACTACAACGTCTGCAGTCATGGAACCTGGGTTTACATGTGACTTGTAAGTACAAAATCCATGGCTGTATGACTGGAAATTATTTGAGTGTGTCACTATGGAGTCCATCACATTCACCATTAACTGTTAGGAATTGCATTGAAACTGATATCCTAAAGTGGTCGATTGCGTGGCCATGGAAGTCAACAATCCATGATCAATTGCTTTTACGCTGTGGATTGTGTAAACCAACCACTCAGCATTGATAACAACAACCACACCTGTTCCCAGATGCTTCAGGATGGAGGTACAGGGTTCACAGACCTCCTCATCGTCATGGCAACCCTGGCAGGTGCTGGATCTGGAACTGGGCATGTCAAACTTTTCCAGGCAGCCATTGACTGGATCTGTACCTTTCAACAGGTGAGAATCAGAATGCAGGACACTTGCAGTATGTGGTTTGGAATTACATTCTTCTTTTTGTCTCAGTCTCCCTCCAATCTATATCTTAACACAAGATCGACCAGAGAGGGACGATTTGCTTAAAGTACTTTACAATAACTTGAATCCAGCTTTTCATCCTTTTGCTGGTTGGGATATGTCAAAACTTAGCAACATTAATGTGCACAATATTTTGAAATGAAATTTTTGAAAATCATTCAGCTCTCAATATTTGCATTTGCATGGCTGTAAGACCAATTAACTGAGGTGTTTTTTGTTTGTTTGTTTGTTGCTTTTGCTTGAACTTTCATTAACAGCACTGTAGCTCCCCAGTGTCACGGTGCTTTTGAATACAAATTTTGGTGCCACGCATACAAATATACTAAAAGATCAGTTAACTCACAACTGTATGGAAGCTTAGTAATAGCACTTTAAAAAAAATTTTCTTTGTCAATTGTACCACATAACAAGGCCTGAAAGGCACTTCCAGGTTACGGCTTACATGAATAGGACTGGAACAGCATCTCATCTCCCTAAGTCAGAAGCACCGTTAATGAGACAAGCTGGACTCACTAAGAGTGAGGACTAACTGACAATAGGCCTGGTTACGGCTTACATGAATAGGACTGGAACAGCATCTCATCTCCCTAAGTCAGAAGCACCATTAATGAGACAAGCTGGACTCACTAAGAGTGAGGACTAACTGACAATAGGCCTGGTTACGGCTTACATGAATAGGACTGGAACAGCATCTCATCTCCCTAAGTCAGAAGCACCGTTAATGAGACAAGCTGGACTCACTAAGAGTGAGGACTAACTGACAATAGGCCTGGTTACGGCTTACATGAATAGGACTGGAACAGCATCTCATCTCCCTAAGTCAGAAGCACCATTAATGAGACAAGCTGGACTCACTAAGAGTGAGGACTAACTGACAATAGGCCTGGTTACGGCTTACATGAATAGGACTGGAACAGCATCTCATCTCCCTAAGTCAGAAGCACCGTTAATGAGACAAGCTGGACTCACTAAGAGTGAGGACTAACTGACAATAGGCCTGGTTACGGCTTACATGAATAGGACTGGAACAGCATCTCATCTCCCTAAGTCAGAAGCACCGTTAATGAGACAAGCTGGACTCACTAAGAGTGAGGACTAACTGACAATAGGCCTGGAGAAGCTGGGGTTACCTACTACCTACTTTTCCTACTACCTTTGCACCAGAATGTTTTTTAATCCACTCACACTGGAATGGACTTTTACTGTTCATTAAGTGATAGGTGATGTGACTCCTCAAAAGAAGGACCACTGTTTAATGACATAATTTTCACCAAGAACAGTTGGCTTGAGGCAGACACATAATAAATATGCCCAAAAAAAGAGGAAAATATGAAAAAAAGAACTAAAAAGATTTACATTTTACATTTTGATCTGTTCAGCAGGCTGTTGCTGTAGAGGATGTTGGTGTGACAGTGGAGACGGGCAGACAGGACCCGGCGGGAGAGTCCCTGTGTTACCTGCTCATGTACGTGGCTGATGTACTCATAGCTCTGAAACAAGCCACAGGCGGCGGCCGCTCCACCTCTCCGCTGTGTGAGAGAGAAGGGAGTGTGGTGGAGGAGACGGACTGGGCCGACGACTTGGTCCAGGAGGAGGAGGAGGAGGATGCAGAGGACTCTGATGAGGACTCGCTGTGTAACAAACTCTGCACCTTCACTGTTACACAGGTAATGTACCCCCTCACTAATCACACAATATACTGTGTAACAAACTCTGCACCTTCACTGTTACACAGGTAATGTACCCCTCACTAATCACACAATATACTGTGTAACAAACTCTGCACCTTCACTGTTACACACTCAGGTAATGTACCCCCTCACTAATCACACAATATACTGTGTAACAAACTCTGCACCTTCACTGTTACACAGGTAATGTACCCCTCACTAATCACACAATATACTGTGTAACAAACTCTGCACCTTCACTGTTACACAGGTAATGTACCCCTCACTAATCACACAATATACTGTGTAACAAACTCTGCACCTTCACTGTTACACACTCAGGTAATGTACCCCTCACTAATCACACAATATACTGTGTAACAAACTCTGCACCTTCACTGTTACACAGGTAATGTACCCCTCACTAATCACACAATATACTGTGTAACAAACTCTGCACCTTCACTGTTACACAGGTAATGTACCCCTCACTAATCACACAATATACTGTGTAACAAACTCTGCACCTTCACTGTTACACACTCAGGTAATGTACCCCCTCACTAATCACACAATATACTGTGTAACAAACTCTGCACCTTCACTGTTACACAGGTAATGTACCCCCTCACTAATCACACAATATACAGTGTAACAAACTCTGCACCTTCACTGTTACACACTCAGGTAATGTACCCCCTCACTAATCACACAATATACTGTGTAACAAACTCTGCACCTTCACTGTTGCACAGGTAATGTACCCCTCACTAATCACACAATATACTGTGTAACAAACTCTGCACCTTCACTGTTACACAGGTAATGTACCCCCTCACTAATCACACAATATACAGTGTAACAAACTCTGCACCTTCACTGTTACACACTCAGGTAATGTACCCCCTCACTAATCACACAATATACTGTGTAACAAACTCTGCACCTTCACTGTTACACAGGTAATGTACCCCCTCACTAATCACACAATATACTGTGTAACAAACTCTGCACCTACACCGTTACACAGGTAATGTACCCCTCACTAATCACACAATATACTGTGTAACAAACTCTGCACCTACACCGTTACACAGGTAATGTACCCCTCACTAATCACACAATATACTGTGTAACAAACTCTGCACCTTCACTGTTACACAGGTAATGTACCCCTCACTAATCACACAATATACTGTGTAACAAACTCTGCACCTTCACTGTTACACAGGTAATGTACCCCTCACTAATCACACAATATACTGTGTAACAAACTCTGCACCTTCACTGTTACACAGGTAATGTACCCCCTCACTAATCACACAATATACAGTGTAACAAACTCTGCACCTTCACTGTTACACACTCAGGTAATGTACCCCCTCACTAATCACACAATATACTGTGTAACAAACTCTGCACCTTCACTGTTACACAGGTAATGTACCCCTCACTAATCACACAATATACTGTGTAACAAACTCTGCACCTTCACCGTTACACAGGTAATGTACCCCTCACTAATCACACAATATACTGTGTAACAAACTCTGCACCTTCACTGTTACACAGTACGTAATGTAACCCCTCACTTATCACACAATATACTGTGTAACAAACTCTGCACCTTCACTGTTACACAGGTAATGTACCCCCTCACTAATCACACAATATACTGTGTAACAAACTCTGCACCTTCACTGTTACACAGGTAATGTACCCCTCACTAATCACACAATATACTGTGTAACAAACTCTGCACCTTCACTGTTACACAGGTAATGTACCCCCTCACTAATCACACAATATACTGTGTAACAAACTCTGCACCTTCACTGTTACACACTCAGGTAATGTACCCCTCACTAATCACACAATATACAGTGTAACAAACTCTGCACCTTCACTGTTACACAGGTAATGTACCCCTCACTAATCACACAATATACTGTGTAACAAACTCTGCACCTTCACTGTTACACAGGTAATGTACCCCTCACTAATCACACAATATACTGTGTAACAAACTCTGCACCTTCACTGTTACACACTCAGGTAATGTACCCCTCACTAATCACACAATATACTGTGTAACAAACTCTGCACCTTCACTGTTACACAGGTAATGTACCCCCTCAGACTGGCACTAATCACAATGATACACCAATAGATGTAGATTGCATCTGTCATTGCCCCTACTTATGGATATTTTACAACAGATTCAGCAACTACTATGGAGTTGTTTGAGTCTGTTAAATTGATGAATTCATTGTAACAAATGATAGACTCTAACTTTTATACTGATAAGACGAGGAAAAAAGAAATGTACAACTGTAACAGTTTCACATGTTTTTGTAATGTTCTGTACAACTATTTTTCATGACCTTTTAACTACATAGAATTTTGTGTACTTGCATAATATACATGGATATTGTTTAAAGTAAATAATATTATGCTACAGAAAGCAGAAAACTTTCCCAAAATAACAAAACGGATACATTAATAGATTTTGTTTCACTCTCAGGATTTGAACTGGTTTCTCTGGATTTGATTGGTGGTTGTTAAAGTCGAGCTACATGTTAACTGAGTTTGTGATTGTATTTTTAAAGAACCAAGATGTACAATGTACCTGTATTGTATAGGTAGATATAACCACTCTTCAGCATAACACACCAGTTTCACAGGTGCATGACACAGCAGCATCAGCAGCTGGTTACACAAAATGACCTGTCACACCTAAACTCTGCATATCTGGGTTTCTATGTGTCCCTCAGAAAGAGTTTATGAACCAGCACTGGTACCACTGTCACACGTGCAAGATGAACGATGGTGTGGGAGTCTGTACCATCTGTGCCAAGGTGTGCCACCGAGACCATGATGTCACCTATGCCAAGTACGGGTCCTTCTTCTGTGACTGTGGCGCCAAGGAAGACGGCAGTTGTCAGGTAAGCTGTTGTATGTTGTACTCAAATATTACAGTGTACATTCATCTACTTCTGTTCTCTTGAAGTAGGGCGGATCTATCTTTTCATTGCCGTGGTAATATGGAGAACTCAATAGATGTAAAGGATCAAACAAGACAGCTTGTAAGTTTACCTCTGCTGGTCTCTTATGCAGCCGTCACACAACAGGAAAATAGCTCGCCCCATGAGTATTCAAGCTCTGAATGACATGTTTGGCTTTAGAATTGCTGTGAAAGAACAGTTGTCATACATTGTGCATTGTTTCATCAAGTTCATTGTCATCATTTGTAATGGTGCTGTACACCAAGAATCAGTCACATGTACATTGTACATGTATGTACAGCATGTATGTAAGAAAACACCTGCTAGATAATCATTAATCACTGATACAATTTAGATTTGCGGTCCTACCCCTAACATGTATGTCTTGATATGAAAGGATAGGATACTATATGTATGTTCCCCTGTACATGTCCACAGGCCCTGGTGAAGAGAATGGCAGTAAGCAGCGCCAGCCCCAGTGGGAATGTTCTCTCCTGTAAGGACAAACCTGGCGACCTGCTGTACGACTCCCATCTCTCCAGTCCACCCGCTCCAGAAGACAAGGCGTCTACTGACGGACCAGAGCGCAGCAAGGACCTGCAGACAACCAGGAAAATCCACTTCTGCAGACACCTGGAGGTGCAGATGTCATGGGATTGTTGGATTTACTAGGACAACATTTGAGAAATGATAGATATCATCTAAAAAAATCTAACATACATGTATGATCTATGGAATTTTCAGCATTTTTTTGTTCAAGTCCTCCATTGTACTCATTGATACAATGCAATTATTGAAATATTTATGGATACTGAAATCAAGACTCTGAACTTTTTGTGTTAAAGCAGTGATGAAACTTCATAAATTGGCTCATATAACATCAATTCAGAGTTTGAGATTTTTTCATGCAAAATTTAATTTTTCAAATGTTTGCCTGTAATCATACTAGTCTTACTCTAAGTAATTTGTATCATTGCAAATTACAGTTGATTATCTTAAAACCTGAACGGTATTAACAACATTGCAGAAGGGTGTTTACACCGGCTATAGTATATACATGTAGATACAGAATCTGATACAGATAGAGTTTATAGTGTCCATACATTACTGTACTTTGACATTGTTCAGACATTGCTTTTCTGATGAGATGACACAGAATGTCCGCTCCCTTGTCCCTGTGCAGTGCTTCACCCCAGCCCTGCTGAAGGAGATGGAGTCTTTAGGAACAGCAGACACAGTTCTACAGCTGCTGACCTCCCTCCTCACACCGCCCACTAAACCTGCCCAGGAGTCCCTGTCCATGGGCAGCTCCACACGTGTGGAACACGCCCTGAACCAGCTCCACACACAGGCCAAGGTGGTGGAGACCACCGACCAGTTAATGGTACGTACACGAGTCAGAACACACAAACCTGAACCAGCTCCACACACAGGCCAAGGTGGTGGAGACCACCGACCAGTTAATGGTACGTACACTCAAACAGCTCAAGCACATTAGGAATGACCAATCTTAAGTGAATTTCATTGAGCATGTCTTCATCAGCGGCTGTGTTGAAGCGGGACTTTTATTCAGGATAGTATGTATCAGAGACTCAGAATGTATCAGAACAGAAGAAAGACTAGTTGCTATTGACTCCTCCTTGTGACAAACACACAAACACTGCTGAAAATATAACCGGGGGTAATTAAAAGAAAGCACCTTAGAATTACAAGGATCAAACTGATGTGGAATTAAGTCAGTATATATTATATGGCCTCTGTCGGTCAGTATTCACCACAATCATAGTAAAATCCTAGTAAAAGACAGCCTACTACAATGTACTTCTACCATAATTTATGATAATGATTACCATTATAATTCTACTAACTACTCTATTACAATGTTCTGTATAAAGGTGCATGTATTTTTCATTATGGCAAGACATTTTTTTAAATGTTTGTATAAAGCAAGAATTTATTTGGACTTAGAAGATTTGCATATGTCTTGAATTTTGATCTCATCTTGAGCAAATGGGAAGTGTGATGATTCTACTCTTTATTGCCTATCACAGTTCTGTAAGTATTGTTACTGGACATTTACTGCACAGTACATGATCGTACAGTTATGCTTTGACTCTCACTGAGGAGAAAAATGATTTCAAAATGAAGCCAATAGCTGGGATGGGTATATATTTCCCAAGTCAGCCTTTGTACATGTACATGTACCAAACATGTATGTTATGATTGAGTATCACATTGCACACTTCTAAATCTCGTTCATCTGTATTTCTGTGACAAGCAGGTCCCAACCCTGGGGTCCCAGGAAGGAGCGTTTGAGAATGTGAGGATGAACTACAATGGAGACCAGGGCCAGACCATCCGGCAGCTCATCAGTGCACAGATGCTGCGCCGTGTGGCCATGTGCTGTCTCACCTCCTCTCAGGGCAGACGCCAGCATCTCGCAGTCAGTCATGAGAAGGGAAAGGTACCTGACGTATACATTATGTAACATACAGCATTGTAATGTGTTTAGACTTCCAACAGAGAGGCAGGATTTCTGGTCTTCCCAAAAAATTGAAAATACATTTTTTTTTTTAGAAATACCAAATGAATGTACATGACTTGTATTTATGTCGCAAGAAAGGTTATATAATAATGAATGAATAAAGATTTTGAAAGAAAGAAACTTAAAGTAGATTTTGTACACTAGTGGAGTTGAATTTGACTACATGGCATTGTGTGCGTCCCAGATAAAAGGTTGTAGACATGACAGAGTTGTTGTTCTACCGTAGATCACACTACTGCAGCTGTCTGCCCTTCTGAAGCAGGCTGATTCCAGCAAGAGGAAACTCACTCTTACGGTAACATGGACATGGCTTGTCAGGCTTGTGACCATGGTGTTTGGAAACTGAAGGGCTCTTAGGCCATACTGACTTGGTTATATCAGGGGTTTTTCTAGAAAAATTGAATAAGAGGGAGCACACACAGGCGAGGGAGTGAATTCTATGTATTTAATATGGAAGAATCGATTGCTGAGTGAAGGCTGTATGCTGGATATTAAGCTAAAATCTAAATCAACAAGGGGGCGCTGGGCTAAAACAAGAGGGCGCAGCACCCCTCTTTCCTGATTAAGATAAACCCCTGTATATTATGGATGACATCTGCACGGGCATCAATTTTCATCCGTTTCCCAAAACAAGTTTGCAAGCATACAATTAATCATACAAAGAAACTGCAAAATGATGCTGTAAATTGAAGAAAACAACATCCGAAAAAAGGATACGGATGACCGAGGTCAAAGAACATGTACCAGAACAAAGACACAGAATATATTGTTTGGTATACTAAGTTCTTAGTCTTTAGTCATTGATTTTGTTCAATCTTTCTCACCACTTTGATTTCCCAATGAAAGCATTTTTTTGCCCAACTTTTTTTTTCCACACGCATCAGTTTTACGGTGCCTAGAGGATGTCATCCATGTAATCAAATCAGCTGGCCCTGAGTAGCCCTTCAGGAGTATGTATCTTTTGGGGACCTTGGAGGTTCTTTTCTATCATTCCGTGCTTTGATACCTCAAAGATATACATTCTTGTATTTGACTGTTTTCAACCAGTATACAATTGTATGTACATTGTTAACACTTAGGCTGAAAAAGTCATTCACCACACTCCACAGTATTGTCAGCAGTGAATTAGTCCAAATCTCTCATTCCTGTTCTTTATTTTTCAGAGGCTGTCGTCTGCTCCTATGCCATTTACAGTCATTTCCATAACAGGCAACCAGTGTAATGAAGATTTCCTGGCCGTGTGTGGGCTGAAGGTAGGGCTCATTCCCATTGCTCAGTCCTTCTTAATGGATTCCATACTGTAGAAATGTAAGGATTGATTTTGCTCCTTTTCAGGTTTACAACTTCAAATCAAATATAGAAAACTATAAGGCATCATTTCCATGGACCATCTTGAAATTTTCATTCACAGTTGTAGCTTAATTGATGTGCCCTAATACTACATTTAGTAATTCCCTCAAATGGACTATTCCATATTCCACTTTACATTGTGGGGTGTTGTCAAATGATTGTCCAAAATTATCTAAGATCAAGATGACCTACATGTACATGTACAGAGGCCCCTCTCTCATCTTCGACTGTCACAATATGGACTCACTGATTTTTTCGCTTGACACAGAAGCCAAAAGTGTGTCAAGAGATGTTACAAAAAATGCCCCTCACAAAGCAGCAGTAGACTATCCCACAATATTTGTGCACATTGTGTGGATCTACATGTAGACTCCATATCACTACCAGCTGGATTTGGGATTAACAGATGTTTTGGGGTCCTCACCCAAAATGGGGGGTGAAAAAGAGGGATAAGTCACTCATTTTAACCCACTTTTCACTCCTTGGGTCCAGGTAAAATGGAGTAAGGACCCCAAAAACATCCGTTTAACACCCAAATCCAGTTGCTAGACTAAGTGTATGTTGACCTTGAAGTGTTGTATTGATGTTGTGTGCAGGACTGCCATGTGTTGATCTTCAGCAGTTCAGGAGCAATGTCAGACCACCTGGTTTTACACCCACAGTTGGAGACTGGGAACTTCATCATCAAGGTGTGTGTTACTGTAGTACTGTCAGGGGTCCTGTACACATACATTGTACATGTACATTATGTAGCTCTCAATATGGAAAACTCCATGTTCTGCTGAACTCAGTATGGCTTATTTTTGCAATAGGATGACACTAGTTGTCCATTATAAGATTTGTTTTATTTCAGTAAAGTCAAGAGTCTATTTATTTTTTAATGACATTGTACATGTATTGGGATTTTCCCAAAAATGGATGGCATGGCAAGGATGGAGTCAATAGAGTCAATCTGTTATGAATGGAATAGCTGAAATGAACTTCCTTTAAAACCAAATTTTAAACAGAACTCAGCAAAACAGTGTTGTAAATTACTAAACAATCTGACTATCATTTGCTTGAAATGCAGAATTTTCACTCCCAACGCTCCTTTGTGTAAAATTAGACATTATCCAAAATCTGGGTTTGTGCCATAGGAGATCAGAGTACGTTTTTTTCATATTTCAGAAAGACAAAATGTCGAAATTTGCTGCAAGTAAGCCTGGAAAAGTCATACTTTTCGTATAAGAGTGTTTCAAAAATGCCCCAAAAATAGCAATTTTTGATTGAAACCATTACCGGTATGATAGTTACTGTTACAGTAACAAAATGGAATACATTAAACATACAGAATGTTTGCAGTGTGATAAGTTCCTGGTCAGAGGTCACTGCAAAGACTAGAAAGTTAAAAACACTGAAAATGTAAAGTGTTACTCAGTATTCCAAACTAATCAGGCAACAAGTGCATATTCTTTTCATTAATGTTCTTCCCCATACAGGCCATCTGGCTACCAGGCTCTCAGACTGAGATAGCCGTCATCACAGCAGACTTCGTCAAGGTACAACCATGTACATTGTCCTTTGGACTTCTATAGGTCCTTTTTTAGTGTTTGTGTAAGAAGTTACCCACTTTATCACCATATCCTGTATATAGGAATACTGAAGAAAGTACATGCCTTTTGATGTTTTTGATTTGTGGCCTGATCTTGGTCTGTTGAAAGTGTGTGAGAGATTTGGGCTTCAGATCATCCAGAAATCCATGCAGTTTTGTGGGATCATGGTAATATTGGTAAAGGGGAATCTCCAGTTAGATAGGATTTTTCTGAGAGGTTGAAACCGCATTCAAAATGCATGTATTATGTCCCAGTAAATACTGTGCAACTTTGAAATTTATCAGCAGTCTGTACCACACAATCAATAGTCAGTTGTGATAACCCTGCCAAACACAGAGAATAGCCCACATGTCCATGTTCACTAACTACGTAACTGTCGCTCCATGGCCAGATCTACAACCTTGCAGTAGATGTGCTGAGCCCAGGATATTACTTCCTGTTGCCAAGTGGAAAGATCCGTGATGCCACATTCATATTTGTGGAAGACATGTACTACATAGTCCTCATGTCGTCTGCTGGATACGTGTATATTCAGGTGGGGCTATACAATGTCATGTGTGAGGTAAAAAATGAGAAAAAGCTGATAGCAAGCACATACAATATCTCTTCCTTCAGTAAGCACTGTACACAAGTGGACCATTCAACGTGGGCCATAACTCAGGAATAGATTTTATAGCATGCAGCTTTTGGCACAGGAACCAATAATATACCTTAACTTTTTTTTCTGCACATTTTCCTAAGTCATGATTTGTAGTCAATATGATGTACTGTGTGGATCTTAAATCACTAAGTTACAATTACATGTACATTGTAAAAGTCTTAGAGAAGATTATGATATCATTATAGTTGGTTCAGAAATGAAACTAAGCATGATTGTGAGCTACATTGTATAGACATAAGTGTTATATTATTCATACATGTTTAAATGTGTAATTCCAGTCTACTACAATAACTGGTGGTTCATGTGAAATCTTCATGAGACTCAAGATGTACATATTTAGCCAAAGATGACAAAACTGTCTGAATTCATTTTACACAGGACATGTTTTGATAAAAGAGGCATGTAAACTGTAGATTTAGATGTTGTATAGTAACTGTCATGATTTTCCTCTAGTTATTCAGGATATTACATTAAGCCATTTTGGGCAAGAATGTGCAATAACTGAACTGCATTGTACATGACTTTTATTGTATGCTGGAACCAATATTAAACTGGTTGGTGAACTAGTCCACAGTAGATGACACATTGTTCACATTGGTCCATAATCCCCAGGCTATGGAGCAGACGAGCAGTGCTGTACACGGACCATTCTACATCACCACACTGCTGGAACCTAAACACCCTGATATCAAGGTACATGTCTATGTAGCATTCATCTTCTTATACCCGTTCATATCAAGCCTACCATTCATGTAGCTGGTTGAATTAAATTAAAGA
Source organism: Branchiostoma lanceolatum (assembly GCA_035149815.1). Taxonomy (NCBI): domain Eukaryota; kingdom Metazoa; phylum Chordata; class Leptocardii; order Amphioxiformes; family Branchiostomatidae; genus Branchiostoma; species Branchiostoma lanceolatum. Next base: position 292,949 of record CM068874.1, read on the forward strand.
GTTACACGGCTAATTTAGCCGGCTATCTTAGCCTGATCTGAACACAGATTAACCAGCCTAGTAAGGGTTTTAGCAGGCTAAATTGAATCTACCTCAGGAGGAGGATCGGACATATCCTGATAAAACTCTTAGCTGATTTGCATTCATATCAGGCTAAGATAGTCGACTAAATTAGCAGGGTAACTCTTTAATCTAATTCAACTGGCTATGATAGGCCAGCATTCGAAATACATGTGTACCTGTCTGCAATCTGCAAATTGCAGAAAGATTTTCAAGATTGCAGAAGAAACATTAACCTGCAATTTTGCAGAATAAAAAAATCAGGCTCAGGATTCAATGGTTCTCAATTTAGGCTTCTATATAGACTTAGCAAACTAGCGGCGCCGTAAATAAACTGAAACCCACAGCGCCGCGCAAGCTGGCGGCGTTTCCGTGCGTTCCAACTGCCTCGAACCGACAAAAGTTTTTTTCTCATGTATTTCAAACACGTTTTTTACGTATTTCTCGCAAGGATATAATGCACTTGTCCCCCTGATCAGGCTGGCTGTTGAGTTTGTTTTTAATTGTAATACACATACTGCAATTATGAAACAAATATTTGATTTCATTGATATTGAATAGATACGCTTTTGCTGTTGCAATTTTCGCTATAAATTTGAATATTTTTTACACGCATGTATGCTATTCCTGTTTCAATCTTTGCTAAAGAATAAAGATAAAGAATTACAGCAATGTTGCAAAGCTAGATATGATGTGAATAAGTAGGCATTATTAAGTTGAGAAGATTGTAGTATGGAGGCATGTGTATTTGCAGAAAATATTTTCAAATTGCAGAACAAAATTTTGACATTCTGCAATATTGCAGAACACTGAAAGAAAGTATTTCTACCACTGTAGGCTTAATATGAACAGGTTCTTAAGTCTTTAGTAGTTTGTCGATCGCGAAGGTTTGAATGTTACAGAGAACAGTAAGGACTGTCTCATTAACTCATCACAAATTCTTATAGACAGTTACAGTTGTTTAAAGTTTGCTTTCTATGTATTTCTTGTTTTCTGACTGTTGTGGTGCGACTTGAACATCTCACAGGTACAAACTATTACTGTACATCTAGAAGACGTGGTTTTTAGTCAGTATATCTTGTTTATACAATAAAAATTTGTTCTCATAGTAGTCATGACATACTAATGACTGTGGAAGACTTCAAAGTCTAGTTTGTTTAAGCTTGAAACACAATCATGTACTCATTGATTTCAAATTGTTAATCCATGCACAGCAAGTACACACTGTAGTTACTAAGGCATGGTTCATTCATTTGTTTCTATGCAGTAATGTTCTACAGACTGAGCTGACCCTACGTACCTAACTGTCTGTTTGTACCATGCATGATACGTGATGTTTGCTGATGTTTGTACAGGAGTCTGACCAGACGTACCTAACTGTTTGTTTGTACCATACATGATACGTGATGTTTGCTGATGTTTGTGCAGGAGTCTGACCAGACGTACCTAACTGTCTGTTTGTACCATACATGATACGTGATGTTTGCTGATGTTTGTGCAGGAGTCTGACCAGACGTACCTAACTGTCTGTTTGTACCATACATGATACGTGATGTTTGCTGATGTTTGTACAGGAGTCTGACCAGACGTACCTAACTGTCTGTTTGTACCATACATGATACGTGATGTTTGCTGATGTTTGTGCAGGAGTCTGACCAGACGTACCTTACTGTCTGTTTGTACCATACATGATACATGATGTTTGCTGATGTTTGTGCAGGAGTCTGACCAGACGTACCTAACTGTCTGTTTGTACCATGCATGATACGTGATGTTTGCTGATGTTTGTGCAGGAGTCTGACCAGACGTACCTAACTGTCTGTTTGTACCATGCATGATACATGATGTTTGCTGATGTTTGTGCAGGAGTCTGACCAGACGTACCTAACTGTCTGTTTGTACCATGGATGATACGTGATGTTTGCTGATGTTTGTGCAGGAGTCTGACCAGACGTACCTAACTGTCTGTTTGTACCATACATGATACGTGATGTTTGCTGATGTTTGTGCAGGAGTCTGACCAGACGTACCTAACTGTCTGTTTGTACCATGGATGATACGTGATGTTTGCTGATGTTTGTGCAGGAGTCTGACCAGACGTACCTAACTGTCTGTTTGTACCATACATGATACGTGATGTTTGCTGATGTTTGTGCAGGAGTCTGACCAGACGTACCTAACTGTCTGTTTGTACCATGGATGATACGTGATGTTTGCTGATGTTTGTACAGGAGTCTGACCAGACGTACCTAACTGTCTGTTTGTACCATACATGATACGTGATGTTTGCTGCTGTTTGTGCAGGAGTCTGACCAGACGTACCTTACTGTCTGTTTGTACCATACATGATACATGATGTTTGCTGATGTTTGTGCAGGAGTCTGACCAGACGTACCTAACTGTCTGTTTGTACCATGCATGATACGTGATGTTTGCTGATGTTTGTACAGGAGTCTGACCAGACGTACCTAACTGTCTGTTTGTACCATACATGATACGTGATGTTTGCTGATGTTTGTGCAGGAGTCTGACCAGACGTACCTAACTGTCTGTTTGTACCATGGATGATACGTGATGTTTGCTGATGTTTGTGCAGGAGTCTGACCAGACGTACCTAACTGTCTGTTTGTACCATACATGATACGTGATGTTTGCTGATGTTTGTGCAGGAGTCTGACCAGACGTACCTAACTGTCTGTTTGTACCATGGATGATACGTGATGTTTGCTGATGTTTGTGCAGGAGTCTGACCAGACGTACCTAACTGTCTGTTTGTACCATACATGATACGTGATGTTTGCTGATGTTTGTGCAGGAGTCTGACCAGACGTACCTAACTGTCTGTTTGTACCATGCATGATACGTGATGTTTGCTGATGTTTGTACAGGAGTCTGACCAGACGTACCTAACTGTCTGTTTGTACCATACATGATACGTGATGTTTGCTGATGTTTGTGCAGGAGTCTGACCAGACGTACCTAACTGTCTGTTTGTACCATGGATGATACGTGATGTTTGCTGATGTTTGTACAGGAGTCTGACCAGACGTACCTAACTGTCTGTTTGTACCATACATGATACGTGATGTTTGCTGCTGTTTGTGCAGGAGTCTGACCAGACGTACCTAACTGTCTGTTTGTACCATGGATGATACGTGATGTTTGCTGATGTTTGTACAGGAGTCTGACCAGACGTACCTAACTGTTTGTTTGTACCATACATGATACGTGATGTTTGCTGATGTTTGTGCAGGAGTCTGACCAGACGTACCTAACTGTCTGTTTGTACCATGGATGATACGTGATGTTTGCTGATGTTTGTGCAGGAGTCTGACCAGACGTACCTAACTGTCTGTTTGTACCATGCATGATACGTGATGTTTGCTGATGTTTGTACAGGAGTCTGACCAGACGTACCTAACTGTTTGTTTGTACCATACATGATACGTGATGTTTGCTGATGTTTGTGCAGGAGTCTGACCAGACGTACCTAACTGTTTGTTTGTACCATACATGATACGTGATGTTTGCTGATGTTTGTGCAGGAGTCTGACCAGACGTACCTAACTGTCTGTTTGTACCATGGATGATACGTGATGTTTGCTGATGTTTGTGCAGGAGTCTGACCAGACGTACCTAACTGTCTGTTTGTACCATGCATGATACGTGATGTTTGCTGATGTTTGTGCAGGAGTCTGACCAGACGTACCTAACTGTTTGTTTGTACCATACATGATACGTGATGTTTGCTGATGTTTGTGCAGGAGTCTGACCAGACGTACCTAACTGTCTGTTTGTACCATGCATGATACGTGATGTTTGCTGATGTTTGTACAGGAGTCTGACCAGACGTACCTAACTGTTTGTTTGTACCATACATGATACGTGATGTTTGCTGATGTTTGTGCAGGAGTCTGACCAGACGTACCTAACTGTTTGTTTGTACCATACATGATACGTGATGTTTGCTGATGTTTGTGCAGGAGTCTGACCAGACGTACCTAACTGTCTGTTTGTACCATGCATGATACGTGATGTTTGCTGATGTTTGTACAGGAGTCTGACCAGACGTACCTAACTGTTTGTTTGTACCATACATGATACGTGATGTTTGCTGATGTTTGTGCAGGAGTCTGACCAGACGTACCTAACTGTCTGTTTGTACCATGGATGATACGTGATGTTTGCTGATGTTTGTGCAGGAGTCTGACCAGACGTACCTAACTGTCTGTTTGTACCATACATGATACGTGATGTTTGCTGCTGTTTGTGCAGGAGTCTGACCAGACGTACCTAACTGTTTGTTTGTACCATACATGATACGTGATGTTTGCTGATGTTTGTGCAGGAGTCTGCAGGGCAGATCTGTGGAGGAGGTGTCTCTCTCTACTACTCCCACGCTCTCCAGATACTCTTCTTCTCCTACACACAAGGTCAGTCTTTAGCAGGCTTCATTCTGGAACCACATTTACTTCTGGGTACCTTAAAATTGTCTAAATTATGAGGGTTTACCATATCCAAATTTATCTAATAATACAATCATTTTTCATCTGATATTTGACCTTGATATCATGACACATGGAGGATTAAGTCACCTGGTGCCTTCCAATCTTACTACAACTAGATGAGAGTGGAACTGATCATAACATGATATCAATACGTAAAAAAAGTAAAGGAAATTTAATTATCCTTCCCAGTGTTGGGCAAAATGTGCTCAGCCTGGTAAAAGAGGTAAAGAACCCATGATAGCCTTTTGAGACTATATGGACAGTGGGTCATCAATTTACTGTTTTTTATGTGCACTTTCTAACTCCCCAACTGAAGTCAGGTACCCATTTACACCGGCACCAGGAATTCCAGGAGCCGAAACATGACCTCTCAGTCCTGTGTATGGTGGCTAACCACTCAGCTGTCATCCCCATTGTATTGTATAAAATGTGATTTACAGCAAAATAAATCACAGAATTATACAGATTTATTACCACTAGCCAAATGTCCCCGACACCCACCATATTTACATCCTCACATAACCCTCATCTAGTCCAATCTGTCTAAAGTATATACTGTACTGACCACTCAAGGGACTGGTAGAAAAGGTGGGAAAAGATCAGTGGGAAAGTGAATTAAGGGATCACCAAAAAGTGGCCACAATAGTCAGGGGGTCTTTACAACCTTTTAAGGTGGTCACTAGTACAGGTTTCACTGTCATTGAATGATGCTACAACTGTACACATCCTCATAGACATACTATTTGTCAGAGTTATTTCAATTCCATGATAAAACTAAGACTTCTGGATACATGAAAATGAGGAAGAATACCTTTAGTTACATACATGTATATAGACTGTTAGGTATTATATGTATAAGTATAAAATAAGAATTTAAATAAGAATGACAACTATTGCAAATATTGATTGATTAGTGTTTAATATTTAGATTAATTCTTTGTTGGATGTAATCAGCATCTTAAATAGATTGCAGCAGTACTTTTGTTAGAGCTAGATGGCACTGTAGGATACAAAGTACCCCTTTGTTATATACATTGTAAACGCTTTATGTCTGCAGGAAAAAACTTCATTGCTCCCCTGAAGAAAATCGTGACTGAGCTGAGTCCTGTCTTTCCAGTGACCCTGCGAAGGTTAGTGTGGGTACAATCATGTCATTATTGAATGAATGAATGAAGACCTTTATTGCACATTTCTGCCACACTTGGCTAAGTACAGGTCACAACAAAATATAATACAAGACAGTACAGTTAGCGGATACAAAAGAATATGACTATCATTAAATAAATTCTACTTCTCCTCGCTTTTCGGTTATAGTAGATATAAAAGAACAGACGTGTTTTTCAATGGGAAGTTTGTCTAGTCGCATTAGAAATATGAATTTTTGAACAGTACTTAAATGTGTGAAGTGGGGAAATAGGTTTTCTACAAGTTTATACAGTTCATTTCTTTCTTTGGTATATAATACACATTCTACCACAAAATGACATTCGTCTTCTACTCTATTCAAAGTACAATGTTTACATAATCGTTGTTCTAGAGGAGTGCGGGTATGTCTTCCCGTTTCAATATGTAGTTTGTGGCAGCTGATTCTTAGTCTTGTGACCGCATTCCTGACCCTCATATTTGAATTACTTAGATATTTTTCTTCATTATAAGTAGTTTTGAATAATCTATATGATCTTAACTTATTTTTGGAAGCCCCACCTTTGTTGTCGTTATGTATTTCTTTCAGAAACGTTTGGAAGTAAATGTCTTTTATCCGTTGGCCAATGGAACTAACAATTTGTAACGTATTTGAATTATATGAAATTGGTAGGTGCCATAAGAAAGCAAACCCGCTCTCCTCTAAAGACTTACGTATTCCTGTCGCCCAACATTTCACACCAGATTTGTCTAGATCTAACTGACAGCAGAAAGCATCTGCTTGAAAACTGTCGGCTGACACATTCTGGCGAAGTCTAAGGAAATATTTGACGGCATTTAGCGAAGCATCCACTTGTATTGGGTATCTTCCTAATTCCGCCCTTGCAGCTAGGCTGCAAGCAGACCTAGGTACACGTAATGATTGTTTGCAGAATTTTAAATGAACTGATTCAATTGGACAGGAATTTGAACTTTTGAATGAACCCCATATTTCAGAGCCGTAGAGAATAATGGGTTTAACGCACGCATCAAAAAGTTTGTTTCTCACAGAAATTGGGGCGTCGGCATTGTCTAGAGATTTGTTGATGCCGAACAAAGCTTTTAGACCTTTCCGGTAGAGGTGTTTGTGATTCGCCTTGAATGTGCCAGCAGAGTTGACAATGATACCTAAGTAACAATAGGATGTAACTAATTCAACAGGGTTTTTCTGGTATGTAAACAAACAGTCTTTTGGAAGACGACCACCTTTAGAGAAAACAACAACTTTTGTTTTCCTAAGGTTTACATTCAGTCTCCATGTATTACAATAGTTTTCTAGCTTATTCAAAGAAGTTTGTAACCCTTGCTTAGACTCGGAAAAAATAACTAAGTCATCTGCGTATAATAAACAGGGAATGTACTTATCATGCATAATTGGTGGTTCACATTCATTGTCAAAGATGGTTGTAATATCACTAATAAATAAGTTGAATAACGTTGGGCTTAAATTACAACCTTGTTTGACACCGCTATGCGTAACATATGACTCAGTGAGACCATGACTATGTTTGACACAATTTGTAGTTTTAGAGTACATGTCTTTGATAGTTTGGAGAAACTTACCACCTATACCAAGCTTGTTCAATTTAAATATGAGGCCATTTCTCCAAACTGAATCAAAGGCTTTACTAAAATCTACAAAACATGCAAAGAGGCGAGAGTTCTGACTAATGTATTTCCTAACTAGGGTGCTAACTACGAAAAGATTATCTGTTGTTCTAAAGTTTTTTCTAAAGCCTGCCTGATGGGGTTTGAATAATGTATTGTTTTCTGCATAATTTACTAAACGAGTATTCAATATGGAAGAAAATAGTTTACCTAGACAGCTCATAATAGAGATTCCTCGATAGTTGTCTGGGATGGACGGGTCCCCTGACTTGTGAATTGGCACGATATGGCTGAGAGACCATTCCTCAGGAAAATATTCATTTTGTAAACATATATTAAATACCTGGAGGAGTGGCTTTTTCAATATCATTTTACCAGATTTCAACATTTCGTTTAGAATCATGTCATTTCCACTAGATTTATTATTCTTAAGATTAGAAATGGCGGTGGTTAATTCCCCAATGGTTATTGGGGAATCAAGGACAGAGGGGTTTACAGGGGGCGGGGATGAATTTAGTGAATCGTTATTTGAAATTTGTGGATCATTTTCTGGGTCAGGACAGTCCTTTGTATTGTTAAAGAGTTTGTCTACACTGCTGAAGTGATTAAGCCACTCTTCATCTGATATATTGTTCTCTTGCGCTTTTGCTGGTTTTAATTTGTTTACTAGATTCCAAAAGGCACTGGGATTTTTGTCTTTTAGACAGGACAATTGTGTCATTATGTAATTATGAAAATCCCTTTTCTTCTTTTTTATGAGTTTTCTATATTCCTTTTTCCTTTTAAAGAATCTACCCCTGATATCTGGGTTTGATGGCTGTTTTACAAGTAAGGAAGCGAGGTTCTTCACCTCTCGCTTTAGTTCAGTACAGCTTTTGTCGAACCATTGTTTGTTTTGTCCAAGCCGGGTACGTCTCTTAGTCTTACAATTTGTTCTCTTTATTGATAATGATCTAGCACCTGCGTCTTTTAGAATTGAGCTTAATTCCGATACAAACATTTCGATTTCTACTTTAGAATTTGAGTTACTATTAGCTTTGAATGAGAGCGAATTTAATCTATTTTTAAAATGGGATTGTGATAGAGTGTGAGAAAATGTTTCCGTGGATGACTGGTTCCAGTGAAATCTCTGATGAGAAGGTTTGGATTTCGGCCTATTGTATTTTTCATTAGGATGTTTATCTGTTGTGTTTGTATTGATGAGAACAGATAACATACAGTGGTCCGAAAAGACTGTCAAAGGGTGAACTTTAAACAGTAGAACGTGTTGAAATAAAGATTGGCTGGTGGCGATATAATCCACAGTGCTGCTTCCGTTCGGCTGATGACAGGTATAATTACCTTGTAAATCTCCCACTACTCTACCATTTAGTATTCTAAGGTTAGCTTGTATACATAAGTCAGTTATAAGTCTACCAAATTTGTTAGGAGGTGCTTTGTCAGAGTGTTGTCTGTCATTGAAAAGGTTTGAAACATCACAGGGGCCGTCCTCATTGTCTACATAGTCATTTAAATCACCAAGACGTGAATTTAGATCGCCCCCAAGTAGGATAAATCCCTCTGAACTATACTTAGCTATTTCATCTTCTAAAATGTCTATCACGTGGTTCTCAGAGTTTTTATGGGTTGAAGAAGCGCTGGGGCTTAAATACACACAACATATAAACAAATCTCTGGAAAGTCCTAATAATTTACGGTCCAGTCGTACCCAGAGAAGGTCTGTGGACTTGGAGGGTACTTTTTTTATATAATGCTTATATTCATTTTTGTAAAAGAATAAAATTCCTCCCGAAGAGCGCTTAGCTCTCTTGTTTTTGTTTCGGTACAAATGAAAATGACTGTAGTTGTTGATGTTGATTTTGGTACTTTCTGTGGTCCAGGTTTCTAGCAATGAGAAGAAGTCGAATTTATTAATTTCGTCTAAAAACTCTAAGTCCTCTAATTTTGAACCTAACCCATGTACATTCCAGACACCGAAACTCTTGCTTCGGCCCGGAAAAGTTTTCATCGAAGAAGGCAAAAAGAATTATCTAAAAAATAAAAGTTAACAAAAATCTGAATCATGCCTTTACCCTAACCCTCAATATTAAACCGTAACGTACGAAAAATTCTATGAATCAAAATACCCTACTTACTATCCATACCTACTATCACTATTTCTATGTCTACATATCTAACATTGTAAAATAATGCTCTAATGATTTCATACCACATGTTAATTAATAGCTTTTCACCAATCAAAAGAAAAGTATGTTTGGCTTACTAAAACAATAGATGATAACATCATGATTGCAGCAATGTTTTCCTACCACATGTTGATCATTGGTGGCCACAACATGGCTGGATGCCAGGGCCTTGGAGGTGGGGAGTTGATTCGCGAAGAGCTGTTTGGCGGAGAGTTTGTGGCAGACATGCCCCACGGCACGGGAGGGTGGCTGAACATGGCGGGTGGGTATCCCCAGGGTCCCGGAGCCTGGCTGGGCAGGAACGGTGGACGTCCGGGGTGGCTGGGCAGGAACGGTGGACGTCCGGGGTGGGGCGGTTTGGGCGCTGTAGCTGGACGCTCCATCGGTGTCCCTTCACAGCGTGGAGGACCTTGGTTACGCTCACCGTCCTGTCCGTAGCGTGTTGGGGGGAGATCGTTTCTGGCGGTGTGTTCCTGTTGTCCCTGTCTACGGGTTGTGTATTGGTTAGGTGACGGTGACCTGGTACGCTGACTCGTATGCGAGGAGTGACCAACGTCCCTACCAGCCTTACCCATATACTGTCCGAGACCTAAGAGTGGGTGCACCGTCCTTTTGAAGTTAGCCGCCAGTACACGTACCCCGAACCTGTTAATGTGGTATCCATCGGAACTGTATAGAGCTCCCTTTATCGAACCCATACGTGACAGGTTGTCGTTGTCAACGATGTGGACGAAAGGTGTCTCTCCAGCAGTGACCTTCAGGAATGTGTTCACATTGTCGCCTATCTGCTGAAGAGTATGGTCATCCCTTGGGGGTATGGAGGAAAGTACGATTTGGGATTGAGGGAATTTCTCGTGTGCTGTATGGATTGCCTTGCGGAAGCGTTCCGAGACTAATGTAGAGTCACGCGTGTCTCGTGCGTCATTTGTCCCAACATGCAGCAGGATGACTTTGGGATCTGGGATTGTTGCACGCTGCAAGTACTCTGTAGCTTCTGTTATTGTGAAAGTTGTTTCTCTATTCACACATTTGTCAGGATACAGGATGTTGGTTTTGATTGCCTTTGTGTTTGAGTCACCGAGGATTAACACGTCGAGTGCCGAGTCTGTGTCATGATGATTCTCCTCGGAGGTCTCCATTGTTTTCTCTCGTGGGTTGTTTACCATATTGCCCACAAACGTGTGTTGCTTTGTTCTGTTGGCTTTGATGCTCTCTTCACGACGTTTTACACTTGGGTTTGAAATGTCGGAAGTGCCAACATGAACATTCACTTCATTGTCTAACACCTGGAATCTATTATGAACACTCACGGTAGCAATGTCACGAAGCAACCTATCTGCGCGTTCTGAAGGTGTGCAGCTTGTCTGGGTTTCTGTCGATTTCAGAGATGTGGTCGCTTTTTGAGCAGTTTTAGCCAGTTCCTCAAGTTTTTGTTGAAGTGAGTCGACTTGCTTCTGGAGATCGGACTTGACTTCCTTCAGGTGTGCTATGTCCTCCGTAAGCTGCTTCTTTTCTACCGCAGATAAACCGCTACACACATGGCTGACGTGATCATTCAGCTTTGTCTCCAATGCTGCCATTCTTTGACACACAGATGATTCAAAAACATGTTGGTCTGAGATCGAAGTAGCTAGACAGGCCTCCAACTTGTGCACAGTGTCCTGAACAATACACATGTCAACTACTATACTCGGGCTCTGAACCTCCATGTTTGGTTGGTTCTGAGATCCGAGAGGGTCGTCCGATGTGCCATCACTGTCCCGTGTTTCATTCCCGTTTACATCGAACAGGTTCTTCGGAATTGTTTCGCATGTCTGGCACAAATCAGACACCAGGCGTTCGCCACATGTTTCGCATAACGAACCTGAACATTGAAGTGAAGTGATCGGGATATCTTCAGATATTGCCGACACGGGTGAGACACTCACATCGTCACTGCTGACTTTCGTTTTGAGCTTCGAAAATACGTTTGAAAACCAAAGTAGGTGCGCCGAACCCTTGATCAAAAGTTTTTGTGTTGACTCGAAAATCTCGATACTCACTGTGCCGATAGTTTCTTTGGTTTGAGGGTCAACAAATGGGAATTTGAGATGATGACCATGTTTACCCCCATTTGTCGCTTGTGTTCCGTGGTGTTCCTCACACTTCTCAAGCCAGACCTTAGCAAGGTTATTAGGAAGAAACACAGTGATGCTCTGTTTGTTGTGCTTGACGCAATAGTTCTTCGGATTTTTGAGCGCCTTCCTGGTGAATGTTGGTAGATCAGGGACGACTTGGCTGTCATCGTATTGTTGTCTGTACGACGCGTCTGAGAGAATGGTAAATGCATCGCTTACCTCACGATATCTGTACTCAGCCTCCTTGCGAGTAGGGTCCTTACGGTTGAGTTTAGCGGCTTGCTCATGATATAGAAGAACTTCTTTCTGGTAGGAGTCCACAATTTCTTCACGGGTCGCCGTTGGAGTCACACTGAGTTTGGCGTATAGTCCTTCCTGGTCGCGGCTGTCCCCCGTCGCCATATTGATCGGCGTCGGTTTGGATCGTAGAAGAACAATAACGAAACTCGCGAAAAAGGCGTACTTTTGTGGTCGAAACCTACTAAAAGTCGAATAAAGTTGAACAAAGTTTGTTAAGAGTTTAAGGAGTCTAAAATATTGTAAGGGTTTAAAGGTAAAGGCACAAAAAAGATTGAGCTAGCAGGAGCGTGTAACAGAGGCTACCGTCTCCGCCGCCATCTTGTGAATATTTATTGTAACAGGGCTCGAAATACTGGGTGCATGTGCACCTGTGTGCACCCAAAATTGGAGCTGTGCACATAATTTTTGACAGTGCAGTGCACCTAGATATTATTTTTGTCTACACTAGGCTTTAGGGTAAAGACACCAATGTACACAAAGTATACAGAATATTCTTGAAATGTAAATATCAGAAATAGCAATATAACCCTTTGTTGTACTTAACTTGATGTATCACTTGAAATTCTATGGTTAGCTATAAAAGTACAGATTGAAGTTCTTAAGAGTGTTCAACTTTGTTATTACGTTTTGCTGACATTCAACTTAATTCTATATGGACAGGTGCACCCAAAATTCTTTCTGTGCACCTAATTTTTTTTGTCGGGTGCACCTATTTCCAGAAATGAATTTCGAGCCCTGTTGTAATATGTGCAGTAAAGATAGACTCCTTGTCTAGACTCCTTGTCTTTCTTTTAAGGGAATGTCTGTAATGCTTAGGACCTACCAAACTCAGCAACTTGTTTAACTGAAATCTCTTGTTGATAGAAAGCAATTATAGATACTGATTACTATGGGATGTCTTCATTGAGTAGTGAATGTTGCTTTATTTACAAATTTCTAAGTTCTTTATGTATTAGTTGCTGGAAGTTGAAGCTTAGAATAGTTGTAGACCAAGTGTAGGGGGATACCAGTATCAATTTGCTTCAAGTTCTCTAAAGTTTATACATGACACTTGTATGTTATTTCATGTGTACATGTATATATACTTACTTATTTTATGATATTTATTTCCATGTGTATGATTGTATAATTGATGCATGATCCTTGTAATATAGATTATTATAGAAAGTGGTAACAGAGAAAGATACAATTTGATGTCATATTTTATACTGTTCAATCTTTTAGAATAGCATGGCAGATATCCTTGGTATGACATTACCGACATGAATAATAGAATTGCCTTTTGGGAAGAAACTCACATGCCAACTGGAAGTTGTATTTTGTAAGCTGAAGTATCTCACCTATGAGTTAATCATTTTCCATCCTGCCAATGTTCTCTGTGTGTACGTGTAGTTCCAATGGTGCAGGGAAAGGCTCCAGTCCGTCCCTGTGTCAGTGGAGTGAAGTGTTGAACCACCCTGGGCTGATCTGCTGTCTGACTCAGACTGCGGGGACTCCGGTGGTTATCATGGTCAAACCAGACTCCATCTTGGTTCAAGAAATCAAAACAGTTCCTGCAAAATCCAAGGTTTGTGTCTTTGTCTGAACAGGTACAACTTAGAGGGGGGACAGATGTGTGTGGATTACTAAATAGTATGCCAAGAGTTTGCTGATAACCAGATTCATAAATCATTGCTAGATTTATTAATTTCTATATGGCTTGAGACCACTGTCACTGTGATGTCAGTCTAAATGTACATCCTGGAGTACGTACAGTCTAGAGTATGAGGCCAAGTCCACACTGCTGACCGTATGGATGACATCATCAAATTTTATTGCACCTTATACTGTATTATTATTTTCTACGAGAAAATACAGTACTTTGGTACATACCAAGTTGCAATTTAAGAAACACTTCACCAAAAATTTTGAACTGACAAGGTGTTGATACACTCATACTGATAATGGATTCATTCATGATTCAATTTTGTTGATATGCAATATGTTTTTATCTTTACAAACAAACACCAATTTTCTTCAGTCTGCAAATTGCATGTGGGTATTTGGAGCCCTGTAATGACACTGTACATATATTGTACAATCAATTATGGGTATGTAAATGTGGGAAATGTGTTCACTCAACATGGTTCATCAAATGTGTTTTTTTTCCCATATCTTTATACAGACGAAGCCACTTAATTGCACCTCGGATAAACGCACACTCCATTTAATTGCACCGAATCCCAAAATCCCAAACCGGTTCCCATTCACTGCATTGTTAGTGACTCCGCATATCTGCACGGCGCATTGTCACCAATGCCGGATAACTGCACCAAATTTTTTATAAAATCCTCACAAGTTAACAAAAAAAGGTGCTCTAAAAATCGGCAAACGTGGTACAAATGAGCCGATGCCTGCGCAATACCGCCGATATGTTTAAAACTGTTTTACTAACAAAAGAAGGCGGTCTCCATTGACAGTTATGTTGATAGGAATAATATGGGAGGTCCCGGGCGGGTCACGGGGTGGGTCGGCATTAAGACACGCACGCCTACCGAAGGCGGCATTACGCTTTGGCAGACAGCATGCTGTACTCAATAAATATTGGTCTCTACCTGTACACTGTCTAATTACTGTGAATGCATTCAAGTCCACAGAAATTTCGCGTCGCGGCATTGTCACATACTGCTGCAATTATAAAAGACCGGCGTCTTTACGTCACATTCAGTTGGAAACCAAACAGCAACTCGGCAATGGCAATACATGTAGTCGCATATGTGGACATAGCAGTAGTCGCTTTTGGTGGTGCGGTGCTGACGTGATGGCAGAGCTGAATCCGCGTCGTAGAAACTTCCTGCATTCGCCGGAACGAGGTGTACGCGGGTTCGGCTCTGCCATAAGGAGAATGATCTCTCACTGATCAAACTGGAACTGTGAACTCAATATTTTGCTGGTTCTATGAGGTATGGTAGCGCATGAACTGTTACGTTAGCTACTAAGGTCAAATAAGTCTCGACTCTGTGAAGAGAAAAAAAACATGGTGGTGCGGTCCAGCTGGGAATTTTGCATAATTGCACCAGCTGGAGTGTTCCAAAACCGCTGACAAATGGGTGGTGCAGTTAAGCGGATTCTACTGTAGAAGGAAAATTGAGTGCATGATTCCCTTTCAATATTCAGTGTAACAGTAACTCCTACTCTACCCAGATCCAGGACATGGTCGCCATCCGCCACACGTCTGCCAGCTCAGACAACCAGCGCACGACCCTCATCCTACTGTGTGAAGACGGCAGTCTGAAGATTTACATGGCCAATGTTGACTCCACCAGTTACTGGATGCAGTCTGCCTTCCAGTCTGTTAGTGTCTGTGGTGGACCTCGGCCTGTCAGTCAGAGGAAACCACCCAAAACTGGTAACTTTTAGTCTGTTTCATCCAACTGTCCTAAGTAATACAGAACTTAATACAAAATATTCTTTTTTTAAATCAGTCCTCCTTGATAGATTCAAGCCAGTAACCAATACAGTATTTCTAGTTGTAATGGTATAGAAATTAACAGCAACTTTCGTCATATTATGCATCTCATGAAGTGACATGTATCTTGTCTCAGGGCATGCAGGTTTGACAGTATATATTAGTTGCAGTACAGTATAGTTTTTGCCTATTAGCTAACGAAGCTTGTTTTATGTAGGTCGGCCATCCTCCCAGGTTACCTTCCCTGTGGACTTCTTTGAACACCAGCAGTCCATGACAGATGTGGAGGTAGGCAGAAACAGTTGGCAGAGACATGACAAACATATTAAGTAGAGGATTTGTTTCTATTGCAAAATTGGCAAACCACCACAAGGCATAGCATGCTTACATGTAGTTTGAGCTGCATAAGACCAGGCAGAATGGTTTACTGCCCTCCAAAGTTGCATGTAGATGTCTGTTTCTTCACATAACAGGTACACATTGGCTTTGTACATGTACACAGCTGCATAAAACAAGACTGTAGCTTAGGACCTCGACTTTATATCTGTCTGACAGGACAGCTACAGTGTACATGTAGGTACTCGTTTTCAAGTCAAGTGAGGAAATTAAAGTACCTTTCTTTGGGGTCTGCAAGGGATTGGAACCCAGCACCTTTAGCTTCTAATCAACAAAGCTAAGCACAAACTGACAAAGCCACCATGACTTTCTTCCAATATACAAAATTGTTGGCTAAACCCTCATCAGGAGGACTGACATGTACCTTATGAACACATCACGTAAGCAGCAGTCAAAGTTTATTGGAAGTTGGTCCAAAATCCTGACCTTGTTTCACCAGACTGAGTATGATTCCTGCCAAGGACCATATAGTTTGTAGGTGCTACCATGAAACTGAATTTCACTTGTACAAAGATAATGTACACCGCTTCAAAATCCAATAAAACATCTCACAGTATTGTAATCACAAGTCTCATTCAAACACATTGTAATGAATTCAGTCTGTTATTTACTACTTGAATGTAGTCTTACACCTCTAAGAGACCACTCTCATCTTTGCTCATTGATCTTGTATCATATTTGACTGGTTCTCTAGAAATAACTAGTTGAATTCTGATATGATTAGCATTGTATTGATGTTTTATTTCAGTTTGGGGGCAATGACTTGCTGCAAGTTTACAACTTACAACAACTGAAGCACCGACTGAACACCACAGGGATGTTTGTGGCAAGCACTAAGGTATGGTCATGTTCTTGCAACATAGTAGTCTATTGATATGGTCTCTCTAAAGCCTACATGAAGGATGGTCTGTAAGTTGAGGACAGTGCTACATGTGAGTTGTTGTTGAACTCTTCCATTCTTGCAGCCCTCTGGTTTTTCCATTGAGATCATCAACCCCAACCCCACCATGGTGATGACTGGGCTGCGGGTCCATGTGGGGTCTCAGTCGGTGGAACGAGCTCCTTCATTCTTGGAGATATTTGGCAGACCCATACAGGTGAGGTTTCTTAACTCAGGCCTTATCCAGACATTACGGCATGGTATTCCAAATATAGCTGCAGAGGTCTACATGATCAGGGCCTTTTCACGCCACATAGTACAGTACATGTACCACAGGTAATAACAAAGAGGTAAATGTTATCATTTAAGTTTTGTGTATGATACTAACTTTGCCAATTGGAAAGAAGTATATTTAGTTCTTGTTTGAAAACGAGTGAATGGTCTGTAATTTACTTTGCCTGTTTTATGCAACACAAGGATTTGTTTGTGGTGAAGAACTGTACTTAGGGGATCTACATGTACATTGTATATTCATCCAGTTAAGACTCTTCTTCTGGTTCTCTACCTGAAGGGTATACCTGTAGATCAGAAAACTTTGATCAGTTTGCCTAGTAGTAGTCTACAGACAAGCCATGGTAAAGTCACTGTTTGCCGCACTGCATGTTGATTTAACAAAATAAATTGTGCAGCAGTTACAGTCAGTTTCACAATGTATAATGATCTATTTATGACTGTCACAATAATGTGTTGACGTGTGACGAGGTATTGTCAATGCCATGAGTCGATGTCAAACCTGTCTAAAACTAGTTTTGGGGTTTCAAACCTCAAATCATGAAGGAGGCCTCCAGGTCACTAATGACAGCTTCAGGAGTTTATTCTGTGTTGTGGCATGGATTCAAAACTTTGTGGTTCTTCATCAGTTATGAGATCCGTTTACATGTCATAAAGAAACAATTTTCATTCCCCTTTTGTATTCTAGAATGAACAAACAACTCTTAGTTTCAGGCAAGCATCATTATATATTTCCTTTTGGGGCAGTAAGTACCCAACTGGAAATCATGAAAGGGATTCATTGCTATCTCTTTTGGATCCTGCTAACACACACACACACACACACAGACACACACACAGACACACACACACACACACACACACACACACACACTCAACATAAATGTTTGATAGAAAATGAAATCTTCGTTTGACAGTGTCATTAATGAACTATCCCTAATTTTCCTGATTCAGTGCACCCTAACCCGCAACCGCTGGTTTGACCTTCCTTTCACCAGAGAAGAGTCCCTGATGGCAGACAGGTCTGGTACACTCTTTGGTAAGTAAATGATATCTGTCCTCCACAGTCAATTTTGCATCCTTTGTACATGGACATGGAGAGCAAGAGCAATGATGGGCAGGGAGGACTGGAGGAGGAGGGTGATGTTCATCCATGACACTCTCACAACAAGATGAGATGATGATGTACATGGAAAGAAATTATTACTACAGCTTTTTGCCAGCTCGTGGTCAGTTACACATGTACTTGGGCCTTTTACATTCAAATGTTTCAGGCAGAACCGAACAACGAGATTGTTACCTTGAACTAGTAGGATTTGTATAATTATGTTTCTTTGTTTGTTTGTTTGTTTGTTTGTTTGTGTATGTATGTGTGTGTGTGTGTGTGTGTGTTTATGTTTATATGACATGCTTGTTAGTGAGTGTAAGTGTGTGTGTGTGTGTGTGTGTGTGTGTGTGTGTGTGTGTGTGTGTGTGTGTGTGTGACACTGGGTAAAAGAACCCAACACACTTATCAAGAAGAGTAGGGGTGACCTAAAACTGTGAACCACAGCAAAGCTGCATTGCACTGCAACGACATGTACATGTGGCTAAAATTCATCATGCGTCACTTCAGTTGACTGCTTTACATTTCACTCCTTTATCTTAGTAGTAAGAATGAGAATTTCTGCTGTATTGTTGTTGTTTTTAGTTGGAGCTTCTCTGGACCCCTCTGGAGTTACTATGGTTGATTCCATCAAAGTGTATGGAAAAAGTAAGGAGGCCTTTGGTTGGCCAGATGAGCTTGAGGAGTTTCCCTCGTCCTCCACTGGTCATTACCTGACAGCCGCGTCTGCACCACACCCACAGGCCGCCGTGCAGCCTGAGGAGACTCTGTCCACTACAGACAGGTCAGTAAACACAACAGGCTACCTCTCACAACTGACCAGCCAGCCCTGTTCTGTTAGAAAGGAATAGCACTGGGTCACATTACTCATGCAAAGAAATAGGCCTCTGTGAAATATCTAGTCCAAGAGTGTTTTTTTGCAATTTCTTGCATTATCTTGTCTCATTAACTGATTGAGAAACCATGATGACATATATTAGGCTTTTTTGTACTCTAGCCAGAATCCTACCTGTTCATAAAAGCTCTTGTGAACATCTTTATTTTCCTGTCCTTCTCATTAATTCCTGACTAAAATCCAAGAACCAAAATGTCAGCTTAGACATGTCTCAGCAAAATGGACATGTTGTGCAGAGGCAAAGATAAAGAAGAAAAATCAGTTAACTTTGCAAATCCTCCATCTAGACATGCTATGAACTTCAAAGCATACTTAATCTGACAACTTTTCATTAAGGAATCCAGCAATCCATCTTCACAGTATGAACAACTCCTACACTACAATGCTATATACAAAATGAAAGTGTACCCCTGTGCAGACGTGCCAGAGGTTTACTGGTTAATAACAATGCTTATGGAAGTCGTGTCAACATGTAGTCCTAGAATGATTTGCTGACCATACATGGCACATTTGCATAATGTCCAGTTTGTACTAAAGATAAGACTTTGCTGACCTTTACGTGTTCCTCATGTCCACAGACTGATCACCAGTGCCCTGGAGGTGCTGGAAGGTTGTTTTGCCATCTTCCCTGACAGCACAGTAAGTTGTTAAGACATGAGATTCTGAAGTTACAAAGTTGTAAAATACAAGTCATTTCTCCTAAATGATGCTAAATAACAGAATTATGATTATTAGATTGTACTTAATGAATGTAATAGATAATGATAGTTTCTTAGATGTCATGAGGTTGATACATGTACATGTAGGTCATGGGATAGTGTAGAACAGCCATGGACTCTCTTACCTGCCATAGTTTGGGTAGCCTGCTGCCTTCATCATGTCTGACTGACAGCTGCTACTGCTCACTGCAAGGTGAGTCATGGACCCAGACCAGGGTTGTCCCGTGTTGAAAAGCATTCTTGTGACAGTGCCCCTCTATCGACTGCCAAAACATTGGCAGCTAAGAAAATTTCAGGTTATGTAAGAGGAATTCTCCACCATCTGAAGACATACCAACTTGATGACAGTATTGACAGATCCATGACACCATACCAAGTTGAAGAAGTGTTTGATATAATTTCAGGAAAGTCAGAGGGAAGGTTGTTTAAAGATGACCATGGAGCTGCTGAACCCTGCCCTGCCAGTATCTGTACAGCAACATGCCAAGGCTCTGCTGTCATCTTTGCACACCAACAAAGTGGACTACTATGAGCACAAGGTAAAACATTGACCTTGATAGCGATAATCAGCATCAATTAGTAATTGTTAGAAAGTTTGTTACCTCAACATTCCTTTATTGTATGCAGTTGATTTATGTTGAGTCCATCCAGTCAGGGCAGCCTGCTAGCTGTATGTGTGTATATGATACTCTTGTTGTTGGAGGGAAAGTTACCAAATGAATGTGGTTCCTGGCAGCTTTGCCTCCAATAATAGCCAGTGCTAATGCAGTGAAAACTGACTGGACAGACTTGGCATGAGGGGTTGGTTGAATCCTGACAAACCTTTACTTTTGAGCCACATGGATATGGCAAATGATATACAAGCTGTACATGAAGAACGATTCAGGTAGTACATAAGGCATAGGGAGAGTTACATGTACATGTACATGTAGGTGTGTTATGGAGTGTGTTGAATGCAGATTGTAGCAGTCATCATCGGTATTTCCTGCCTACATTCACGGGGTGTTCACATTAAGGATTTTCCTCCTTTTACTCTTTTCCCATATACAATGTAGGCTGAAAGGGCAGAGGCACAATAGACAAATTTTAACCACACAAACTGGTTTCGTCATGGGGATTTTGCTGACAAACTGTCTGTGTCATCGCACAGGCCCATTAAGATTATAGAACAAGTTCGAACAACATTCCCCGTACCTGGAGGAAGCAGCTGTTCTGTTACATTCTGACCGATAAGCACAAAATAAGCCACTTTTCTCTGTATTTTACTCAAGTGAGGAGGGGGAACAGCTACCGACATTGTATGGCGATATCAGGAAGCATTTAACGGCATGTGTGCGTGCCTGGGAGTGATTGCCCGTGAGATGTCGGGCTCTGTGACACCGGTCGGGGTTAGGGGAACACGTTCTATTCTTTACGGACGTGCGCGGTGACCGACAGTTTGTGAGCAAAATCCCCCCATATGACGAAATCAGTTTGTGTGGTTCCAACTCATCTATTATTTCATTATTTCATCTATTCTTAGGTATCAAAAGACCTGTTATTGTGCTTATTTTAGTTCCAGACAGACGTTGGGTGAACACAAGCTCTGCATTATTCAACTGGCTTGGAGTCCACATTAACAGGGCTGATATCTGAGATTGATGTCACGTATGTTTGGAGCAGACAGCTCTTCTGACTTTGATGTCATGTATTTTGATGACTGTATTGTAGGACCAGGCCCAGCTCCTGCATGTAGTGGGTGGTTTGGCTGCCCATTACAAGGGGAATGTGGACATGGACGTGGAGATATTCCAGCGCATCGTGATGACAGCTCACAGTGTGGCCATGGCCCGTCCTCACAACCTCTGCAGATATGCTGTTCTCCCCAACACACAACAGGCAGAAGGTACAGCTTAAACCTCAGTCCGACCAAGAAAGAAATGGACATTTGGGCTGTCTCTTGTTTGTGCCTGTATTTTGTCTTTATTTAATAATATAATAGCTTTCATTGATCCCTCACGTCAGGCACATTCCTGTACATCTGTAGTACACATAAGCAACATCTGGTCTCAAGCAGAGGACATTGTCTAATATTAGTTGACTGAATCAAAGCTATTTCTAATGGACGATGATGGTTTTCCCTGCAATGTTGTAGACTTTCACCCTTCTCAAGCCAAGATGTCTCATCCATTCCTGGAAACATTGCAGCGTGTCTTCTGGCATCTTCATGGCATCAAACCTGCCAACCCTGCACTGGCACCTCTGGGTCTACCAGGTAAGGTTACTACATGTACATCAAACCTACAAACCCTACACTGGCACCTCTGGGTCTACCAGGTAAGGTTACTACATGTACATCAAACCTACAAACCTTACACTGGCACCTCTGGGTCTACCAGGTAAGGTTACTACATGTACATCAAACCTACAAACCTTACACTGGCACCTCTGGGTCTACTAGGTAAGGTTACTACATGTACATCAAACCTACAAACCCTACACTGGCACCTCTGGGTCTACCAGGTAAGGTAACTACATGTACATCAAACCTACAAACCTTACACTGGCACCTCTGGGTCTACCAGGTAAGGTTACTACATGTACATCAAACCTACAAACCTTACACTGGCACCTCTGGGTCTACCAGGTAAGGTTACTACATGTACATCAAACCTACAAACCTTACACTGGCACCTCTGGGTCTACCAGGTAAGGTTACTACATGTACATCAAACCTACAAACCTTACACTGGCACCTCTGGGTCTACCAGGTAAGGTTACTACATGTACATCAAACCTACAAACCTTACACTGGCACCTCTGGGTCTACCAGGTAAGGTTACTACATGTACATCAAACCTACAAACCTTACACTGGCACCTCTGAGTCTACCAGGTAAGGTTACTACATGTACATCAAACCTACAAACCTTACACTGGCACCTCTGGGTCTACCAGGTAAGGTTACTACATGTACATCAAACCTACAAACCTTACACTGGCACCTCTGGGTCTACCAGGTAAGGTTACTACATGTACATCAAACCTACAAACCCTACACTGGCACCTCTGGGTCTACTAGATAAGGTTACTACATGTACATCAAACCTACAAACCCTACACTGGCACCTCTGGGTCTACCAGGTAAGGTTACTACATGTACATCAAACCTACAAACCTTACACTGGCACCTCTGGGTCTACCAGGTAAGGTTACTACATGTACATCAAACCTACAAACCTTACACTGGCACCTCTGGGTCTACCAGGTAAGGTTACTACATGTACATCAAACCTACAAACCCTACACTGGCACCTCTGGGTCTACCAGGTAAGGTTACTACATGTACATCAAACCTACAAACCTTACACTGGCACCTCTGGGTCTACCAGGTAAGGTTACTACATGTACATCAAACCTACAAACCCTGCACTGGCACCTCTGGGTCTACCAGGTAAGGTTACTACATGTACATCAAACCTACAAGCCTTACACTGGCACCTCTGGGTCTACCAGGTAAGGTTACTACATGTACATCAAACCTACAAACCTTACACTGGCACCTCTGGGTCTACCAGGTAAGGTTACTACATGTACATCAAACCTACAAACCTTACACTGGCACCTCTACACTACCAGGTAAGGTTACTACATGTACATCAAACCTACAAACCTTACACTGGCACCTCTGGGTCTACCAGGTAAGGTTACTACATGTACATCAAACCTACAAACCTTACACTGGCACCTCTACACTACCAGGTAAGGTTACTACATGTACATCAAACCTACAAACCTTACACTGGCACCTCTACACTACCAGGTAAGGTTACTACATGTGGGCGATACTGTATTTATTTTGTAACAGACTTTAGGGGCTCTTTTGGTCCATAATTGAGAAATGTTACCTTGAGTTTTTTCCTACATTAGAGGACTAAAGTTATAAGACTGTGCTATTAGTTGGCTTACCAAGTTCTCTCTTATTAGCACCTGTTATCATATTTGTTATTAGTATACAATTTTCAAAACTTTGACTGATGTTGTTTCATTAAATGTTAATCTTTTTTTGTATCATTCTTGCAAGGTTTATTGTCCCATTTGTTTGTGTTAAGGAAACATACAATAATCAGTGAGAAGAGTTCACAGAGGCTCCAGTCTAAAATGTTTATTCTATATGGCCTTTTCTAGATGTGGAAATCATACTCGCCCCATGTTTATACATGTTGAACATGTATCCAGATCTACAGTACTGTACGTTGCCAATATTTTTTAAGAGGTTGTAAAGATAACACAATTCTTGCACAATTGGAGTCATTATCAGATGATGATGGTGCCCAAGGTCACACATTTCAAGATAGTTCTGATGTAGACCCCCACCTCTTTGTACCAGCCTCCCCAATTAGAACTGAAATGTCCCGTACTTCCCCCACCTCTTTGTACCATCCTCCCCAATTAGAACTGAAATGTCCCGTACTTCCCCCACCTCTTTGTACCAGCCTCCCCAATTAGAACTGAAATGTCCCGTACTTCCCCCACCTCTTTGTACCAGCCTCCCCAATTAGAACTGAAATGTCCCGTACCTGCTCATGAAGTATTTCTTGTGTGTGACCCGGCAGGCCTGACCCCTGTAGATGTCATAGTGGCAGCCCTGGTGGACATCATCCATGCCTTCACCCTGTGTAACCTGGATCTAGTTCCGCTGGCATGTCATCTATACGTCCAGATGTTACTTGCACAGGTCAGTACTTCATTCAGTATCATTCATGTTTAACTTACATTGTCGTTATCAGCTGAAAAACTTGTGTTGATCAAATGCACTCAAGTATAAGAATTTTAAATCACCATCCATGGGTACATGACTGTACAGATATCCACAGTAGTGCTAGTGCTATCCTGTTTTATACAATAATAATGTAGGACAACACCAGCACTACAATTGCTGTATTATACAATATAGCAACAGTCAGTCCTGCACAGCAGAGTCATTACTGAGAATGGAGACTGTTACTTTACTCCAGGGAGAGTGTAGCATGTCTCTTCTTTACCAAGCAGACTATTCAGACCAATTCCAAGGAGGTTTAGACAGACATTCCAAGGTGGAAATCTACTGTAAATTCCACTCTGCTACATTAGAGGCTGCACTAGCAACATAAATCACACTTTGCTGTCTCTGAGTTGACACTTAAAGGTAGATAGATACATACTCTTATACATGTATGCTAGCTGTTTCCTTGACATGCTCGTCCTTTTTACATGTGACACTCAGAATTGTCACACCCTGCGACTTGATTGGATCATAAAGTTTAAGATCAAATTACCATCCAAAGAAGTCAAGACAACCTGTACAGTAGTGCTGCATACCTAAATGTAACATCAGGTACAGGTACAAAGGATTAGGTACCTGTACTTGTACCTAAACAATTTTACAAATTAACATCTTTTCGAATTTTCTGAACTTCTTCAATAATGACAGAAACATTAATAAGCTGATTACAACTTGTCAGCATCTTTATTCAAAGAATATGACCAGGTCAGGTTCCTACCGCCAAACTCCCTTGGCCTTGCTATCAAAACTCCCGGCCCTCCTGAATGATCTGTTTCATATTAGTAACGCTGTTCCAATGTGTCACGTTGGTCATGTTTGGTGTTGCATGAGGCTATGAGGTCAGGAGATCCGTCACAAAATAAGCATAGACCTGGTGTAGATTTATATCGGTACAGCACCGGTACTTCATAATCCAGTATTTTGGACCTGTACCTAATCGATTTTTACGGT
The DNA here is from genome assembly GCA_035149815.1 of Branchiostoma lanceolatum. Taxonomy (NCBI): domain Eukaryota; kingdom Metazoa; phylum Chordata; class Leptocardii; order Amphioxiformes; family Branchiostomatidae; genus Branchiostoma; species Branchiostoma lanceolatum. The sequence goes on from CM068874.1 coordinate 318,398, forward strand.
ACAGTACCGGTACATAGTACCTGTACGCAGGACTAGTGTACAGTATTCAGTTTTATTACTCCGGGAAGGAGGTGTGACCTCCTTCTGGGAGTATTGGAAATGTTTTTGTTTGCGCGTTCGCAGCTATAACTCACGATCCCGTTGTCGCATTGGTGTTTAACTTGGCATGTCGTTTGCCTGGTTGGGCGTGGTGATGCACGTTGTTTTTGGTACACCGTAACTACTTTTATAGTCAATGCAATATCGTAATTGCACCCCTATAATTAATGGTAGTGCCACTGCCCTGCCATAGACACCATGCTATAATCAGTTCCGCTTGAGTAGAATACTTCAGGCAGATACGGGGTATATATCTTTCCTACTTGCTGTGATCGTATAGTCACTGTTACATTGTAAAATAGACAACGTGCATCACCACACGCAACCTAGCAAGCGATATACAAAGTTACATACCAATGTGGTAACGGGAATCGTGAGTTTTGGCTGCGAACACGTGCAGAGTGACCTCCTGTCTGTATTGAGTATGCCGTGTCCACTCGCAGCTCGCACACTAGTATGTTCGCACGCGACGGACGGTGCACTTTTACGCACAGTGTGAAAATGGGATATCTATGGACCTTCAAAATTACCACACTTGCAGTTTATAGTACGGAGGCTGTGACAATGTAAAAAAGTTAATGCAGGGGATGAAAGATTGTTGAGATATGTATGTCAGAAAAGTGGCCGCCAGCCGAGTCTAGTGTCACTTCCGGGCTGTCCACCGAATTGAGAGATCCGGTGACCTTTGACCTTCGTGAAATGTTATGTCTCAAGATGATATAGGACTGCCGGTTCTAATCGAGAAATAGTGCTTCATGATAAAAATGACATAAAATGGACCAAACCATTAAAGTCTGGGGCCATCATTAACAATTATCCAGTATAATGGCCCATCCCTACACAATTAATCTCCATATACAACAAAAGAAACCAGGATAGTAATTGTTTGTGATTTCACACCTTACATCAAGATCCATTTCATGCATCTATCTTACAACTGAGCAGGTCACTTGCAAAGGAAATTAACAAAAAATCAACACCCACAATGTACAAACTATAAATACTTCACAGAGAATTGTGTCCTACGGACTCTTGTTTTGTTTTGACTTGTTGTATTTGTTGTGGAGCTAACTGTTCTGTTTTGTTTCCAGGACCTGATGGTGAGTTTCTCCTGTAAGCAGGCGTTGATCCATGTCCTGAGACCCCGACACAGAGGTCCGACCCTGGCTGCAGCGACTGGAGGGGACCAGGAGGAGGAGAAGCAGCCTCAGGACCAGACAGGCTCTGTACAACATCTGCACACTCAAGCTAGGAGCACTCCTGGGGCTGAGCCCCAGTATGAGGTAAGCTTCATCCTAAGAACTCTACAGTAGACTTGAATACAAAAAACTACATGGACATGTGATTATGGGGTGGTACATGTATATACTGGAATTCATTCACTGGCTATGAGGGCTGTCTCCAACACCCATCCCTGCTGTACTGTATTGATACCAGACTATGTGTATTTCACAATATCATGTATTGTAGAAGCTATTGGCATCCTTGCAGACTATGGATGAAGTTGACCTGTTGTTTGTGTGTTTGACTCAGGCAGAAGGACTGAGTCTGGAGGGTGGGGAGTTGGTGGGAGACAGCAGCAGCTCGGCAGGCCCACACCAGCTGGAGGCGCTGCTGGCCGATGGGGCCGAGTTCCCGGCCATGCTGGACATCCCTCCTGACGCGGACGATGAGACCATGGTGGAGCTGGCCATCGCTCTCAGCCTGCAGGACCAGCGGGGACACTCCAGCGGCCTGGGGCTGCAGGGACTGACCCTGGACACCTCACAGAGACAGAGCCACTCCTCATTGGAGGCTGGAACACTTTCTGACACAACAGCATCAGGTCTCCAGTTCACTTACTTTCATGATGATGATTGCATGCAGAACCTGGTTAACGTTTTACCCTCACTCACTGTGCTGATAATTAGTAAAGGCAAGACAGGGCTGGAGATATTTTGTGCAGTATTGTTGATTTCTCGTCATTTCCAACCACAATGTCTTCTGCAGATGCATACACTTCATTGTATGCTCTAGACTGTAAAAGGATGCAGGGGTGTATGGCAAAATCATGTTTTAGCTTTGTAAGGACTTGGAACTTTTAATAGTGATGTACTGATGGTGTGGCATGTATGTATTGTTTTTGTAGCTGCAGCTAGTGATGATGAAGGCAGTACAGCAGCGACTGATGGGTCCACCCTACGGACCTCTCCTGCAGAGCATGCTGGGAGTGGGGAGTCTGAGAGCAGTGGGAGTGCAGCAGACTCCATTACAGGAGAGCAAAATGGTAGGAACTGATGGTGTACCAAAATGGTAGGAACTGATGGTGTACCAAAATGGTAGGAACTGATGGTGTACCAAAATGGTAGGAACTGATGGTGTACCAAAATGGTAGGAACTGATGGTGTACCAAAATGGTAGGAACTGATGGTGTACCAAAATGGTAGGAACCGATGGTGTACCAAAATGGTAGGAACCGATGGTGTACCAAAATGGTAGGAACCGATGGTGTACCAAAATGGTAGGAACCGATGGTGTACCAAAATGGTAGGAACTGATGGTGTACCAAAATGGTAGGAACTGATGGTGTACCAAAATGGTAGGAACTGATGGTGTACCAAAATGGTAGGAACTGATGGTGTACCAAAATGGTAGGAGCTGATGGTGTACCAAAATGGTAGGAGCTGATGGTGTACCAAAATGGTAGGAGCTGATGGTGTACCAAAATGGTAGGAACTGATGGTGTACCAAAATGGTAGGAACTGATGGTGTACCAAAATGGTAGGAACTGATGGTGTACCAAAATGGTAGGAGCTGATGGTGTACCAAAATGGTAGGAGCTGATGGTGTACCAAAATGGTAGGAGCTGATGGTGTACCAAAATGGTAGGAACTGATGGTGTACCAAAATGGTAGGAACTGATGGTGTACCAAAATGGTAGGAACTGATGGTGTACCAAAATGGTAGGAACTGATGGTGTACCAAAATGGTAGGAACCGATGGTGTACCAAAATGGTAGGAACCGATGGTGTTCCAAAATGGTAGGAACCGATGGTGTACCAAAATGGTAGGAACTGATGGTGTACCAAAATGGTAGGAACTGATGGTGTACCAAAATGGTAGGAAATGATGGTGTACCAAAATGGTGGGAACTGATGGTGTACCAAAATGGTGGGAACTGATGGTGTACCAAAATAGTTCGAACATTATGTCACAAAATATGATACATATACATGAGCTTTGGGATTCCTTAAAGATACCTGAAAGTACATGTTTTGTACTAGGCAAGACAATGAGCTATCACTTTTGGCCCCAGAATTCAGCCAGGCTTTTGATATCTGGGGCACATGACATTCATAACATATATTAGTACTCATTGTATGCAATGCCAAAAAAAAGAATAGACCTTTTGTTGAATTCTGATTGGGTCTTGATCTCCTGAATTGCTCCTTAGTGAGTGGACGTAGCAGCACATTCGGAGACTCCATCCAGGATGGGTCTGCGCTGGAGGCCAGCAGTGCAGCTACCAGCGGCAACCTGGGGGGGCCCAGTCTGCAGCAGGAGGGGGAGGAGTCTGAAGGGGAGGCTGATGTGGACAGATACAGGCAGGTGTCAGTCACTCACTAAAGCAGGAGTGTAAAAGTATGGACATACATGTACACACCAAGAATCTGGAACTTGATGGGTGAAACAGTCACATACAGTTACAATGTAGTACAAGTACTCTACAGCTTTGCTGTTGCTCAAATTTGTACATGACATGTTTATATTGCATACCCGGTAAACCACCTCATGGCGTAACACACCAGGTTTGACTGAAGAGTACAAGCTGCATATCCAAACAGATTTATTTGATCCACTACACCGGGAAGGACCTCTACTCTTTTCCATAAATGTGATGAGTTCTTTTACGTTCTTAAGGTGTGGCTCTTCTCATCCACAGGACCTCCATTTAAAGGAGTCCTAAACCCCAGAGGGGGGAGTTATTTTCCAATAGATGATAATTTTAGGAAGTTAAAATGAATATTTTTTACAGTATATGATTAAGTACCCACTAGTCCCGTGCGCATCAAAAAGTATTCAGTATTCTACCAAATTCCCCAGGTGACCCTCTATTTTCTGATTTAATTAAATTAAACAACTTCAGCCAATGTGTTAATACAATGTGCCCGACAATGCCTTACAAAAGTTAGATTACAAAAAGAATGTCAGGGTGGTTAAGAAAAACTCGTCTTGCTATGTGTTCTTTTATATCTTATTAAAAATTGGCCTTCTTATTGTGCTTAACCACCCTCATTTACGCCGAATATATCCACGTTGAACTTTAAAGATGTATGTTTACGCATATCTGTATCTGTATCTATATAGCCGGTATAACCGCCATTAGGCGTAACACACCAGCTTCGCAGGCACGCGGCGCGGCAGCAGCTGGTCATATTACACCGAACGGTCTGTTACACCTAGTCTTTGCATATCTGACTGCAACCGTTCTTTAAAGCTACTTAGTGAGGAAGCTCCTACAGTACTTGATGACAACGAGTTCCATTCTACTATGGTTCTCGGGAAATACGAATTTTTGAACACATCAATCCTTGGCTGATAACTCTGGTACTTAAAAGCATGACTATTTCTGGTCCTCTTCTGAGCTGGCATTAGATACTTATCAGTCGGTACGTCCACAAGTTTATTAGTCATCTTGTACATCATGCAAAGTCTGGACATTGTTCTCCTGTCCTCAAGTAACATCCATTGCAGGTCTGTTTTCATTTTTGTTACACTAGCGCCCCTTTCATAGTTGTTCGTGCAGAATCTAGCACCTTGGTTCTGCACCCTCTCCAGTTTATAGCATAGGGAATACATGGGCAGGGTCTGCACGGGTTTAGTGAGTATCATATTGTTTTAAAAAACACACCTCCTTTAATGTAACCTGGGCGAAGTGAGGAAATTCATGTAAAGTTTTCCCAAGGACACAATGTCAACAGGGCACATCACGGGATTCAAACCCAGGACTGCAGGGTTCTGGGCCAAAAACCTGGCTCCCATTACGCCACTGCGATGCTGCGATGAACATGATTGACAACGTGTGGTGTGATGTACTGTGTTGTATGTATCTGTAGGCTGCAGTCCCTGCGCAGGGCTCTGCTGGACATGATTGACAGCGTGTGGTGTGATTGTACTGTGTTGTATGTGTCTGTAGGCTGCAGTCCCTGCGCAGGGCTCTGCTGGACATGATTGACAGCGTGTGATGTGATTGTACTGTGTTGTATGTATCTGTAGGCTGCAGTCCCTGCGCAGGGCTCTGCTGGACATGATTGACAGCGTGTGGTGTGATGTACTGTGTTGTATGTGTCTGTAGGCTGCAGTCCCTGCGCAGGGCTCTGCTGAACATGATTGACAGCGTGTGGTGTGATTGTACTGTGTTGTATGTGTCTGTAGGCTGCAGTCCCTGCGCAGGGCTCTGCTGGACATGATTGACAGCGTGTGGTGTGATGTACTGTGTTGTATGTGTCTGTAGGCTGCAGTCCCTGCGCAGGGCTCTGCTGAACATGATTGACAGCGTGTGGTGTGATGTACTGTGTTGTATGTATCTGTAGGCTGCAGTCCCTGCGCAGGGCTCTGCTGAACATGATTAACAGCGTGTGGTGTGATTGTACTGTGTTGTATGTATCTGTAGGCTGCAGTCCCTGCGCAGGGCTCTGCTGGACATGATTGACAGCATGTGGTGTGATTGTACTGTGTTGTATGTGTGTGTAGGCTGCAGTCCCTGCGCAGGGCTCTGCTGAACATGATTGACAGCGTGTGATGTGATTGTACTGTGTTGTATGTGTCTGTAGGCTGCAGTCCCTGCGCAGGGCTCTGCTGGACATGATTGACAGCGTGTGATGTGATTGTACTGTGTTGTATGTATCTGTAGGCTGCAGTCCCTTCGCAGGGCTCTGCTGGACATGATTGACAGCGTATGATGTGATTGTACTGTGTTGTATGTATCTGTAGGCTGCAGTCCCTGCGCAGGGCTCTGCTGGACATGATTGACAGCGTGTGGTGTGATGTACTGTGTTGTATGTGTCTGTAGGCTGCAGTCCCTGCGCAGGGCTCTGCTGGACATGATTGACAGCGTATGATGTGATTGTACTGTGTTGTATGTATCTGTAGGCTGCAGTCCCTGCGCAGGGCTCTGCTGAACATGATTGACAGCGTGTGATGTGATTGTACTGTGTTGTATGTATCTGTAGGCTGCAGTCCCTGCGCAGGGCTCTGCTGGACATGATTGACAGCGTGTGATGTGATTGTGCTGTGTTGTATGTATCTGTAGGCTGCAGTCCCTACGCAGGGCTCTGCTGGACATGATTGACAGCGTGTGGTGTGATGTACTGTGTTGTATGTGTCTGTAGGCTGCAGTCCCTGCGCAGGGCTCTGCTGGACATGATTGACAGCGTGTGATGTGATTGTGCTGTGTTGTATGTATCTGTAGGCTGCAGTCCCTGCGCAGGGCTCTGCTGGACATGCTGATGAAGGACATCCCCAGACTGAGGGAGGTCGGTGGGACCAGAGCCATTCCATTCCTACAGGTCAGTAACACCATCATGGATGGGCCGGGGGAACCTACCAAAAATGGATTGGAGGGAAGTAAACTGGGGTCTCTTTTTCTATGTTCACTTTGGAGTGGGTTAAACTTCGGAGTGATTGATATATGCATGGAATGGTGAAAGTTTCCGTTTTGCCCCAGAATGCAGCAATTCACCCAGTTTCCCCTTTGATACCAGGTGTTCGATAATAGATCTAAATGTATGTTTCAGTTGTGATGTAATATATAATTCTTCTGTAAACTCCTTGATTATGACGCTCAATTTACTATTCAACCTCCTCTTGAAACCTTCCATGCCTGAGTACAGGTGGTTCTGATGCTGAGCTCGGACCTGGACTGCAGTGACATGAGGGACTCTGCAATGCTGAACAACCTCCTGTCATGTTTACTCCAACAGCTGGACATCCCCACACAGGTTAGTACACCCGTCTTCACTCCAGCCCGGGCACAACATGTCTACCTTACAAATGTAGGACAGCTCAGGAGAGGACATGAGATTCATGACTGGTAATGGGGAATTTGTTTTCCTGCAAACTATTAGAGAATGGACCTCATTAGCTTTAAACATCAGGCAGAGTTAGATATGAACGATTTATGTGTTAACCAGCTACCCAGACTGCTCCGCTCCATGGTGTGTGGAGGAAGGTGGTTATATTTGTTGAAGTGAAAGTTTAGAGCAATAAACCAACATGTACCACTGTCAGTATGTGTAGCTCTTTTGTTAACAATCCTGAGGTATCACACAACCTCTCTTACAGGATGTGACCAAGATGGCAGAAAGAAGCAAGGAGCATGAGGTCCAGCTGGTCATCATGAGGCTGCTGAGTGTCTTCATGTCCCGCACAAAGATACTGTCTAAAACACACACTGAGGTTAGAGCAGTTACTCACAATTCTATTGGTCCTGTTTCAGGTTAATTAATTTCCTCAGGTAAGTAGGGAAGGAAGGAAGGAAGGACTCCTTACAAAGCAAGTAACGGTGCATCAACAACCTGTCTTCAGTCCCTATTAGAAAAGAACAGGGCACAAATAAAACAAACTTTCTGAAAATAATTTCATCAGGTTGGTAGAACATAGAGTACTGTAGATTCTTTTTACACAACCGGTAATTCTCACCTGCTAACGTTTCGATGTCTGTCAGACACCTTCATCAGAGCTTCTGACTGGAATACTGCTTCTCACCGCTATAAGTAGCTTCTCATTGGCTACTTATAGCGGTGAGAAGCAGTACTCCAGTCAGAAGCTCTGATGAAGGTGTCTGACAGACATTGAAACGTTAGCAGGTGAGAATTACTGGTTGTGTAAAAAGAATCTCCAGTACTCCAAAACAAACTTTCTATTAGAAGTTATTTCCTTTTTATAACATATATAATTTTGTGGGGGAAACCTACACGTGGTGTGGAGTCAGGAAGTAGTTTAGTAAGAATGATGCATTACTTACTGTTCTCCATCCCCCAGAGTTCCTCGGAGCTGTCCCAGCACACAGCTGGTGTGGTGCTGTCTACTGGCCTGTTGGACTACTGTCTGCTGTGTCTGAAGGAGCTGCACAAGTACTGGACAGACAGTCTCAGGGAACAGGTACAGGCACACGCATAAAGGAGTCAGAAAGCTGTATTTTAAGTAACATTTTAAGAATGTCAGAATAAACGTTGATCACTAAGTCTAGCTTTATTTACTAGTCTTTTGAAACTCACCTGAGAACTGTACTGTTGGAAATGAGAACATTTTTCCAATTTGACAATAACATACACCTAATGACATCCAAAGAAGTCTGAAAATGGAGGTTATTTGTTTGCTCAAAAACCTGACATATATACTGTCTAGAACCCAACTATCATCATAATATTTTACCAGCAGATCACAGCTCAGGTGCGTGACCTGTTTCTCAGGTGTATCTGGATACAGAGCAGACTCACTCAGTGATCTCTTTGTAGAACATACCTCCACCACATACACAGTCCTGCATGGCCAGTGATACATCTACATGTAGTCTGCACACAATATTTGGTCAGATTTTGAATAAAAAAGGCTATAGAATGACATTACATTTTCTGCCATTGAGTTGTTTAGTACACACAGCTATGAGTGTTTTGTTCCCTGTTTAAAGTAACAAAATGGTATTATAATGGTGTGTGTGTTCTTACTACATGTTGTCTTTTGCAGGAATCACAAGCCACAGTTGTCAGTAACTTACTGAAGCCGCACCAGTCCATGTCACCCCCAGACATGTCTCCCTTCTTCCTCAGACAGTATGTGAAGGTAAGGGTTAGACAGTTTTTTTTCTACACCAGTCCATGTCACCCCCAGACATGTCTCCCTTCTTCCTCAGACAGAATGTGAAGGTAAGGGTTAGACAGTTTGTACACCAGTCCATGTCACCCCCAGACATGTCTCCCTTCTTCCTCAGACAGTATGTGAAGGTAAGGGTTAGACAGTTTGTACACCAGTCCATGTCACCCCCAGACATGTCTCCCTTCTTCCTCAGACAGTATGTGAAGGTAAGGGTTAGACAGTTTGTACACCAGTCCATGTCACCCCCAGACATGTCTCCCTTCTTCCTCAGACAGTATGTGAAGGTAAGGGTTAGACAGTTTGTACACCAGTCCATGTCACCCCCAGACATGTCTCCCTTCTTCCTCAGACAGTATGTGAAGGTAAGGGTTAGACAGTTTGTACACCAGTCCATGTCACCCCCAGACATGTCTCCCTTCTTCCTCAGACAGTATGTGAAGGTAAGGGTTAGACAGTTTGTACACCAGTCCATGTCACCCCCAGACATGTCTCCCTTCTTCCTCAGACAGTATGTGAAGGTAAGGGTTAGACAGTTTGTACACCAGTCCATGTCACCCCCAGACATGTCTCCCTTCTTCATCAGACAGTATGTGAAGGTAAGGGTTAGACAGTTTGTACGCCAGTCCATGTCACCCCCAGACATGTCTCCCTTCTTCATCAGACAGTATGTGAAGGTAAGGGTTAGACAGTTTGTACACCAGTCCATGTCACCCCCAGACATGTCTCCCTTCTTCCTCAGACAGTATGTGAAGGTAAGGGTTAGACAGTTTGTACACCAGTCCATGTCACCCCCAGACATGTCACCCTTCTTCCTCAGACAGTATGTGAAGGTAAGGGTTAGACAGTTTGTACACCAGTCCATGTCACCCCCAGACATGTCTCCCTTCTTCCTCAGACAGTATTTGGAGGTAAGGGTTAGACAGTTTGTATATCAGTCCATGTAACCCCCAGACATGTCTCCCTTCTTCCTCAGACAGTATGTGAAGGTAAGGGTTAGACAGTTTGTACACCAGTCCATGTCACCCCCAGACATGTCTCCCTTCTTCCTCAGACAGTATGTGAAGGTAAGGGTTAGACAGTTTTTGTACACCAGTCTTTCCCTGTGTAAGATCTACAATGTAGACATAACATCAAGTACTGTTACAGTATAAAAAATAACAGGAAACATTCAATCTCAAATGACTGATGTAAATATTATATTTAAGGTGTATACTCTTTGTCAACCTGAATTATTCCTTTTCTGCTTTGCGTAATACATGTACATAGTATTACATACCATGTCATGTCATGTACTTTAAAGTGTTTGCCTCTACTCAAGTCCTTTGAACTAAAAGTATTTTGAATCATCATTGTGAACTGGTACCCTCTCATTACTGTTGTATCTGAACTATCTAAACTATAATCTTGAATTACTGAAAGTTAATGTGATCATAATTATAGACATTACATCTAAAGTTGAATGTGTTAACCAGAAGTTGATGTCTAATAAGGTGCTTCAATTTTTTGCAGGGCCATGCACAAGATGTATTTGAAGCCTACCCCCAGTTGTTGACAGAGATGGTTCTACGTTTGCCTTGCCAGGTAACATCTATTTGTAGCTATGTCTAGCTATGGCTTGTCTAAGTGACAGTCTGATTTTGCTGACCTGAACCCTAATTTGCATGTTACTGGATGTGGATACAGCCCAGGTCTTCTTAACCTGAAAGTAAGTTGAAGGTCCCCTGTCAAAGAGACCAAAATCCCAAACATGTTAAAGAACCCAGCACACATATTATTTAGTACAAATATCATTGACATACAAAATGTATATTTTACATTTTTTCCCTCCGTGAAACCGAGGTATTGTGACTGCTGTTTGTGATGTACATGTGGATGTCTGTCCGCACGATAACTGGAGAATGCCTGGGTGGATTGTCTTGTTTTGAATTTGATTCTATTCTAAAAATCATGTTTTTCGGGATGTGCAATAATTATTGTTTAATTAACAAATTAGTCCATCTTAGTTACAGAACTTGTGTATAATGCCGTTTTGTCATTAACTGTTTATTGAATTCACATAAAACAAAATGTCATAAGGTGGCCACATATGTAGGTGTCCAAGCTGTGGTAATGCGAGTGTTGTTACAGTAGTAATGCATTCATCAATCTAGATGCTCACACCATTAGACTAAGTACTGATTTTTAGACAAGACATCTTTAAATGGATTCCTCAAGTTTAAGGAGTTGTTACAATAGCTTTGATGAGAGGAAAGTCTCCGTACGTGATGACAGGATGTGACTTGTGTGTTCCTGTGTGTTTCAGATTAAGAAGGTGACAGATCTGTGCCCCTCGGTGACGTCTCCTGTGTTCCAGCAGGACTGGTTCCATGTGCTGTCAGAGGTGACAGGGTGTTCATTGATTGCATGTTCAATACAAATTTACTACTTCTGGTACATGATTGAATGTGATATGTGTGGATTCACCTTGCACAAGAATTACTATATTTGCTAAGCCAAGCACAGAAGTTATATTCCATCATTTATTGAGTGATCAGTCAATTTGATTCTTGACTAAGTTATCTTACACACCTACATTTTCAAAGTGAAAAACATCATCTGAATGTCTGAGCCCAGTCTCTCCCGTTAACAAAATCTAAGTCATATGGGTCAAATATTATGGCATGGGACTGGTACTCGAAATATACATTTTAGGGGGAAATTTTCAAAGGCCAGTATTCAAAAATTGAGAGATAGTACAAATTATTCTCTAACTGCACACTCATGATCAGGTCATTTTTTTTGGCCTTTGATATCATGGCAGGAACCAAACTAACTCAATTAAGTGTGGGCTTGTATTTACGTCCTATGTGTGAGCCTGTACTTGTGTGTTTTGTTGTAAAGATGTGAGCCTGTACTAGTCTTTTGTGTTGTGTGTTTTGTTGTAAAGATGTGAGCCTGTACTCATGTGTTTTGTTGTAAAGATGTGAGCCTGTACTTGAGTGTTTTGTTGTAAAGATGTGAGCATGTACTAGTCTTGTATGTTGTGTGTTTTGTTGTAAAGATGTGAGCCTGTACTCATGTGTTTTGTTGTAAAGATGTGAGCCTGTACTAGTGTGTTGTGTGTTTTGTTGTAAAGATGTGAGCCTGTACTCATGTGTTTTGTTGTAAAGATGTGAGCCTGTACTAGTGTGTTGTGTGTTTTGTTGTAAAGATGTGAGCCTGTACTCATGTGTTTTGTTGTAAAGATGTGAGCCTGTACTCGTGTGTTTTGTTGTAAAGATGTGAGCCTGTACTAGTCTTGTGTGTTGTGTGTTTTGTTGTAAAGATGTGAGCCTGTTCTTGTGTGTTGTGTGTTTTATAAAGATGTGAGCCTGTACTACTACTAGTGTGTTATGTGTTGGGCTTGACTTTGGTAGAAAAGTATTTCAGGGACCATTTCGAATTATCCTGTCTGTATTTTCTGCAGTATATGCTGACACAACATACAACCTTCATCAGGAGGCAAGTCAGGAAAGTGAGTAGAAACTGTTTTACATGAGTGGCTGGCTAGAACATTTCCTAGACAGCTGATGATTCATTGAGACTTATAAGTAGAGTGGTCCTCACACTTTGATTGATATGATTTGCAGTATATATGTGCATGGATGTTAACTTCCATACTCTCGTCCAAAAGTGCGGAGTGCTAGGCAGAGAAAGCAACATGTACCATAATTATGAAAGTCTTTGGTATGACTGGGCTTGGGAAACACTCCACCAACTTAGGCTACTGCAGCGCTCAGTAGCACCTGTGCTTATGACATGATATTTGTGTTGATTTTCTGTGCAGTGCTGATTTTGTGTGCTTTGTTTTGCAGCTGATGCTGTACCTGTGTGGTTCTAAGGAGAAATACCGCCAGCTGCGCGACCTGCACGCTTTACAGTCACACATGGGCCAAGTCAAGTGAGTAAGAGATGGAGGGAACAGTGGAATTAGGAACACCATCAAGGATTGAATTCAACTGTTAGTGCCTGATAAAGGAAGGAATGGATGAAAGTTCATTATAAATGAATGAATGAAAATACAAGCCAGATACAAGAGACAGTGGTTGAATCGTTGGGTCGTGTGTCAGATAAATGTAAGATTGTAAGTTTATAATGTTACTGAATTAAAAGTGAGGCTTAGAATACATCCTTATTTTTAAAAGGTAATCAGTAATTCCTACATGCTATAACTAAAGCCCACAAACATGGGGAATCAATTAATGTGCAATGATGAACTACATAAAAGTCCCTGGTTGTAGTTTGAGGGTTTTTTCAATAGTAATTTGTTTCAGTCACTAATATGTAAAAATCAGCACAGTCACTCACATGTACAGTAGAATCCGCTTAACTGCATATCCCATTTGTCAGCATATTTGGTGCAATTATCCAGCTGGTGCCATAATGCGAAGTTGCTCAGCTGGACCGGTAGTACACTTATTAAGTAGGAGAATAGTTTATAAACCTCGGTGTGCTGTATGAACTTGTTAGCAATTGCATTTAGATGCTAGAAAGCTTTCGTTATACAGTTACAGTGCGGTAACACTGTAGATTCCACCTCTTGTTTTGGCCACGTTCATGTATTAGAACAGTAAATTTCAAATTCTCAGGAAAGACATCTCAAGACAAAGTGAGTGAAATCAGTAAGCGCCAGAGAGGCCCCTCTCATGTTTGGACAGATTTGACTGTGTACACCATCGTAGTGAATTACTGTACAATGTACTGCACTACGTATCCAGTGGGTAGATATGGTTAGATGACCATATAGCAGAGCAGAACCCGCGGGTACATCCTTCGGGTGAATGGAGGAAATTTCTAGGACGCGAATTCAGCTCTGTCTCAAAAGGATGTGACAGATGATCACGTCAGCACCGCATCCCCGTAAGCGACTGCTATGTCCGTCTACGAGTCTGTAGCCCTTGCCGAGTCGCTGTGTGGTTTCCAACTAGATCTGAGAACTGCGACTAGATGTACGTAAAGACGCCGGTCTTTTATTATTGCAGCAGTATGTGACTATAGCGCTGCCGCAAACCTGAAACCACCGACAACACCCATGTCATCCTTAACGCGAAATCGAATCCCCGCGAACTTAAATGCATTCACAGTAATAAGACAGTGTACAGGTAGAGACCAATTTTTATTGACTACAGTATGCTGTCTGCCAAAATGCAATTACGCCTTTGGCAGGCTCGCACCCCTTTATGGTGCTGACACACCCCATGACCCACCCGGGACCTCCCTTATGATCGCTATCAACGTAATTGTCAATGGAGACCACCTTCTTTTGTTAGGCGGTATTGTGCCTCTACACAGGCAGTTATTGGCTCATTTGTATCGGGTTTGCCGATTTTTAGCGCACCTTTTTAGTCAACTTGTCAACGATGTTTGAACAAATTTGGTGCAGTTATCCGGCATTGGTGACAATGCGCCGTGCAGATATGTGGAGTCACTAACAATTGAGTGAATGGGAACCGGTTTGGGGTTTTGCGATTCGGTGCAATTAAATGGAGTGTGCGTTAATCCGTTGTGCCATTAAGTGGATTCTGTTACTGTAATTGATAGTCACTCTGTAAGTTGCTATTTAGTTAAACACTTAAATGTAAGGCATATAACTTAACAATCATACATGAAGCTACAACTGTTACAGTTACTGTAGACAATGATTTGTAATATATTCTAATCGCAAATTTTGAAAGAAATGAGTTTGAATTTGAGTCCAAAGCTGTGGAGCTTGACTTGAACCTACAAACCTGTACCCTGTACCCAATACTGATACGGACATGTATATCTCTGATATGTGCAGGGAACTTTGTGAGGAAGGGGGTTTTAAGAAGGATGGGCTACAGACAGCAGTTATCAGCCTTCCTTATGACAAACTCATCATTATGGTAAGGTGGTGTTGCTTCATATTCATAAGCAGTGTAAGTTGTCTCTCAGAGAAGGTTCAATATGAGTGTGGCAAATTTTACTTTTTAGTGTCTTCATTCATGATAGATAAAAAGTGTCAGCCCCTCCAATCAACTACCTGTAATGAGTGTGCTGTTATCTCAGAGAATGAAATCATTTCTTTTGCTTACAGTCAGAACTACATTTGTGTATTGCCGAAAAATTAACTTTGAAATTCAAGGCATCTATTTTATCCTTTTCATGAAGGATAAAGTGATCTGCATCACAATTCCTTGTGTGGCTTCTTTCCAGATGGACCACCTGAAGGCGTGTACAGAAGTGGCTGCCACTCGCACCAGTAACTGGCAAACTTTCTGCCATCAGGACAACAGTAAGTGCTAGATGTCCCCGTTAGTGCTTTCAAACAGCAGCAGTAGGAGAGCCATAAACTAGGATGGACTGTATAATATGGGTGCCATCTACATGTAGCATAGTGTAGTTACATTTCAAACTTTGACTTAGTTTTGCTTTAGATTCCTGTAGCAATATTCATTCAAGGTAAAATCTCCATTCCAGGTAAAAGCTGACTTACTGAAACTGACTTGCATTTAGAATATTCAACGTTAGTATACATGACTCAGTGGTACACGCATGGCAAAATAACACTCTCCAATAAAACAATGGAGGATGCCCTACAAGTAGAATGTAGGACCTTTAATCTACCAGGAGACAATAGGTATGATGCAGTAACTACAATATCTGTTTATTCCAGGTGTGGTCTGGTTCCTGCTGCAAGTGTCCTTCCTCCTGGATGAGGGCGTGGCACCTGTCCTGCTGCAGCTGCTGTCTGCAGCGTTGTGCTGTACACCCACAGTCAAACCAACCAGCACAGCAGCTAAACACAGGAAGGACAAGGAACTACAGGGTACGCACTGACAGGGACGGAACATTTCACCTGAACATTGTATATGGGGGGAAATGTGTAATATGTGTGACTGTAACTTCTGTGTTCAGGTATGGATAATCCTGTGTAATACTAGTACATTTTGTATGTGTGTATCATGTGTGTTCAGGTACAGATGACCCTGTGTAGTAAGTGTGTATTATGTGTGTTCAGGTACAGATGAACCTGTGTAGTAAGTGTGTATCATGTGTGTTCAGGTACAGATGACCCTGTGTAGTAAGTGTGTATTATGTGTGTTCAGGTACAGATGAACCTGTGTAGTAAGTGTGTATCATGTGTGTTCAGGTACAGATGACCCTGTGTAGTAAGTGTGTATCATGTGTGTTCAGGTACAGATGAACCTGTGTAGTAAGTGTGTATCATGTGTGTTCAGGTACAGATGACCCTGTGTAGTAAGTGTGTATCATGTGTGTTCAGGTACGGATGACCCTGTGTAGTAAGTGTGTATCATGTGTGTTCAGGTACGGATGACCCTGTGTAGTAAGTGTGTATCATGTGTGTTCAGGTACAGATGAGCCTGTGTAGTAAGTGTGTATCATGTGTGTTCAGGTACAGATGAACCTGTGTAGTAAGTGTGTATCATGTGTGTTCAGGTACAGATGACCCTGTGTAGTAAGTGTGTATCATGTGTGTTCAGGTACAGATGAACCTGTGTAGTAAGTGTGTATCATGTGTGTTCAGGTACAGATGACCCTGTGTAGTAAGTGTGTATCATGCGTGTTCAGGTACAGATGACCCTGTGTAGTAAGTGTGTATCATGTGTGTTCAGGTACGGATGACCCTGTGTAGTAAGTGTGTATCATGTGTGTTCAGGTACAGATGACCCTGCACGATGGTCTAAACAGTAGCTGTTTCTTCTCAGAGCCTATTGTTTAGTACTCCACCCAATCGCTGGGCCACAGAGCCCACGCGGCAGTGGATGGAAATTATATAAAAAGTTCACCGGTTTAATGATCGATTCGATGCTTACAATATAAAATGAAAATAAGCAGTTGCAACAAACATTCATGGGCTTTAAGAATGTGTAGAAAGTGGGAAATGTCAAATGAGAATTCCCGCGTTCCAGGACGCTAAAAGCGTCACCCCTAGTCAATAAACTTTGACCTTTAACACAGCTAACTTTCTTCGATATATATCTCAAACATCGATTGAAGCCTATATTAATTCGATATTGGTCCTTGAATTCGATTAGAATGGAATATTTTTGATGTCTTTGCAATTTTAACTCATCTTGACAATTTTTCAGTACGTTTTCTCCCATAGTTCCAAATAGCCGAATCCAGACGACATGCAAATGAGCCAACATGGCGGCGATATGTTGTTCTTTTGATCGGTGGTGTTTTTGTCAAAAGTTAGCTGTAAATTTTGAAGATATGGACCAAGATATACGTTTTACCTTTATGTTATAGTTTCCATGCGGTACTAAGAACATGTTGTCGAGTTATAATGAGTTCTGTCGGCCTGGATCACAGAGCCTTATTATCGCCCCATTGTCTTCGATCACGCTTTCATGCAAATCGCCCTTTTGTTACCTGCGCTTTGGGCGCGATTTTCAAGTTGTGAACTCGTCCAGTGTGTGTACTCAGTATTCTTGTCCCGCAAGTTACAGCTTAATTTTTTATCGCTCAGTGATTCATTTTTGGTTGGGTAACGATTGTGGAGGTTAGATTATATTATATACGTGCTGAGCTTGTGTTTTTATCCTACATTACTAGGCATTTTTCATATCGCCTTCGTTGTTCTCTTACAATACCTTGTATTATTGTGAGACAGTTAACCAGAACACAAATTGTTAGTACAGTCAAACTTCGGTTAACGACCGGGCCTACAAGACACCTCTTGGCTCATGATAACCGCTTTCTTTCTATCCCGATTTTCCCCCCGTTGCGAATTGGCACAAGAATGTTAGCGTTTTGTCGGAGCAAGGAGCCGTCACAGTTTGCCTTTCGCGACCGTGACGAACTTGATTTGCGACAGTTCTAAACGACCCAAATGTTGCCGATGACGAGGCTGTGGGGATGTTCATTAGCTTCGCCGGGAAGGTATGCCTTCCCGGAAAGTTTATGTTATCGGTTACGCCAGCTGTAAAGTGGGTCCGTATGTATGTCGAGATCATAAGTCAAGAAAACTTTGACGGATCTTGCTGATTTTTGGTAGGTAAGTGGCGGTTGTGGAAACAAAGGTCAAGTTCGAAAATGGTTAACCTGGCTTTTTCCTAAAGTGCTCCAGTGGACTTTTTATGTTAGTGTGTTTGTATGTAGACAACATAACTCGATGTATTTTTGATGGAACTGCATGATTTTTGGTGGGTACGTAGAGATTGTGGTAACAGAGGTCAAGTTCAAAAATGGGTCACCTGGCATGTTCCTGCGGTACTGCAGTGGGCTGTTTATGTATGCGTATTTGCTTGTTGACAGGATAACTCAAGAAGCTGTTGATGGTTGTGCACGATATTTAGTGAATAGGTAAGTTTATTAAAGGAGAAGGTCAAGTTCAAGGATGGGCCTCCTAGCGGGCACCTAAGGTACTGCAGCAGAGCTCCAAATTTTGAGGTCAAATTTTCTGCAAGTACTACGGTCATGATTTTTGTGTGGTAGATAGTCCATGCCACATGAAGTAAGTTGTGTACGTTTGGGCCCTCTAGCGGCTTGTTTGGAGCTGCAGCTGGTGTTTTTAATATATTTGTTTTGACCTTTGGACATGAATAACTTGACTTATGGTCAACGGATCGTCTTGGTTTATGGTATGTAGATAGCTTGATTAATGCTTTACATAATCGAATACTCATTATGCAAATCATGAGCTAATTTGCATAATTAGCAACGAAAGTTTATAAATCTGCTGCCTTTCAAAATAGGACTCTCAAACATGTGACATATATAGCTGAAAAAGAGAGAGGTATCGATAGATACCAATGATGCTAATAGCTACCTATTTTGAATAATTAATTAGAAAATACTAATTGAAAATACCCCAATAGTAACATAATTTATAAGGAGTTTCTACCATTCCCTTTCAATTTGCTATTATCAAGTCTATATATTCAGGTTAAATTGCACTGACAGGTCTTCTGGCGGGTGACCTAGTTTACCGGAAGCGCGCTCCCTGTGGGACGTCCCTGGAGGACACATGTGGAACTTTACTTGGCCAGGTGCAGGGCTCTGTTTTGGGGTCAGGGAGGTCACACGGGCATTTAAACACAGCAGCCTCACGATCTAACGCTCTCCCTGTTGGAAGGTATAGGTTTGAAAAAAAGTACACACATTATTCTGTGCACTTGGTTCATAACAGAACAATACTTTATTCTATGCTATTTGCCGATGACACCAGCATATTTCTTTCCCACAAAATCAAAAACTTTGATTCTCTGATACAACTGGCTAATTAAGATGTGTAAAGTACATGTACATGGTTTTGAAGCAAATACATTGCCAACAAATTGCCTTATTTTCTGTAGTAAAGATAAAAGTTATGATACCAATAAAGCAAAAATATTCTTACAGTGATTATTTTTATAACTCTTGGGAGAACTCGTGTAGGTATAGGCATGGGTTTGTTTCAAACTTTGAAAGAGAATAACTCAAGAAGGTGATGACGGATCGTCATGACTTGTAGGGATGTACATAGTGATGATTTACATGATCGTATAAGAATCATGCAAATCAGGATCTGTGATGTGAAAAAGTATACAAACCCTTGCATTCCATTGTAGTCAAACACGTGACATGTAACTGAGAAAG
Source organism: Branchiostoma lanceolatum (assembly GCA_035149815.1). Taxonomy (NCBI): domain Eukaryota; kingdom Metazoa; phylum Chordata; class Leptocardii; order Amphioxiformes; family Branchiostomatidae; genus Branchiostoma; species Branchiostoma lanceolatum. Next base: position 337,940 of record CM068874.1, read on the forward strand.
AGAGGAATATTGATAGATATCAATTATGCAAACGAATACCTAATTTGCATAATTAATGACGAAATACTATAATTCCAGAGTGGTAAATGATGGGATTCATTCTTGTGGCATTTGGGAGATAATCAAATGTGGACGTTATCAGACATAAATCTTGAGGGCCTCATTTCCATAATATATGAGGAAATGCTACAATGGTCTTCTTTGCTAAGATTTTACTTTAATGCTGTGTTATGTGTACAGGAAAGGATCACTTGAAATGTATGCAAATGAGGACCTTATTTACAAACTGAGTGATAAGCATTCACTCGAAAAGGCTAACATCAGTCGGCGAAGGTATGAGGTCGTGGAACTCTAGTCTTTTTATTGATAACTGGTGGGAAATCATGGAAAAGTCGGTCTGTTTGGTTTGGGTTTCGGACGGCCGGGCAGAATACCGAGCATTCAAGATGGCGCCCACGACGCCATATTTAGTTATTGGGACAGTCTACTGTAATGCGGGTGGAAATCTTAAGAGCTGTGTGTTTATACTCTACATTTTAACAATATATCTTGTCAATTCATTCCTCGCAGAAGGATGCTCTGATAAATGGAACATACATCAAATAATGTATGGTGTGGTAACATATATGTCCTGAAAATAAAAGGTGTCTGTGTTTCTTGTTCACCCATGCTGCGACGAAATGACGTTTTCCATGTCAACAACTTCAGGCGTCGGCAATTTGTCACAAAGAACTTCTTCCGAAAAGTACAAACGCCAGCTCGTCATTATCTCTACTTGAAAGAAAGGTCGATCGACAAATTGAGCACCGATGGAAAAATCCGTCCAAACTGTCTGATGGAAAAATCCGTCCAAACTGTCTCTGTATATTAGCATTTGATTTTTACTCTGTGTCTTGATTTTACCCATGGTCCGGAAGAACAAAAGAAATGGCTAGCGACTATTTTTGAACGGGAATGTTTTCAAACGGCGGTTAAATATTTCAGTACAAACACGACTGAGAGCATATTTTCCAGTACACAGGTTATTCTTGGAAGGTACTGGATAAGTTTAACAGAAATATACAAGTATGTTACTTACAGACAAATAGCTTTACACGCGGCTTGGGTTCCACCCAGAACATTTACATTTTGTATCACACAAATTTTTCGAGTTTATATTTCTGATTTTTAGTTAAACGTTATGTTTAGTTCTGGTCATGTATTCCCTGATTTGTGCTCTTTTTGTAATGGAGCCGAGAAATTGGTTCCATGTGTACTTGGCTTGAGTAGAGAGTCTAGAGACTGTCACTATGGAAGCAAGTAAGTGCTCTTTGTTGTTTCTGAATTTTTGAACGAAAACAAGTAAAAATTGTGGGATTTTGAATGGTCTCTCCTGCCTTGAATATTTTCCGTCTCTGTGTAAAAGATATTCGGCAAGTCTTAAGAGATATTTAGCCTTTCTGACCGTTTTCTATGAAGAGTTTGTTGCCCCCAAACGGCTAGGTACAGTTGTTTACAAATAGGCAAACTTCCGCTTGGGATATTTCATTCGTAGGATGGGCAACCAGTTTCTTGGAAAGAAACACATACGCCTCAGTTTGGGTTCGTTGTGGAGTCAAATGTTTTGAAATTATTAATACATTTATTGAAAAAATTCTGTAGCAGCAAATACTTGGGCATGTTTACTATTTTATGACGAAAACAGTCATGCTCACAGCAAAACTTCGACCCGTATTACAGTAGTCTGTTCCCACTGGCGCCATCTTTAATCATCATTTTGCCGCCTGGCCGTCAAAACCACAAACCTTTCGAATTTGTCAGCCACGCGCCAGCTTTGTATCACTTGTATATGGGCATTTTCACCACTCTCTCTCAAAAACAGTATTCTGGAAATAATCATGCCCGCACTTGGTATTGTTAAAATGTGCTATGTACGGACAATTGAGACTGACTACAGGTACGCATATGAATAGGACGGTTCGCGGCAAAAAGCCACAGGGGGGAGATAGAAAGGTAAACATTACTGCGGTCCGCCTGTAAAAGCGTCAACCAATCACGGACAGTTGCCGGTGGTGATAAGCGTGATTGACATGTTATAATCATCAATATTCATGCCCCACAAGTGGGAATTTTTGGACTGGTTTTTGACCATCGTGCTGTGTAGTAAGTGTGTATCATGTGTGCTCAGGTACAGATGACCCTGTGTAGTAAGTGTGTACCATGTGTGTTCAGGTACAGATGACCCTGTGTAGTAAGTGTGTATCATGTGTGTTCAGGTACAGATGACCCTGTGTACACTACCAAAAATGCAATTTCTTGTATTCTAGTTTTTTCTTACATACAGAAAAATATTACTTCATGCAAGCAAATTTTTCTGTATTCAAGAAAAAGGTTTTGTCCACGAATTAAGCAATTTTTTACTTACTGAGCTTTTTCTTGTAGTAAGAAAATCTTTCTTATAAAAATGACCTTGGTTACTGCCGGAAAGTAATTCTTGCAGTAAGATTTTTTTTTCTATGTATATTCTTGATTCAGACACATGGATCTGAGGTTCTTATACTAAGAATTAATTTCTCACTTAAAGGCTGGTATTCTTGACCAAAACTTTACTGCCTAGAAATGGTTTCTTACTGCTAGCTTTTATATTCTTACAAAAAGAATGCATTTCTCTTCTTAAGACCAAAATTCTTGATAGCAAGAACTACTTTCTTATTTCTAAGATTTAGGTTCTTATACCAACACGTCTTTTCTTACTTCAAGACCAAAATTCTTACAGCCAAGATGTCCTTTCTTCTTTTCAAGTTTTTTGTTCTTATAACAAGAATGCATTTCTCTAATTAAGACCTGCAATCTTAATACCTAGAACTGCTTTCTTATTTTCAAGATTTAGGTTCTTACACTAAGAATATTTTCCTCACTTCAAGACCAAACATGCTTATCGCTGAGAAATGTTTTCTTACATCAAGATTTATCTTCTTACATCAAGAATCCTTTTCTCGCTTCAGGGGCAAAAATTGTTATCGCCTAGAAATACTTTCTTACCTCTAGAGCTGATCTTCTTATACAAAGAATATTTTTCTCACCTCAAGAACATAATTCTTGCTGCCTAGAAAATACTTTCTTACTTCTAAGATTGATCTTCTTACAATAAGCATACTTTTCTTGCATCAAGAGCAAAGATTGTTTATTGCCAAGAAATGTTTTCTTACTTCTAAGATTAATCTTCTTACATCAAGAGCACAATTCTTGCTACCAAGAAATGTTTGCTTACTTCTAAGATTAATATTCTTACACCAAGAATATTTTTTCTTACATCAAGAGCACAATTCTTGCTACCAAGAAATGTTTTCTTACTTCTATAATTGATCTTCTTACAACAAGAATGCTTTTCTTACATCAAGAGCAGAATTCTTGCTACCAAGAAATTTATTCTTACTTCAAAGATTAATATTCTTACACCAAGAATATTTTTCTTACATCAAGAGCACAATTCTTGCTGCCAAGAAATGTTTGCTTACTTCTAAGATTAATCTTCTTACAACAAGAATACTTTTCTTATATCAAGAGCACAATTCTTGCTGCCAAGAATTTTTTTCTTACTTCTAAGATTAATATTCTTACACCATGAATACTTTTCTTACATCCAGAGCACAATTCTTGCTGTCAATAAATGTTTGCTTACTTTTAAGATTAATCTTCTTACAACAAGAATACTTTTCTTATATCAAGAGCACAATTCTTGCTGCCAAGAATTTTTTTCTTACTTCTAAGATTAATATTCTTACAACAAGAATGCTTTTCTTACTTCAAGAACACAATTCTTGCTACCTAGAAATGCTTTCTTACTCTTAAGACTGATGTTCTTACAATAAGAATCTCACTCCAAGAGTTACAGTTAAAATGACATGTTGATGGTTTAATATTTCTGTAAATTGTGGAGTCTGGTATAAAAAAATGACATTGGCAAAGCTTTACAGTGTATTATTTCAAAAATAATAGGTATAATACTAATATACATTATATACAATATTGTTGTACAAATACCAAAACTAATTTTGATACAAAGCCTACTGAAACTGAAAGGACATAAAGATTACAAACTGCTATGTAATTAACATGCTATATGATTTATTACATATGATATATTTCATAATATATAATTCTTTATCGTCTTGGAAGGTGGTGTAGAGCAGCCTCATCTGACTTGGCAGTGTTAACAGATGATCATCTTCGACTATGGAAACCAAACCCTTCAAGCCCATTTCTGTTGACATTGGCATTCCCATTGGCATCTTCCAACATCTGGGGGAAAAATGAAGACTATGTTATTCATTTTTACTTTCTGAGTTGAGCTAACTAACTTCCAGCTTCTAGATGTGAAAGTTCCAATTGAATTGATTTCTTCACAAAACACATCATATGTTTTATCATTCTTTAACCTATCCATATGTTTTCCAGAAACAATACGTTTAAAATAGTCCACCCCTCAGAGGTAAAATGTAATCTTCCAATGTGTGCGGATCACTTTTTGATTAAAATCTATTAATTCATCGGCCAAAAAGATGTTTTGAGTTGGACCCAAAGAGGCTATACTTATCATTATCTCTAATGCTTGATGCTTTTGACGATTAAACCATCCAGGGGCCCTTTGACTTTTTTTTTCATATGATGAATAAAGTTGAGCTGATTTTCATACAGTCAAGTGGGGAGGGGGGCACTTACCTTTTCCATACTGCTATCCAGTGTTTCCGTGCAAAATTTGGCATCTACTGCAGGCTCAGACCATGATCCCCATCTTGTATATGTTCTCTTGTACCTGGGTTTTGACTTTGAAACCGACTTGAGTCTTCAATTAATACAAAATAGAACTAGAAGTGAACAGCACTTGAAGGTAGTAACTTGAAGGCATGAACTTCTCAGAGCTTTGGCCCTGCTGTCAACTGCCTGTGGCATTTGAAACCACCAATCAGGAGTTAGGAAAAGATCACATGACATGGCAAGTGTTGCCATTGGTCAAAATTTTATGCAGATATTTGCTAGAACAATCAAGATTTTTAAAGAAAATTTAACTTGGCTTCTATTTCTTGAAATAGTCTCATCTTAGCCAGGAAACAACCATTATATTATACGAGTTCAAATAAGAATTTCAAAGTATTTCTTGTATTTCTTAAAGTATTATTATCAAGAAAAACAAGAAATGCATTCCTCAAAGTTTCTTGATACGAAAATCAAGAACATTCAAGAATATTATTCTAGTTATGACTCGAACATTGTCTTCTAGTTTAAATATCTTGAAAATTCTTGTTTTTCTAAGCAGGACACCCCAAGAAAGGCAAGAAGAAAATTCTTCTATTTTCTTAAACAAATTCCCAAGAAAAGCAAGAATTTTTTTCTCAAAGGTTCTTGATACGAAAATCAAGAACATTCAAGAATATTATTCTAGTTATGACTCAAACTTTGTCTTCTAGCTTAAATATCTTGAAAATTCTTGTTTTTCTAAGCAGGATACCTCAAGAAAGGCAAGAAGAAAATTCTTCTATTTTCTTAAACATCCCAAGAAAATCAAGAATTTCTTTCTCAAGGTTTCTTGATACGAAAATAAAGAACACTCAAGAATAAAATTCTAGTTGTTGCTTGTTTTCATAATCTTGAATTCTTGTTTTTTCTTACTACCAGAAAAAGAAGATAGGGGAGAAAAAAATTCTTGTATTTTCTTATACATGGCAAGAAATAGATTCTCCATACAAGAAAAACAAGAACTTTTAACTTCAATTTCTAGAAAATTCTTATGAGAGAAAATCCTTTCTAGAAATTATTTCTTTATCTAAGAAAAATAAGAAAATGTTTCTTGTTGTGAGAATTTACAAGACAAGATTCTTGGAATGGTCCCTTGTGCTTTTCTTATTTATTCTTATCATTTTCATGGAAGTTCTTCATTCAAGAAAATTTGTCCACGAATTAAGTAAAAACAAGAAAACTAGAAAAAACAAGAAAAATCATTTTTGGTAGTGTAGTAAGTGTGTATCATGTGTGTTCAGGTACAGATGACCCTGTGTAGTAAGTGTGTACCATGTGTGTTCAGGTACAGATGACCCTGTGTAGTAAGTGTGTATCATGTGTGTTCAGGTACAGATGACCCTGTGTAGTAAGTGTGTATCATGTGTGTTCAGGTACAGATGACCCTGTGACTGAAGGACAGCAGATGTGCCAGTCTATTGTACAACAGCTGCTGTCCATGGCAGACAGCTCTCTATGGGAGCGTTTCATCCACTGCTTCCTGCTCCACTCCAACTCCACATCAGTGCGTTGGCAGGCCCACTTGCTGTTATTGAGTATCTTCAGGTAAGTACTTGTACTGTCATTCTTAATTGGGGACTGCTGATACTTCAGTGTTGGTTGAATGTTGAGCTTCCCTGTTGGTGTAAAGGTCATGGCAATACCTTCTTTTACACACCTTGTTTTACATAGCAGTTGCATTGTACTGTAAAATTAATTATCTAGGCCGTGATACAGCATTATACAGATGGAGGTCCAACCCTGTAGTTAATGAATGGCAATGTGAGTTGTGAATCCTGATGTTCATGTTCCCCCATAGCTATGGCAATGTGAGTTGTGAATCCTGATGTTCATGTCCCCCCATAGCTATGGCAGTGTGAGTTGTGAATCCTGATGTTCATGTTCCCCATAGCTATGGCAGTGTGAGTTGTGAATCCTGATGTTCATGTTCCCCATAGCTATGGCAGTGTGAGTTGTGAATCCTGATGTTCATGTCCCCCCATAGCTATGGCAGTGTGATTTGTGAATCCTGATGTTCCCCATAGCTATGGCAGTGTGAGTTGTGAATCCTGATGTTCATGTCCCCCCCCCCCCCCCATAGCTATGGCAGTGTGAGTTGTGAATCCTGATGTTCATGTCCCCCCATAGCTATGGCAATGTGAGTTGTGAATCCTGATATTCATGTCCCCCATAGCTATGGCAGTGTGAGTTGTGAATCCTGATGTTCATGTTCCCCATAGCTATGGCAGTGTGAGTTGTGAATCCTGATGTTCATGTTCCCCATAGCTATGGCAGTGTGAGTTGTGAATCCTGATGTTCATGTTCCCCCATAGCTATGGCAGTGTGAGTTGTGAATCCTGATGTTCCCCATAGCTATGGCAGTGTGAGTTGTGAATCCTGATGTTCATGTTCCCCATAGCTATGGCAGTGTGAGTTGTGAATCCTGATGTTCATGTTCCCCCATAGCTATGGCAGTGTGAGTTGTGAATCCTGATGATCATGTTCCCCATAGCTATGGCAGTGTGAGTTGTGAATCCTGATGTTCCCCATAGCTATGACAGTGTGAGTTGTGAATCCTGATGTTCATGTTCCCCCATAGCTATGGCAGTGTGAGTTGTGAATCCTGATGTTCATGTTCCCCATAGCTATGGCAGTGTGAGTTGTGAATCCTGATGTTCCCCATAGCTATGGCAGTGTGAGTTGTGAATCCTGATGTTCATGTTCCCCCATAGCTATGGCAATGTGAGTTGTGAATCCTGATGTTCATGTTCCCCCATAGCTATGGCAGTGTGAGTTATGAATCCTGATATTCATGTCCCCCATAGCTATGGCAGTGTGAGTTGTGAATCCTGATGTTCATGTTCCCCCATAGCTATGGCAGTGTGAGTTGTGAATCCTGATGTTCATGTTCCCCCATAGCTATGGCAGTGTGAGTTGTGAATCCTGATGTTCATGTTCCCCCATAGCTATGGCAGTGTGAGTTGTGAATCCTGATGTTCATGTTCCCCATAGCTATGGCAGTGTGAGTTGTGAATCCTGATGTTCATGTTCCCCCATAGCTATGGCAGTGTGAGTTGTGAATCCTGATGTTCATGTTCCCCATAGCTACATGTATGGCAGTGTGAGTTGTGAATCCTGATGTTCCCCATAGCTATGGCAGTGTGAGTTGTGAATCCTGATGTTCATGTTCCCCCATGGCTATGGCAGTGTGAGTTGTTAATCCTGATGGTCATGTTCCCCCATAGCTATGGCAGTGTGAGTTGTGAATCCTGATGATCATGTTCCCCATAGCTATGGCAGTGTGAGTTGTGAATCCTGATGTTCATGTTCCCCCATAGCTATGGCAGTGTGATCATGAGTTGTGAATCCTGATGTTCCCCATAGCTATGGCAGTGTGAGTTGTTAATCCTGATGGTCATGTTCCCCCATAGCTATGGCAGTGTGAGTTGTGAATCCTGATGTTCATGTTCCCCATAGCTATGACAGTGTGAGTTGTGAATCCTGATGTTCATGTTCCCCATAGCTATGGCAGTGTGAGTTGTGAATCCTGATGTTCATGTCCCCCATAGCTATGGCAGTGTGAGTTGTGAATCCTGATGTTCATGTCCCCCCATAGGTATGGGGGTGTGAGTTGTGAATCCTGATGTTCATGTCCCCCCATAGGTATGGGAGTGTGAGTTGTGAATCCTGATGTTCATGTCCCCCCATAGGTATGGGAGTGTGAGTTGTGAATCCTGATGTTCATGTTCCCCATAGCTATGGCAGTGTGAGTTGTGAATCCTGATGTTCATGTTCCCCCATAGCTATGGCAGTGTGAGTTGTGAATCCTGATGTTCCCCATAGCTATGGCAGTGTGAGTTGTGAATCCTGATATTCATGTTCCCCCATAGCTATGGCAGTGTGAGTTGTGAATCCTGATGTTCCCCATAGCTATGGCAGTGTGAGTTGTGAATCCTGATGTTCATGTTCCCCATAGCTATGGCAGTGTGAGTTGTGAATCCTGATGTTCATGTTCCCCCATAGCTATGGCAGTGTGAGTTGTGAATCCTGATGTTCATGTTCCCCATAGCTATGGCAGTGTGAGTTGTGAATCCTGATATTCATGTTCCCCCATAGCTATGGCAGTGTGAGTTGTGAATCCTGATATTCATGTCCCCCATAGCTATGGCAGTGTGAGTTGTGAATCCTGATGTTCATGTTCCCCATAGCTATGGCAGTGTGAGTTGTGAATCCTGATATTCATGTTCCCCCATAGCTATGGCAGTGTGAGTTGTGAATCCTGATGTTCATGTTCCCCATAGCTATGGCAGTGTGAGTTGTGAATCCTGATGTTCATGTTCCCCCATAGCTATGGCAGTGTGAGTTGTGAATCCTGATGTTCATGTTCCCCATAGCTACATGTATGGCAGTGTGAGTTGTGAATCCTGATGTTCCCCATAGCTATGGCAGTGTGAGTTGTGAATCCTGATGTTCATGTTCCCCCATGGCTATGGCAGTGTGAGTTGTTAATCCTGATGGTCATGTTCCCCCATAGCTATGGCAGTGTGAGTTGTGAATCCTGATGATCATGTTCCCCATAGCTATGGCAGTGTGAGTTGTGAATCCTGATGTTCATGTTCCCCCATAGCTATGGCAGTGTGATCATGAGTTGTGAATCCTGATGTTCCCCATAGCTATGGCAGTGTGAGTTGTTAATCCTGATGGTCATGTTCCCCCATAGCTATGGCAGTGTGAGTTGTGAATCCTGATGTTCATGTTCCCCATAGCTATGACAGTGTGAGTTGTGAATCCTGATGTTCATGTTCCCCATAGCTATGGCAGTGTGAGTTGTGAATCCTGATGTTCATGTCCCCCATAGCTATGGCAGTGTGAGTTGTGAATCCTGATGTTCATGTCCCCCCATAGGTATGGGGGTGTGAGTTGTGAATCCTGATGTTCATGTCCCCCCATAGGTATGGGAGTGTGAGTTGTGAATCCTGATGTTCATGTCCCCCCATAGGTATGGGAGTGTGAGTTGTGAATCCTGATGTTCATGTTCCCCATAGCTATGGCAGTGTGAGTTGTGAATCCTGATGTTCATGTTCCCCCATAGCTATGGCAGTGTGAGTTGTGAATCCTGATGTTCCCCATAGCTATGGCAGTGTGAGTTGTGAATCCTGATATTCATGTTCCCCCATAGCTATGGCAGTGTGAGTTGTGAATCCTGATGTTCCCCATAGCTATGGCAGTGTGAGTTGTGAATCCTGATGTTCATGTTCCCCATAGCTATGGCAGTGTGAGTTGTGAATCCTGATGTTCATGTTCCCCCATAGCTATGGCAGTGTGAGTTGTGAATCCTGATGTTCATGTTCCCCATAGCTATGGCAGTGTGAGTTGTGAATCCTGATATTCATGTTCCCCCATAGCTATGGCAGTGTGAGTTGTGAATCCTGATATTCATGTCCCCCATAGCTATGGCAGTGTGAGTTGTGAATCCTGATGTTCATGTTCCCCATAGCTATGGCAGTGTGAGTTGTGAATCCTGATATTCATGTTCCCCCATAGCTATGGCAGTGTGAGTTGTGAATCCTGATATTCATGTCCCCCATAGCTATGGCAGTGTGAGTTGTGAATCCTGATGTTCATGTTCCCCCATAGCTATGGCAGTGTGAGTTGTGAATCCTGATGTTCATGTTCCCCATAGCTATGGCAGTGTGAGTTGTGAATCCTGATGTTCATGTTCCCCATAGCTATGGCAGTGTGAGTTGTGAATCCTGATATTCATGTTCCCCCATAGCTATGGCAGTGTGAGTTGTGAATCCTGATATTCATGTCCCCCATAGCTATGACAGTGTGAGTTGTGAATCCTGATGTTCATGTTCCCCCATAGCTATGGCAGTGTGAGTTGTGAATCCTGATGTTCATGTTCCCCCATAGCTATGGCAGTGTGAGTTGTGAATCCTGATGTTCATGTTCCCCATAGCTATGGCAGTGTGAGTTGTGAATCCTGATGTTCATGTTCCCCATAGCTATGGCAGTGTGAGTTGTGAATCCTGATGTTCATGTTCCCCCATAGCTATGACAGTGTGAGTTGTGAATCCTGATGTTCATGTTCCCCATAGCTATGACAGTGTGAGTTGTGAATCCTGATGTTCATGTTCCCCCATAGCTATGGCAGTGTGAGTTGTGAATCCTGATGTTCATGTCCCCCATAGCTATGGCAGTGTGAGTTGTGAATCCTGATGTTCATGTTCCCCCATAGCTATGGCAGTGTGAGTTGTGAATCCTGATGTTCCCCATAGCTATGGCAGTGTGAGTTGTGAATCCTGATGTTCATGTTCCCCCATAGCTATGACAGTGTGAGTTGTGAATCCTGATGTTCATGTTCCCCCATAGCTATGGCAGTGTGAGTTGTGAATCCTGATGTTCATGTCCCCCATAGCTATGGCAGTGTGAGTTGTGAATCCTGATGTTCATGTCCCCCATAGCTATGGCAGTGTGAGTTGTGAATCCTGATGTTCATGTTCCCCATAGCTATGGCAGTGTGAGTTGTGAATCCTGATGTTCATGTTCCCCATAGCTATGACAGTGTGAGTTGTGAATCCTGATGTTCATGTTCCCCCATAGCTATGGCAGTGTGAGTTGTGAATCCTGATGGTCATGTTCCCCATAGCTATGGCAGTGTGAGTTGTGAATCCTGATGTTCATGTTCCCCATAGCTATGGCAGTGTGAGTTGTGAATCCTGATGTTCATGTTCCCCATAGCTATGACAGTGTGAGTTGTGAATCCTGATGTTCATGTTCCCCCATAGCTATGGCAGTGTGAGTTGTGAATCCTGATGTTCATGTTCCCCCATAGCTATGGCAGTGTGAGTTGTGAATCCTGATGTTCATGTCCCCCATAGCTATGGCAGTGTGAGTTGTGAATCCTGATGTTCATGTCCCCCCCCCCCCATAGCTATGGCAGTGTGAGTTGTGAATCCTGATGTTCCTGTTCCCCATAGCTATGGCAGTGTGAGTTGTGAATCCTGATGTTCATGTCCCCCATAGCTATGGCAGTGTGAGTTGTGAATCCTGATGTTCCTGTTCCCCATAGCTATGGCAGTGTGAGTTGTGAATCCTGATGTTCATGTCCCCCATAGCTATGGCAATGTGAGTTGTGAATCCTGATGTTCCTGTTCCCCATAGCTATGGCAGTGTGAGTTGTGAATCCTGATGTTCATGTTCCCCATAGCTATGGCAGTGTGAGTTGTGAATCCTGATGTCCCCCATAGCTATGGCAATGTGAGTTGTGAATCCTGATGTTCCTGTTCCCCATAGCTATGGCAGTGTGAGTTGTGAATCCTGATGTTCATGTCCCCCATAGCTATGGCAGTGTGAGTTGTGAATCCTGATGTTCATGTCCCCCATAGCTATGGCAATGTGAGTTGTGAATCCTGATGTTCATGTCCCCCATAGCTATGGCAGTGTGAGTTGTGAATCCTGATGTTCATGTCCCCCATAGCTATGGCAGTGTGAGTTGTGAATCCTGATGTTCATGTCCCCCATAGCTATGGCAGTGTGAGTTGTGAATCCTGATGTTCATGTCCCCCCCCATAGCTATGGCAGTGTAGAAGGACAGAACCTGCTGTTAGACCTGATGTGGGGAGTCTGGCCACACCTTCCATCCTATGGCAGGAAAGCAGCACAGTTTGTGGACCTCCTCGGCTACTTCTCCCTAAAGTGCACAGTCTTCAAGGAAAAGGTACAAGTAGAACAGTCCTCATGTATGTTCATAATTACTTTGATTGCAGGATGATAATATTATAATAATCTCATGAACCCAGTAAAAGGATTAGTACACCATGTCAGACATTCACTTGACTGCAAGCAGCATGGTCAGCTTACTCCTGTAATTGCCAAAAATAGTTAGTCAAGCAACAGTTACTGGATAAAATTCTGAAACAGACGTTTCAGACAGTATCCACTGTCTTTCGTCAGTCACTAAAGATAGGACTGGGAAACCAGGTTTTATACCAAAACTCTGAATATATATGATTATGTTAATGAGGTTAAGGCAATTTATGATGTCTTGATGTAGTCTTCAAAAGAAGGTTAATCCAAGACAAGGTTGTATGCTAAAAGTTCAATTAGCTACAACTGTGTAGTTGTTTTAGTACAGTTACTAAATGTTGTTCGTCCGGGGGTGGGGGTGGTGGTTTGTGACATTTTTGGCGTATCTTACTACCTGGATGTCTAACCTTCATCAACGTACTCCTATAATCTCCACAAGGAAGACGGCATACAGTAACAAACAATGTATCTTACTGTCAAATCCTTGTGATAGAGATGATTTAGTTTACATTGAATTTCTTATTTACACCGTAGGAGACAAATGTAGAAAGTCTTGGTTGGATGGAGTAATAACGAGACTGATGCATATTGCATTTTGATTGATTAATACTCAATTACCAATAGGATATGATGACCCGTTTTTATGTTACCCACAGATTCATGATTGACAAATCTAATTAAAGCAGAAAAATGTCATATAATGTCAACTGCATACCAGTTGGATGTTACGGTGATGCATAAGTGACCCTGACTGAACAGACAGAAAATTGTTTTGCAGGCCAGCAGCTACCTGACGAGAGCCTTCACCCTTCTCAAACAACAGAACAGGGTGCTGGCAGACCACTGCAATGCAAACATCTACAAGTGAGCATTTCAGCAGTTTTGTACTAGTCAGTGTGTGTCTGCTTACAATATAGCTGATGCTCCAGGCTCTGGGCTTAGAAAGCAATAAACTCACCTGCAGGTTATATGATGACAGTACAGAAATGTAGCTGCTTTTGAGCATAAAATTGTATTTGATTGTTTAGCATTGAATATGCAGAAGCATAAAACACCCTCCACTTTAAGTTTGGAATTCCACTTTTCCCATTTTGACAAGTGCTTATATTTTCAATATAAAAGCATTTAAGTGAAAAATGTTTACATATAGTTGATGAGTATGATGTACAGTTATGATTGATAACAATAACTTTCATGAATATTCATTTTGAAAATTTCCTTCCTGCAGGAATTTCTGCAGAATCTGCAGGAATTCCTGCAGGAAGAATTTGTCCAGCAGGAATTTCTGCAGGAAGATATTTTTCCTGCAGGAATCTCTGCAGGAGTCCCTACAGGAAGAAGTTAAATTCCTGCAGGAAAACATCTTTCCTGCAGGAATTCCTGCAGAAATTGCCTTATATCTACAGCAATGTCAGTAGAATATGAGTCATATTGTGCAGTTTTGTTTTACAACTGTTGGGCCAGAACAATGGCGGCCACAACAATGAAAATTGCAATGAAGGTACCTTTTGATCAATCAATTGTTTTCCATGATATATTTTATGATACACAATTGTCTATTTATTCAACTTTGTTTTGTGAAGCTTGCATGCATGTACTCTAACTGTTACAATTGTTTTTGAAGAAGACATCTTTAAAAACACCTACTTTTTAACTCAAGTTTACCTGCATTGAATTACAATACTAGTAGTCATTAATCATTGCATAATCATCAACTTCTGGCTACCAAGATCTATAATGGCTTACAATTGCTGATTGTGGCTTTCCTTATTACACAATTCAGTTAAATCATTAAACCTCTTATGTCATCAAGGTCTAATTAAACTGAGGGAAGAAGGTTGATTATTGATTGTTATTGATTTTGTTGAAGATAGAGCCAGTGGTCAGAATGTGAAAGAATGGCACCTAATGGTCATAGGATGTTATACTGCGACAAGAAGGTTTATTTGTAACTCTTTTTATCACCAGGGTGTGATAATCACCTCCCCTCCCTTTTCTCGCCCATCTTTAAAGAGACTATGATCTCCATGTTCGTTGTATTCAGATGTTAGCCAGCAGCCACAATGCATGCACTGATATGTAATTCAGGTCATCAGAAAAGATAAAAGATAGTTTCATCAGGTGATAAGTAGTTTACAATCTCACATGTCCCTCTCAGACCACAATCCTTAAGGTTTTGAACTGACTGACCTAACCTACTTCTAGTAAATGACCTAACCTGCTACTAGTAAATATTGTTTTACAGTAGTAATATTGCAGTACCCTTGGGATAGTTTTTTCAGCAACCCTTTCTTATCTTTACCTCTTTTATAGCAAAGAGTACTTTACTAAGTACTTTAAGATTTACTTCTTTCGAGGCTACCCCAGGCCTGTTTAAGTGACTAGCAGGTCACTAGACTCAGGTATTGAAATGCAAAAGCACAAAAGTGCAACAAAATAACCCTGATAGATTGAAAAATTACTTCAAAGTTACACTTAAAGTGTGTTATATTTGCCCACCACATGCTAGACACTTGTCCTCAATAGATCTGGGCCCCTCTTGTACTATATCACACCTACAACAGCCGATTTCACACATTGGTGGTAAAGTATTATGCATGCATCCATTGTTTTTGGCTAATGTTTTGGCTTTAATATTGGCTTTCTGTTTTGTCAGCTTTTGTTTTTGTCCACCAGCCAATTTGAAAATAGAGTGTGACCATGCATGCCTGAATATTCAACAACCAAGATTATATCAATGAGGTTAGATTAGGATTTTAACCTATTCTAACCTCCTTGAATATATCTATGATACAAATATTGCATTTTTTTAAATACACTTCTATCAAGCAGAGTTTAAAAGTACCTGACCTTGCATCAAGCACCTTGCATCAAGGCATGCATGATTGAAGTTTTGAAAATACCCAAATCTGACCAATAGCCTATATAAGGGTTGATGGTCTCTAACAAAGTCTTTTTTTGTCATCCCTTTACAAAATTGAATCTACCTATCACAGTGAGCCAGCAATTGTCACATGATGACATAGAGTTAAAATTTGATAGAATACCAAACACATGAAGATGTTATGAATTAAAACATCTGGCAAAAGTTTGTTGGGGTACAAGGGGTATTCTCCTTTTTCAATGAGTATTCTCCTTTTTCAGTAATTATTCGTTCCTTTCATACGCGGGTCAAACTAGGTCAGCTATTGTCCGGCCAATTATCAAGTCCTTGGTTGGGCTGCTGACTGAGCATGCATGGTCTTGGCTTTTTGTGTGCTTTCGGCTTGGGGCTGTTGTAAAATAAAAGCCCAAGCAGAGGTTAGGGGTGGCCGCAATTTTTTACGTCTCCCTAATTTCACAAAATCACGGCCGCCACTATAGCCCACCGACAAAACCTCTACTTGGAGAACAGTACTAGGGAGGACTCATGGTCCAATGAAATCCCGGCTGATCAGAATACTTAATATTAACAATTTGAAAGTTCTTCCCCACACCTGCCTGGAGAATATGATAGCCCCGACCTAAGGTATCAGCTGAAAGGACAAGTCTAGTAAAGTCAAGTCAAGGCCTTAAGTTTACTTTAAGATACTTTTAATTGGTCGGGGCTATCGTAATCTCCGATTATAGTTGTATATAGAAACTTGAGGTCAATATTTTTTAGCCTCTTTGTCTTTGGTATCAGTCAATGCAGTGTTCTCGCCAGGCCTTTTCAGCATAGGGGCCCCCTATGCTGTGATTTGGACCCCCTATGCTGTGATCTGGACCCCTATGCTGTGTTTCAACCAGCATAGGGGTGTTTCTTTCTGGGACAAACCTTGTGACCCTTCATAAATCTTATAAAAAGTTCATATTTGGCTTTAGAATGAGGCTGTGACAGAGGAAAAACTCTACTTCACAAAATTTATCCCCAAAAATGCATGAAATAATGTCTCATTGGGTTATGAATTTACAAATTTTCCGGGGAACATGCCGGACTCCCTACTCTGGTCATGTCTTCAGCACTCCACGCGTGACTTACACCGCGTAAAGTTGGCCTTCTGTACCTGACCCCTATGCTGTGAAAAAATTCTGGTGAGAACACTGCAATGTGTAAGCTGAGCAGGTCTATATTCAAGTGCAGAAACCTGAAAATTCACTTCTGGGATGCCAAGGAGGTCTTAGATATCCATGGGGATACTTATCTGTATTCATATTGGGTAAACCTAAAATGGGTAAACCAAGGAAGTTGTATTCTATTTATTTATTTACAATTTTGGCACTTTGGAAGTAATTAAATCCGCCCGCGATTTAACTTCTAGTTTCTACTACTTTTCTCTAAACGTTAAATCGTGGGCGGATTCAATTACTCCCAAAGTGCCAAAATTGTCAATCTGAAAACGTCTTTTGGAAGCTGACACCTTCCACCATCTCACTGGCGAGTTTGTTTGGTCAGATGTAGTCGTTAACGCAAGTTAGAAAGAGATTTGTCGGGAAATGGCTGATACGAATCTGAGTTTCAATGCGATTCGAGTGATTCGATTGGTCGGGGTGATCCATGGGGATACTTATCTGTATTCATATTGGGTAAACCTATTAAAAATGGGTAAACCAAGGAAGTTGTATTCTATTCATTTGAATAAACTTGGATAAATCCAATATTTCGTGAGAACTCTGAAGTGTTGAGGCCCATGTTGAAAATCGCAAATCAGGCTCAAAATGTGAACGCTTGCACTCTTAGAAGCACGGTGGTCAAAAAGGCCTTGATTTTTCCTCACTTGTAAAACATGCATATTGATGAGGAATCGATGTCAATCACCCCTGTCACTACTGGCAACAGTAGCTGATTGGTTTACGCCTTTGCAGGCGGGAACTAGATTTGTTTTGGTTGCACCAAGCCGAGCAGGATTTTGCCCGCGAACTTGTCCTTTTCAAATGCACGCCTTGTCTCCGCCTCTATTGTTCTCTGGTTAACACATTAACAATACCCCAGCTTTCATTTCAATCATTCCCACGCTCTCAAGCTTCATACTGACACCACCTTTTTAATTCTTTCTTAGCTATATTTTGGTCTATCCTACCACACAGAACGCCCAAACTAAGGCCATCAAGAAATCGCAGTTTCCGCCATAACTCACCGTAATTCCCGGCCGAGGGTTCTAGATTATATGCGCAACCGCCGCGTAACTTGTGCTGACACTAAAAATTTTCAGGCAGCTTTGACTGGTAGAAAAAAAATGGTGCATTCCTATACAAAGGAGATGTACGTTGTATAAAAATACGCATGAGTAAATCAACTGCTGGGGAAATACGGAAGAGATCAGAGTGTGATTGTTTGACAGCAGAACTGGATTTTTCTTTGTTTTCAAACCGACGCCATGTTCCGACGCCATGTTCTGGTTTCTTCAGATAACACACTTGCGGGTCTTATTCGTGTATTTTTTTTAAACATTATTTTACCCACGCGTATTGCAATCACCAATGGTACCGTTCAGGCGTCTTTTTATTAGAAATTGGTCGAGGTTTCTGTCTCTACAAACCCTCGCGGCCTCGTTGGTAGTTGAAATTCGCGGGTAATTATCTCGCTTGGTCCGGGCGACAAATACAATGGAGGTATTTCCCACTCATTTGCATCTGGATTAACCTCCCCAGAACAGACGCTAGCGAAGTACTGTGATCTTTACCGACAAGCTCATTATCTTTCCAGAACATAACCATTCTTCCACGTGAAATTCTAAATAAAGCGTGCGGTTCGTATTTTGCGTGATATCTCCCGATATCAACGCTAGAATTCGACAAAAAAACAACCGTCCGAAAGCCAACTATCTGGCCGCCATCTTGAAAAAAAATTATAAGATTCTATTGGGCCGATAGGGAACTATGGGAGAAGACGTCCAAACAAATTGGCGAAATAAGTTAAAATCTCTCAGACATCAAAAAATACTCAATAGAAATTGGATTCAAAGTTCCTAAAGTCTAAAGTATGTATAAAACTATTGTTTGCTACGTAAATCAGACCAAAAAGTCCATAGGTTCAAAGTTCAATGAACGAAAGCAACCTATACATACACGTATCAAACGCGGGTAATTTGAAGAGCCGTGTTCGCGGTCAACTCGTATATTATACAGATTTTCAAAGCGAACTAATGTAGTTTGCGTGTGCACGTATTTTTTTCTTAGTGCGATAATCAGATCATGCGTTATTTTGTGCAAGATTTGTGTTGTTGTTATTTTATACCGCCCGGCTAATGGCACCCCCGCTTGTGGGCGGGAAACTTTTGCATAACAACGCTGACAGATCCATAGCAACGTGACCACCGTGAAGTCTGTGAAGGATGCTAGATAAAAATAATAACAAAGGAGGTTCCATTCCTTAGCCTCTACCAGTCTCTGCGCGATCGCTGGGAAAATTATTATAGTAGAAATTGGCCAAATAGAGTGAATAGTATACCAGGGGTAGTCCGCTATACAGTGAAGCTACTGGTCTAGCCTATTGAGCTTCACTGCATAGCGAACTACCCCTGGCATACTATCCACTCTATTTGGCCTATTTCTACTATTTTCCCAGCAATCGCACGGAGCTGGTAGAGGCTAGGAGACACACAGGAGTGAGGAGAGATCTCCTTTCAGTTTCAGGGATGCCTGTAGTCACTGGCTTTGAACGCCTTGATTCATGTCAAGGTGTGAATTGCCCTGATTTACATTATAAGAGGCAACAACAATCAGGCACCTGGAAGATAGAATCTCCTTGGCTGTCATCGATGTAGTCAGGAGGTGTGTGTGTGTGCTGCCCGGTTTTAAAGGGGCCGGCAGATGTTGTGAGTATGTACACGGGGTTCAATTGATTTTAAACCTCCTTGTACTGTACCAACCAGTAATGAGGCTGTTGTAGTTCCCTTTAATGTGCTCAAGGCACCTCCAGATCCTCGTTCGCGAGACCCCAATTTCACATCCCTTCCGAATATTCTTGATGGAATGGAGCTGATCTATATAGGGTCTGGCCCATTGGTATAGAAAATGAAAAACAATTCTGAAGACACAGTAAAGGCTTCAATACACCTCATAACAGTATAATGAATAGTTTAAAACCACCTCAAGGGGCAGCTTGGAACAAGCTGGCTTGACTGGTGTCATCTAAATCTGGCTTGGAGTGTTCACGCTCGCAAATTAATTTGACTTTGCTTTAGTTAGTACTAGGCGCTTTTGCAGAGCAAACACTACTGAAGCGCCCCAAAAATCACTGGTCAGTCTGACTTGTCAGCCCCTGATGTACGCATAGGGTCTACCAACTCTACGCTTGACTTCAAAAAGTACAAAATAGCCAGTCTCTTCAGGACTTTGCTTTGTGGAGACGACAGATAAGACACGAAGGTGTGGCTGCACATAGCCTGGATACCAGACCTTTCGCGCGATGCGATGATAAGCCTTTTTGGCCGGGGAAGACCTGGTAGTAGGGATAGAGTTAGCACCCGGGCGCGCTCGGCAGCCGAACCCTGATATCTATCGCGCGAGAGATAATTAGTGGGCCGTGTGCTGTCTGTGGCGGCGGCGCGAGTTGCTTCCCCGGCCGAAGGATTAGCGCCAGGAGCGCGGTGGTCTGGCAACCAGGCTAGGCTGCACATGAAAAGTAAATTCCATTTTCAAATAAGGAGAAAAATATCCTTCCATCAACTACACAACATTTAATAGTGTATAGAGTACTGTGAATGCATTTAAGTTTATGTGGTTTTAATTTCACGTTGGGGAGAAAATGGAGTGTTCACTGGGATTTCAAGTTCATGTTTGAGACAATAATAGACAAGGGGGTAAGAGGGGAAAAAAATGTCGGCCACTACTACTGACCAAGGAGGGTATATGTGTTAAAACTGACCGTGGTTTTCCCTTTTTTGTGAAGGGAGGGCCACCCCTAGCCCCCTAACCAAACCACTGCTTGGACCCCAGATCCAAGTCAAGGCACACAAACTACCATGCAAGATCATGCTCAGCAGTAGCCAGAGTGTCATCCTGTTTCAGTTCCAGGCTCTAACTGAAACAGGATGACACTCAGGCTAGCTCAGCAGCCCCTTGACAATACGAAAATGTGTGTTCTGTTCAACCAAGGACTTGATAATTGGACAGCATTTGTAGGACAATGGCTGACCCCGCATATGAAAGGAGCGAATAATTACTAAATATTTCCATCAAGAGAAGAGGAGGAATGGATACTCCTTGTTTATAAAGGTCTACATGTATATGGTAGGATTTTGAACCTGGAGAGGAATACTCTCAGGAAGAAAACTTTCTAATTCATATGAGTCATAACATCTCATATGTTTGGCATTCTATCATATTTCAACTCAAATGTATTATGATATTATCTAGTCTTTTGAGCTGTGAATCGTGGTAGCCAGAAGCAATGATTATGCAATGATTATTATGATTCAATACATATGCCAGGGTTTTTAAGGATGTCTTTTTTGAAAACTCCTGTTACAGTACATGCATGCATGCAAGATTCACGACATAAAATTGAATACATGTATATATGATCATATGATGTTGAGAGAGATGTTGTGAGTATGTACAAAGTGAATGATAAACGAAAAGGCACAGTGACCCTTGAGCGTCTGTTGATGAACCCAAGGACATTATATCTTCTAAATAATGTCCTTGATGAACCATATACAGAAACAATTTTCTAAAACAAGATTCTTTCAAAAGAATTGGTCTGAGAAACCATGGATGTAGCATAACTTAATGCAAAATATAAAGGACTCATATCCTACAGACATTGCTAATAACTAGCTATATATAGATACATGCATGTATTAGGTACTTCCTGCAGGAATGCCTGCAGGAAAGATGTTTTCCTGCAGGAATTTAACTTCTTCCTGCAGGGACTCCTGCAGAGATTCCTGCAGGAAAAATATCTTCCTGCAGAAATTCCTGCTGGACAAATTCTTCCTGCAGGAATTCCTGCAGATTCTGCAGGAATTCCTGCAGGAAGAAAATTTTCAAAATGAATATTCATGAAAGTTATTGTTATCAATCATAACTGTACATCATACTCATCAACTATATGTAAACATTTTTCACTTAAATGCTTTTATATTGAAAATATAAGCACTTGTCAAAATGGGAAAAGTGGAATTCCGAACTTAAAGTGGTGGTAATGTCCAGAAACTGGGAAGCCTTTTATTCCTTAGGCCAAGTTCTACCCACAAACCAATAGTGATGGAATCTAGATCTGTTCATAAGTTTGAAGAAATCTGTCACAGTTCCTGTGAAAGCACATTGTGAACTCTTATCCGATATGTCAACTTTTGAAAACATTTATTTTTAAGAAATGTATGCCAGTATGTTTGCTTCATCTTGTCCTTTAGTACACATGTTTATTTATTTAGTGGACTGCACTAATAATAGATGGACATGCTGCCATTCCATTTGTATTCCATGAAAATAAATTTTGTAGTAAATGAATGTTTGTAATTTTACCATATGAAAAATAGCTTGGATGTGGTGGGAAAGCCTACTGCAGCTGTTAGGTCATAATGTGTATCCTGCAGTTTGTACTGAGAGACTTGAATATAAATGTTTATTTCTCAGTTTGCTGTCAGGTTTGGTGGAGTTTGATGGGTTCTACCTGGAGACTGATCCATGTGCCGTGTGTAACAACCCTGAGATGCCGTTTGTGGTGAGGATGATGCTGTCTTACTGTTGTAGGGAATTAAATCAACCCTCCTGTGCTTAAAGCCTTGTCTTTGTATTCAAGTGCTGTGACATTATTGATATTGCTACCTTAATAGTCTATTGATACCCTTCATATTCACTGTGTCAGGAAACTTACACATTGGTAACAGCAGTAAACCATCACACATGTTTCTCTACCACCCGTACTAGTAAATCCTTGGTTCTGACAGGTGTACATTGTATCACTGATCATTTTCCAGAGTGTGAAACTGTCTGCGGTGAAGGTGGACTCCCGCTTCACCACCACTACCCAGATCATCAAGCTGCTCTCACCTCACATCATCTCCAAGATCGCCGTCAGACTCACCGACCTGAAGAGGACAAAAATGGTAAGGGCTGACACTAGTCACTGTAATTACTGTGGAGATTCTACAAGGAATGGCTCCAGATATTATAACGGCACTGAACCTTGATAAAACACTTTTGAGAAAATTCAGCGCAGAATCATAAATCAACAAGCAACCCTGTGAGTACTTCAGTAACTGTTGGGTACATTATGATTGTGTAGCGCTTCCCCAGTCATTACAGTACTGTAAATTTAAAGTATTCAGATTAGCGAGTTTTGACTGGAAAACAAGGCTTGAAAATAGCGTTACTCATAATGAAGTCCCTTGGGAATTATGTTCCAAATACAATGTAGAACATTAATCCAACACAATACAATTATAGTGAATTTGTTTATTCTTGATTTTGCTCCATACAATTAAAGCTGTTTGTCAATCTCTCCGTCAACCAAAAGCCAGTTACACCAAGGTAGAATAGACACTCCATGTCACAGTCAACACAATTGTCAATTTCCGTGAACTACATGTAGTCATCAACCATTGTCTTAAAGATGTTATGGCTGCTCTCCCTCCCACGACATGCCCTACATGATAAAATCATGTCAAATTTTCCTGACCTTCTCACCAGAACATGTTCTCTTCAGGGCCTTACCATTGCACATTTGTATGTTGCCTACCTTACTGTATTTTAGAAGCAATCAAAATATTTTTCATATCAGCGTCAGGTCTTAACTTAGAGGGGAGTACCGAAAAGTGTTGGATTAAGGTTGCGCAAGATTAAGGTTCAGTGCTGTTAGACTTACCTAGGATCTTCATCAATGTTGAAATGATAGTGGGCAGCCGGAGGTCATGTGTGATGATTACACATTGTACAGTCATGTACTACACCCCCACTCACCCTCCCCCCAGGAAGCATTGTTTTTAGTATTTCTATATCTGTTTGTGTGTCTATCTGGTTTTTATGTGTTTGTGTCTGTGTGCATTTCTGATGTATGTGTAAGGGGTCAAGTCTGCCATCACTTATTGCCTAGTTCCTGCCATGTTATCAGTCATGTAGTTACATTTATTGTAGTTATGAACTATGAAAGAATTAGTGACATTTCTGTATTGTGGAGTGAATCCTCTCCACAAAACTGTAGACAGGGTTGAACTGTGTACATCCCACTTGAATTTCTAGGAATAACAGCCACCTTTCTCATTACATCTGTTTATTCTTAATGTTTACCTTTGTGTTTATGGATATTTTTTTCATTTATGTGTGCACTTGTGTGTGTCTCTGTGCAAGGAGATAATCATCATCTGTTTACATGTTGGTGTACCAGTGCTGTCAGGATTGTATGCAACAACAGCTGCTTTTAAAGCTATTGATATTCATGTATTAAGAGTATTGAAAACATCATTTTCCAACCAAAGATTTCACCATTCTCTACTTTAAGGTGCGAACAGTTCACATTTACTACAACAACCGCACTGTGCCAAGTATAGTGGAACTAAAGAACAGGTAGGAACTTTTCTTTGATTTATCAGCTTGACTGACATCTGTTACAAAGTTTGTGAGTTTGAAACTTCCATTTTTCACTTTGCAAGGTTATAATGATCATAGTATTTGATAGGTCAACTTACTGTGATGTTAAGGTCTATATGTAGGTCATTCCTTTCAGTAGTCCAGGATTTTAACCTTTTTAAGTGGAATTTGTTGTCCATTTACATGCCTAACTCTCCTATTCTCTGCTCCTGCATAGACAATGTATGTGGCATAGGGCAAAGAAGGTTGTCCTCTCACCTGGTCAGACAGAAGTCAAGGTAAGGACCCACCAATCCTCAGGGAGCATGCCAACAAGCAGCAATGAAAATTGGCACTCTGTTTTGAATTGAAAGTTGTTCAGTAAGAAGATGATCCTGCTGGACCCTGGATGATGTGATAATCATGATGTTGTTGTGTCAGGTGGACTTCTTGCTGCCCATCACTGCCTCCAACCTGATGATAGAGTATGCAGACTTCTATGACAACCTCCAGGCCTCGGCTGAGACCCTGCAGTGTCCCCGCTGCAGTGCCTCTGTGCCGGCTAACCCGGGCGTCTGCAGCAATTGTGGGGAAAATGTGTTCCAGTGTCACAAGTGCCGGTAAGAAGGAATACAATGTTACAATTTTACTATGATTGTACCTCATTGGTTCTAGACTCAAACTAGACCTGTCACGTAATGGTCTTTTAATGTGTAATAATGCTGCCTAGTTTTGTTTGTATTAGTCTGAATTCAACTGGCTGCACTATCCCACCTCACTCCACTCTCACAGCTCTAAAAGAAAAACTGTTCATATAGTTCAGAAATAACAATAGACGTGTGACATAAATACATGTATGAATCAGTATATAAAAGAAATAGATCATGACTATTGTGCAATTTCAGCCCCCTATATCCAAAAATGTGGGTCAGGACATAATACCTCCTATGAGGTTGAGTTCAAATGCACTAAGTCTGTTTGTATCTGTACATTCCCATGTACTTCCTGCAGGTCAATCAACTACGATGAGAAGGACCCCTTCCTGTGCAACAACTGTGGCTTCTGCAAATATGCCAAGTTTGACTTCACGTTAACAGCAAAGACTTGCACTTCGGTAGATTCTGTGGACAATGAAGAAGATCGCAAGAAGGTAATGGCAATATGATTGTGTACATGTGCGTGTGCATGTGCGTGCCAGGTACATGTACATGTAAAACAAAGACAAATGGTAACCTATAAGTCTCAGACCTTATCTAGATGTCAAACTGGTGATATTATGGTCCGAGATCTACGGTACAAGCTCTGATTTTATTGCCTCTAATTGTTTTAAAGCTAACCTAAGTGTTGCTTAACTCATACAAATGTACATAACAATATCAAATTGCATGTCAAAACCTTTGTTCTGTGTCTGACATAAGTCTTGCTACGTGTACATGTGTAGGCTATAAGTACCATCAACAGTCTGTTGGACAAGGCAGATCGTATCTACCACCAGCTGAAGGCCCACAGACTGGCCATCGAGGGTCTGCTGGCCAAGACGTACGGACATCCAGGAGACACTGCTATGGTGAGAGGAAACTCATTCTACACTGTGTCCTTCGGCACAGCCTTTTCTAGCATTTTTAAGATTGATTGATTGATTGATTATTCATGGTTCTTGTTGTAAATAAAACTCCTAGCAGCCTATAGGTGGCTCAACTATGGTTTATCTTAATTCTCTATATTCTATTGTCAGTCATCTTTTTACATGACAAATAGTATAATGTTTGTGTTGTTTTGTACAATGTTGTGATAGATAAATTTCGAGTCCTGTCATGTATATGTTATGTTCTTGCCCACATTCTTGCTTGCTTCTCCTCTAGTTACTACAAATGTTTTCATTCCAGGAGGAGCCAAGTTCGGGAGGCGGGAGCTCCAGCTCTGTCAGTAAGATCATCCAGCAGCTGGCTCATCGCTACTGCACAGACTGTAAGACTGCCTTTGATGAACTCAGCAAGATCATCCAGGTAAACGTCTCCTCAGGCATCCACTAGTCTTTTCACTGGCAGGTCAAAGTTTTCTTGGTTATTTTGAAATTTAGATCAGTCTTACGGCAACTACATTGTATATTTTTTGTTCATTGAATTTTCGTATGAAGTTGAATTCTGACTACGGTATACACAATATCATATAGACTAGACAATTGCACATCTAACTACCTACATGTACAATGTTCTATCTACATATGATGCAGTTGTTCTATGTTTGATTGGACATTTATTGTCATTTGAGGTAAGGACATTTACTAACAATGTGTAGGCAGGTGTAGAACATGTTGCATGTGTGTGTGTTATGGTAGTTACAGTAGGGTCATGATTGTGTTGCCAACAGAAAGTCATGGCTCTGAGGGAGAAGCTGCTGGGGTATGATGAGTTCCAGGCAGAGGGCAGCCATCTCAGTCAGATGACATCATGTTTCCCCTCACGACCAATATCACCGCACCCATGGACTAGGTATGTTTGGGGCATTTCTTAAAAATGTATTTTATTCCTGTATCACTCTAAAGGGATGTCTTTTTCATGATTAAAGAGAAAATGCTGTATTACCTTCTGTACCAGGATCTTGGATGATGCTGTACCAGGGTATAGGACTTCCATGCTTGGGACATTTGAACTTGGGTCGAAGATTATCAACAGATTTCAGTCAATATGCAAATGACAATCTTATTTGCATACTTGATAAAAAAACTTCCTACTGCCTTCTTAGCACTAGCATTCATTACTCTCCAAGCAGAGGAGTGGCTCTGCCTGTTTTTTGACATGGTTTAGGCATTTTTGTTGGGCTTTCTACTTTGTCATGTTTTAAACAACAGCTGGAACAACTCCTGTGCTTGGAGAGTAGTTGGAATCGATGTTGCAATTTTTTTGTATGGGGACACAAAACTCCCTCAACTTCTGGCGCATTTCACACTGAAATGTGTGATTTTTCGGGAGAGTATGACATAAATTCATAAAAACATTCATTCATTCATTCATTCATTCATAAATGAAACACAACATGGTGTATTCTGCCTCACCCGTAGTCCCAGCCCTCCCGTGGGTCGCTCCGGCCTACGGCCATCAGGCGATACAACATGCAGTCAGGCCGGTACCTTAGGCGACACGGAATACACCGTGTTGTATTCTATATGTATGTTAGCAGTTAGGTATATAAGTTTACATTGTATTCATATATTCAACATGATTGTCATTTTAGATCTCACACTGTCTCGTGTTTTTCTACTTGACAGGGAAATTCAGAAAAGTCGTTGCTATGGTTGTTCTTCAGCGGCAGTGCAGCTGTGTGTGACACTGTTAAGGGCACTCGCAACAGAGACTGCCAACAGTGGAGTCCTGGTCAGCCAGGTAAGAACACTGATGGACTTCTCCTGCTTCTCTCGTGTTAGCAGCTTGGTCACACGTTGCTGACGGGTGACACCATTGCTGCTCTACCATTTAGGGCAGTGTGTATTCTTCTCCCATCCACTACTGACACTTTGGACTTGTTCTTAATGCGAAACATCTGTACATCCTGTTGATATTCTTGATTGGTAATCCTTTATATTAGTCAATATGAGGAGAATAGATTGTGAATATACGTTAACTGTTTCACATTGGCATTAGAATTTCCCTGCTACCTTCCTACATCATGAGCCATGATGCTTGTCTCACAGATGCATGATCATTATGAATGGGACGTCATTTTGTAGTGGCATATCAAGATTCTGACTGACAAATATGATTATTGGAAACGTGTGCATTGGAAGTGATTAAATAGTAACTGTTCTGAAATATTGGGTTACTGATTCATATCAAAATACCATCATGGTAGATGTCGCAAGTTTTAGAAGAGGTTGTCCCCTTTCTTCAACACAAAGTCCCATCTACAGAGATCATCCATCCATTATTTCATTCATACATTCAGCAGTACTTGGACAAGATGCTTGTCACACTTACCATTAGTGATGTTGTGTTTGGGATCAGTGTATCAAGATTAGTGTTCTTTCTTTGCCAAATTCAAACAATTGTGGCAGTTACCATTACACCAGTGATGACAATGAATGGTTTATTTAGGAGTAGAGAAGAAATACCATGAGAAGCAAAATTGATGATAGAATAAACTTAAGTGGTACAGTAAGCCATTCTTCATGACTGTGTTAAACCTTGATTTCCTGCATGTGGCTTCAGGGTCTTGTTCAAGAAGTGATGTCCTTTAACTTGAAACGTGGGACTCCAGCCGTCAGGAAGGAAGTACGTCATCTGCTGTGTCTGCTGACAAGGTGGAGACTTTATACCCTTCTGATAGTAGTGTAACTGTCTTACTGCCGATGGGCAAGTTTCAACTGGACGTTTCCTATACAGAACACACTGTGGTATGCATGTACATGACTGTGCATGTATCTATCATCAACACCAACTGTTACTGTCATGGTGATTTTAGTTGGGACAGTCACTGTAGAGCAGACATCTATAGTAAATAGAAATCAGGTCTAAACTCACCTCAAGTTCCAGAGTTCACCTTGCTTTCACTGTAAAGGCAGGTCTCTTGTATATTTGCTGGCTCCTGACTAAACTACGGAAACCATGTTTTTTTGTCACACAACTTCTTATCATACCCCTAATACTGTTATCTGCTCTGTGATGCTGCATTACAATGTGGACAATCACTACATTTTCCCACAAGCTTTTATTTTGTAATTATTAGTATGGTTTGATGAATCAGAATACCTGCAGGAGCCACACAAAAATCATTCTTGGAACAGATGGTGAGCCAGGTCGTGAAATGAAATTCTAGAGGAGGGGGTAATCATTGTTGTGCCTTATCCTTCTGTGATTGTTACACAAAATAGCCCACATAGTTGATATTCCTGTAAGTAACTTCTTTTCTGAACATTACTTGAAGGGACAACACTGTGGCCACACAAGAACTGAATCACATCTTACAGAAGCGGATTGGATCAGCACTGAAAGCCCACAGAACAAAGACAGAGCTGGTAGGGGTACTATTGGGAGTATATGCTTGTTTTATTGTACTATGTTTTATTATTCCAAGTGACTAGGTATTACATTAAAGAGTTTTCTTCATTTACATGTAGTGTATGACCTATACTGGCTGTGAGTGAGCCTATACCCATCTGGGTAGGGCTATAGACGTACAGCACAGTCCATAAAACCCAAGCATACTGAAAAATCAGCACAAGTACACTGGTATGGGAGGGTGTTAGCTCTGTATGTATCCCATGATATACTACAAATTCACATGTTTTAAGTATACTAATTGGAAATGAAATTCCTGCCAGGATATTTGTCCAGCTCACCCACCACTACTCTATCACCAACATTAGATTAATTACTCTGTAGTGTGAACATTAGTGCTTAAATGATAAAGGGTTCTTCTCAGTTAAGTCCTTTAATTCAACTTTTCCTTTTCTTTGGCCAAATCTGCATCATTCTGGTCTCATATCTTGACTCAAGATGATTAGTCGGAGTGTTGTTTAGGCTTTCTCCATTGATGTTTCCTGTTTACATGTGCAATATACATATATGATGTTTCCTACCTCCCATTTTAGGGAAGTGCTGTATGTCATGAACTACTGCTCCTTGCTGATGCAGTTGAACTTGAAGGCGACTGTTGGGAGGAGCATCTCAGATGTAGTAAGTGGATATTTCTTACTTACATGTACATGTGCTGACCAGGGCTCCAAATACCATCTGTAATCAGCAGTTTGCAGAAAACATTGCAGGTGCAAATTTCTGTTATGATTTTGTGAGCTGAAAACTCTGTTAGCTTGTTATTTAGCGTTACATCCATAACTGTGTTCCTTTTGGCGTCCACAGCTGTGCAGCTGCTGATGCTGGCTATGCAGAGTTCCAACCCCACAGTTGTAGGCAGCATCACCTTACCCTGCCTACAGATCCTGCAGTGCCTCAGCAAGCCTCCACAGCCTACTTCCAACAAGAACAAGGTAGGTACAGTTCTAGGCAGTCTCTGAACGACACGGTCCGGGGTTCAAATATCATCATAGTTATCTAGTTGGGCTGCAAAGGACGCTAAACCACCACACATACTGTATTGAATATAGGACAACAGCCTTTGGTGCACACATTTTCAGGGAGACACTGACTACAGTTTCTTATTCTAGCCTTCTGTTTTTATCTTGTTCTTTTGTTGTAAATTGACAGAGAACCAAGGAAGTACTAGTATATTGAGGCGGCCAAAGAATAAGATGTGTACAGAATACACAGCCAAGTTCTATGCTCATTTTTTGTCACATTTCCTGCATTTCTCCTGCAACTTGACCTGTAGAATTTCTTGTCTTGTGAGTCCTAAGTTGTAGTAATTGTCCAATAACTTTTTTTCTCTTAAACCAAATGATCAGTTGTATGTTCAATATGTCCTAGTGTTGTAGGCTGTGTTGACTATAGTTGTTATTTATGCTGACAGACATGTGATGTATTTTCCAGGATAAATCCGTGTCAGAGCTGGGGAGTCGGCAGGCTCAGGGAGCCCAGGTCTATGTTCATGCCAAGAGTTGGCTGGAAGGGGAACCGTCTGCTGGGTACAAGTCATGGAAGGAGAGAGTTCCACAGAGAGGTCAGTTACAAAGTTTAACATTATCTCAGAGTTATCTCATTTCTCATGGTTGAGCTAGAATCTTATTGTCAGCTTAACTAATAGAAACACAACTACAGTTTGGAGACCTTCGTGTAATAAACCCCACTTCAATTGAGAAGTTGGTTTTCCAAGCTCAGGAAAAACCTTGAAATCAGGTCAAGATGAGTATTTTATTCTCAGACTGATATTCAAGTGAAGTTATGATGAGGTAAATGCAGTTCATACCTCATAGCTGTGTAGCTTTCCTTTTCATCAAACCATAATGATTATTCCCATGAAAAAGCCTTGGACACTTTTTCAGTTCCTAATCACATTTCACTGAAATTTTCATCACTTACCACAAAGATACATGTATTATTAGCGTTATTTCTCATTTCTTTTTTTATTTCTGACCTCTAAGGATATATGACATGCAAATGTGGAACGGTTACTGGACTAGTCTTGATTTTGGATCACGACATTGATTTGATGATTTTGGTTTTGTATGATAACTTTAGTTATTCATATGTTGTATTATTTGTTCCTTACTATGATTCCATTATCATTTTCTGATTTATGCTAATATGTAATTTATGCACCAATTGTCCTATGTTCTCTGGGCCCCCTTAGAATTGAAGATCTATTGTTGAAGGGCTACCTAGATGTTTTGAAGATGGAAATTATTAATATGTGAATGAAGTCCATAATTCATGTCAATTAGACTCTTCCCAAGTTGTATTACAGTAGATTCCGCTTATTTGCATAACTGATTTGTCAGTGTATTTTATGCAATAATAAGGAGTAGTCCATTAACCCTAGGGGACAAAATGGGCGGCACTAAGGGGAGGGGGTTGTTGTGGTTACCAGGATGGCACTTGAAGGAAACACACACACTTTGTGTCAAATTCACTCACTCCCAGCTTATACAAAATGTAACATATTGAATTCATAAGCATATCATCAGTTTATATACACATGTTGAGTGCAAAGGATGGCAAATTAAGCAAAAAACTGGCAATTCTATTCTTCTGTATCCTATCACAGCAAATGACAATGGAGTTGCTAGAGCTTTTTCAAACACAAAGGACAACAACAGTTCCTATAGAGTTGTCTTACCATAGAAACTATCCATACTCGATTTACATTTGAATGACATTTGCATACAATCTATAAGAGTTAGTGACTTTGACATGTTCAACCAGTTTTTCCTGTTGCCATTGGCATTATTTTATGCAAATAGCAGGAGTATGCAAAAATGGCTAATGCAATTATGCTATTTTATTTATAATGGAGTGAATGGGAAATGGTTTGGGTTTTCAGCATTTTATGCATATCCCCGAAATATGCTATTAACAGTAATGCAAATAGCTGGATTCTACTGTAGTATGAAACTCTTATCATTGAATATAAACAAGTGAACATAGTGCAATATCATAATACAGAGTACATGTACATGTACATGACTTTCTCAGCCCAAAAGCCACATCTGAGATGATTACGTTCCTTTCTGAACAGGGAAAGCAGAGGTCGATGCCCGTACCAAGTACCTGATGGAGAAGTATGGGTGGCGCTGGCATGAGAGGGTGTTTGGTCCTCCGGTGAAGCTGACTCTGGGCACCAATGCCTGGATCTACAGGATCGTCTTCAACCCTGCCTCCCAGCAGGCCAGACAGGCAGCCTGCGACATCATCTACACATTTGCCCAGGTCTGTTTCACCACTCCATTGTACTCAGTTATCTACATACTGGAGAACAGGCATGGTTTAGCTGGGTTTGATGCTATAAACACTGATTTTAGATACTAATTATGATAAGGTAAAGATATCTGATGAAAAGGGTCTGTTAGAAATAGACTTTGACCATTGTGACCTTCTCTCCATTGCTGCTGCAGCAACAAGAGGAACGGTACCAGCAGGTGTTGGACCTACTAACAAGGTTGGTGTTACAAATGACACTGACACCTGTGCACACACTGATTATCTTACTGTGTGTGTGTGTGTGTGTGTGTGTGTGTGTGTGTGTGTGTGTGTGTGTGTGTGTGTGTGTGTTTCTGTGTTTCTGTGTCTATGTCTGTGGGTGTCTGTGTGTAGGGTGTCTGTGTGTAGGGTGTCTGTGTGTAGGGTGTCTGTGTGTAGGGTGTGTGTGTGTGTCTGAGTGGGAGTGTGTGTGTGGTGGGGTATGTGTGTGTTGGTTGGTTGGGTGTGTGTGTGAGTGTGTATACATGTAGATTGTCTGTATCATAGAAATAAAGTCTGGGGGAAATCCTTCAATGACTACAATGTATACTTGCTTGCTGACAGGTTTCTGTGTGAATTGGGGCCTATGGGAGAGAATGGAACTGAGTTCATGTCATTATACAAGAAGCTGTCTGCACCAAAGGAATGGAAGAAGTACCTCGCCATCAAGGGACTGCTACCCCACCTGGGCCATCTCATCACCAAGGTGAGCCGTCATCAGCTGGGGCTGGCCAGTACCTCTGGCTTACATGCTGATGTACTTTGACTGTCATCATTCTGTTATTTGGAAAGATGGTGAACCATAATGAACAGCAGTGTCTGTAATTAAAGCTGTCAACAATAATGCACATGTACATGTAGTTATAAAATTCAAATTTTAAAGTATCTTTTTAAGTAAAGCTCTGTACTATTGTATGTAGTTTTGCTGTGTGCAAAACATATCATTACCTCAAAATAAATCCTTGCTGGATGTCAATTTTGGTCCATTTTCTTTGTAGGAGGTTGAACAACTGACGCTGCACGAGGAGAAACAGAAGGGCTCTGACTTGACAAAGGGCTGTGCTCTCAAGATGCTGACAGGTGTGTTTCTATCAACCTTTCTACTTGGAATCAGATGTACAGAAACTGATACTGCATAGTCCAAATAATGGATAGTTTGGGACCTCGCAAGCATGAAATTGCTTTAATTAACTATTCTATGTTTTCAACCTGAGACTTACATTCCAGTTATAAATGATAACAGAGGCCTGTATATCTCTCTTAAGTGTTTATTAACCGATGTTGCGAGCAAAATGACACCAGCCTGATAAAAGTTAATGCTCATTACCTGTCTTCTTACTAGATATGAAAATGAAATTGTGTACCTCAAATTTTTTCTAAATTGTGTTTTAGACTTCATATGATATACAATATTATTATGTTATTATTGATAGGATCATTCCTACTATACATAGTTTCAATGTTTTGTATACATCCTGCACCTGTAGAACTGCTGGCTTCCCTGGTAGATGTGGAAGTCATCAAACAACAGTACAAGAAGCGCCTTGTTGGTGTTCTTCTCCACGGATACCTCTGCCTGCGCCGCCTGCTGGTACAGAGGACAAAGTTCATCGATGAGACTCAGGAGATGTTACTGGAACTCCTGGAGGACATTTCAACTGGTAACCTTACCTGTCCTGGTCCATGTCATGGGCACATATTTCATTGTTCCCAAACATTGGGAATATTAAGTGTTTTAAAGGTGACAGGCCTACAGACTGATGATTAATTTGTCTTTTCTTAATGGGACTGCAACCCCCACTAGTAATGTCCACAATAGAGGTCAGAAATAAAATGTTTTATTAGGTTCTTTCAACCACTGTGGCCTGCTACTATACAATGTACATTGTACATGTTTGTCTTCTCTTTCCCAGGAAACGAAGCGGAGACTAGATCATTCATGGCCGTGTGTGTGGAGACTCTACAGAAGTACCCTCTGTCTGACCTGGTCACTCCTGTCTTCATCTTTGAACGGCTCTGCAACATCATCTTCCCTGTGAGTATTCTCAAAGTCCTCATCAATGGGACCTTCCATGTCTCATCCAATAAAGTAAACAACACTTACTTCAAGGCACACTTGTTTATTTCTCATCCAATTGAGAAATGATGTTAGTATGTGTAGACTTGTGTACATTGCCCATCATCAGGAATTTCATACTTGCAACATTTGGAAGTTTGGTAAAGGTGAACATCCTTAACCATAGATTATGAAAAGCCAGGCTTTTGCATAATCAATGAGGAGATGCTATAATAGCTTTCTGACTGCCAAGATAGAACTTCCATATTTTTGTCATCTGGATGAAGAAGATCATCAATAGATACAAATTATGCAGATGAGGACTTTTATTTCCATGATGAAGTAGAAGCTTGTATAATGTGTGAGTGGTAAGTGATGAGAATCTTGTAATCATTTGGAAACTCTTGTTCAGCCATACACCATCGTGAATGGTATGTATGTATGAAAGAGAGAATGAGTGTTAGATATACTTGTTTTGTGTATGTCATGTGATGATTGAGCTGTACCACAACACATGTTTGATCTGTTGATAATCTGATGTCTCAGGAGGAACAAGAGGCCACAGAATTCTTCATGACTCTTGACAAAGACCCTCAGCAGGAAGACTTCCTTCAAGGTCGCATGCAAGGAAACCCTTACAGCTCGAACGAGCCAGGTTTGGGACCCTTAATGAGAGATGTGAAGAACAAGATCTGCCAAGGTAAATACATTCAGCTGTCTTAGGGAGAAATGTTACAAAACCCTCAGTCTGTCATCTCACTTTACAGCCACTTACTCAGAGAAAGTTTGATGGATAAAAAGTACATGAAATTGTGGTCATAGAAAGTACTCACCCCTATAATGACCTGTGGGGCAGACATTACACATTCAAGTACTTAATACATGCATTCTCAGTCGAAATATTGTACATGTACACACACACACATACACACAGTCACATATGTACACGCACACACATATACACACACACATGTACACACACAAACATGTACACACACACATGCACACACACATGTGCACACACACACACATGTACATACAAACACGTGTACACATGTACACAGACACATACATATACATACATACACAGACATGAGCTAAAAACAATACTTCACTCACTTGGGTCAACATAGTGGTTGAAAGACTTTGTTCAAACTGTGTGCATCATAATCCCTGAGCCTTTTGGACCTGTCATGTACATGTAGGTTGTACCTGTTTATGTTGTCAGCATTGGTCCCTGTGTGGCTCCGGTGATAACTTGTACATTCAACTATGTCTTGTATTCTGCTTCTACATGTATCAGTAACTATCCAGAGAAACAGCAGTTTCCTTCTTTACTACCACCAAACATTGAAACCTACAAGAACAGTGACCAAAGAAGATTGTACATGTATCAGCTCCATTTATTCACAATTCTCTGTTCTTAATTACAGACTGTGAGCTTGTTGCCCTACTTGAGGATGACAGTGGTATGGAGGTAAGGATCCCTTTACTTCACACAAAAATTTTGAAATTTGATTTCAAAAGATATGCAATTGAAAATTGATACAAAAGAATGGTGATACATCAGTTTGTTAACTTATTTGTGTGGTGTATTTACGCATATACATTTTTTATGTATAGCTGTTATGGCCTTTATTATGTAACGCCTGTAGAATTTACTGCATATAGCGACGGAGATAAATCATTGCATTCATAATTATGATAATAAATTGTTTCCATTGGCACCTTTAAGATATGCCAACTCCAATGCCAGAAATTATCAACTGTTACAGGTTTTGCTGGGTTGGCAGGAGCATTTTCAGAAATTATGCAAATTAGCATGATATCTGTTTCATATTTTGATGATGAAATACAGTTAATTCCTCAGTCGGAGGTTGACGTAAA
Source organism: Branchiostoma lanceolatum (assembly GCA_035149815.1). Classification (NCBI taxonomy): domain Eukaryota; kingdom Metazoa; phylum Chordata; class Leptocardii; order Amphioxiformes; family Branchiostomatidae; genus Branchiostoma; species Branchiostoma lanceolatum. The sequence continues at coordinate 374,273 of CM068874.1, forward strand.
GCCGGCGGCTCTGTGTATGAGGGAGTTTCGGGCATAAGCCTCAAGCGTCAAGCCTCTGCACGTAAAAGAACCCATCACACACACTTATCGAGAAGAGTAAGGGTAACCCGGTGTGCTTGGCCAAAAATGCGAGCCGTGGCGAGGCCGCATCGCACTACCACTAGCTACTTGAAAAAGCATCATGCTTCACCTCAATTGATGACTGCTTTACCTTCTATTTCATCTCAAGACAGCTGGGTTGCCCCGTCAACTTTCAAATTCATGACTTCAACCACCACTGTTAAATCCCTGATCTTTACTGCAGCTACTGGTGAACAATAAGATTGTCAGTCTGGACCTTCTTGTGCAAGATGTCTACAGGAAGATATGGTGTCCGGAGCATGAGGTTAGCAAAAGGAGTCTACTTACAACATTTAGTCTTTTGAATCCATCTACATTGTCTATAGCAATTGTTCTTTGCCAGCCCTAAAAACTCACCCTCTAATAGTAAATTTACAGTTATGGCTAAACTAGAAGAGCTGTGCGTGACAGATTGCATGATCGAGTCAAAATGTAAAAATCCCAAAATTGTTGAGCAAAGTCCATCCAAATCTACTACATTTTACCAGTTAGAGATTATGATAACATTAATCTAGTCATGACAGTCATGTACTTATTTTCACAAGTGTGCAAAATGTAACATGTGAAAAGTGGCACACGCACATAGAAACATTTACTTCTTCTGTGGAACAACTGGAGTTTGTTGCTTTTCCCCTGCGTCTTTGGCACCACACACACTTGTACAAAACATTGTATTTATGAAGTAGTCTGCAGTGAAGAATTGTTCCAGGGAGACCAGTTACAGGGATCACATTATTCTTTACTGCTCACAATGATTAATGTATGAGTGCGTGATAAACCTGTAAGTAGATCTGTCATGTACAGTGTATGTTCACATGCCTCACTGACATCAACTGTGCACATAGACTTCTAACCTTGAGGTACCATTCAGCTGAATGACCTTGTACCTTACCTTGTGCCATTCCAGGGTGAAGCCATGAGAGTGGTGTACAGGATGAGAGGTACACACCACATTTTGTAAAGTTGACTATAATTTGTCTATCTTACACACATGAAGTGATGTACTGTACGTAATGTCCATCACTATATAGCACTAGTGGTAGTACCAGAAGTAAGTCTATTCTTTAACAACAAAATAAAATCCATGTCAGCCTAACAACTGTATGACTTGCACAACTTATCATAATACTGAGATAGACGATTCTCAAATTAATATTCGTAATTTTTTTTGCAGGACTGCTCGGGGATGCTACAGAAGAATTTGTGGAAACTTTAGAGAATACTGCAGGTGAGAACTTTCAGATGGCAGCAGAGTCCTTCTGTCTCCTCGTATTTTATTTTGGGTACTATTATGATAAGTGCTTTACATGAGGATATGATGTATTTGGTCATTTGTGATAACACATCTAATGTAGTGTGACACAAGAGAAGCCATTATTACAGGAAACATGACAGGTCATGTTTCTCTATCCACAGATGCTGAGGTGGACACTGAAGAAACCTACAAGCTTGCCTCAGTACTGAGTGAATGTGGAGGTCTCCAGGCCATGTTACAGCGCCTGTCATCAATCACAGATTTAGTTCGGGGAGGAGATTTGCTGCAGGTTTTGCTGAAGTTGTTCAGCTACTGTGTGAAGTTAAAGGTGAACAGACAGGCTCTGATCCAGCCTGACCTCAACACTCTGCCCATCATGCTGGGGACTCTCAACCTGGTTCTGCAGGTGGGATTCTACTCTATATCACTTTACTATGTGTGATGATTATGATGAATGCTGGAGACAAGTTACCTTCGTTAGTGAATTTTGTGTTAAATGTTTAACTTAAGGTTCTACAGTACTTCATCACCCATGCCAACAAAAAGAACAGCAGCAATAAGTAACACAATCATGACTGTATACACTGTAACCCCTCCATTGTTGTGTGTGTGTCAGGGTGAGCCTGACGGTGGAGTGGGTGGAGCAGGGTCTCTTGCCCAACAACTTCTGTCAATCATGGAGATGGTTCTTCAAGAAGCCAACCTGGCTGCTGACAGCACTGGCAATAAGGTACACGTACAAGTACTGTTTCAGTCGTGCCCTTATTTTGATAACTCTATAGCAGGTATCTTACTGGACTGTGCCAAATTGTGAAGACGTTTGCAAAGTGTCGCAAAATGGGCTAATTTGTCGCCAGAAATTGCGATTTTAAAAGTATTTGCAATTGGCAAATGGGCACAAAACGATGCAATCATTTCAAATCTCTTCTTGATAAATCTTCATCATTCTAGTAACACTGGCATTTCCAGTAGAGTTATGTATCTGATTTGGAACCGAAACTGAGAATGGGACATTCTGGTCGTGTGGCCATTTTGTTTGTAGAGGTCATGTATTTTACCCGTGCGCCGCAAGGGAAAATTGGCAAACTTTCGCAAAGTTGCCACAATTTCATGCCACAGTTTGGCACTAGAGGGAGATACCCGCTTAAGATGGCCTCATTGTTAGCAACTCTAGTAGCGTGTATAGTCCAATGGTAGTGTGCATAGTCCAGTGGTTAGCAACCCTGCCTTTGGACCAAGAGGTTGTGAGTTCAGACCTGGCTGTGGTCGCTCACCTGACATGCTACTTGCAAGGTCCTGTCCTCATGACAGTTCAATGTGCTTATTGGAAAGAAGACAAAAGGGCACAGCAAAGTTCCTTTAATTCTAGTGCACAGCAAAAGTTCCTGTCTAAAGTTCCTCCAATTTTAGGGCACAGCAAACCTACAGTATCTAGATTATATGTCATCTAATGTTTATTCTATCATTAATCAATATCTGACTTCTGTTTTGTCTCAGACCAATGTTCTGGCATCAGTGGAAAGGTCTCAGCTCATCCTCCTGCTGGAGAGCATCAATCGGCCGTTTGTGCGAGCTCAGGCTAATGTTCTACAGGCCCTGATGAGACTCGTGCCGTTTGTAGCATTCGGTGCCGAGGAGAAGATGACAGCTCTCATCCAGCACTTCAAGCCATACCTCGCCTTCGAGAGGTAGACATGTACATGTTAGTTAGACCACACATAGGAAAATTTCATGGATGACATTGATTTTGGTATTTAGCATTGCATGTAAAAATAACAGTGTGGCAAGTTGCTGTTGCTACTGCTGTCAAATACATATCTTGTTGATTAGATTGTCCATATTCCCTTAGCAGGCTATCACTACTGTAATGGTATTACATGTACTCTCTGCACTGTCAATTTTAGTGATTTTGATAAATAAATGTCTTTTACTGTCATTGATTTTACTACATGTTCACCAAAGATAAGTCAATGAGACTACCATAGATACGGGACATAATTGTAATGAATGGGGATGATTGTCTTAATAGAATGATCCATCAGCTGTTGTTATCTCCCAGGTTTGACCAGGATCACACTGCTGATGATGAGACCTATCTGGACTGTTTCTGTCAGATCATGAATGCCATTGAGAAGAGTCCCAATGGTGAGAGACTGAAGGACCTCATGATCAAACATGGTGTGGTGAAACTGGCTATAGACTACATCAATGGCCACGCTCCATCATCTGCAAAGTAAGGACCGCTACAATCACTGTCAGGGTTAGAAAGGCTTTTTGCGCTAGGCAACCAGGTATTTCCAACTGTGACTGTTATACAAAATGTAATATTGATTCTTGTGGCTACCCAGTGATAAAAGTTTTGTCAGGAAAACATTTCTTTGTACAGCCCTTGATAACTGTTCCTGATTCTTTCAGTTCCAGTCTCAACTCCTTGAAGTAATGATATATCTTATAAACATCACCCTGTGAATCAGCCTCAGCTCAGGCCAGCTTGCCTCTCGCTGTAATTTTGACAACCTGACCAATCATAGCGTGGTTTGTTACTGCATCAGGCACGACCAGGCCTGTAGGCCAGAAGACTGAAGATGCTCATTTTTATAGTGTTTTTCTGACAGCCAACAGTGGTCTGTGGGACAGCAGTATGGTAAGGGCTATGGGATGTTAAGTCGGTGGATCACAGGTTAGAAGGATGCCTTCTTTCTCTTGCAGCCTTGACTCTGACTCATGGAAAGAGTTTATTGCCAGACCAGCCCTTCCGTTCATCCTGCGCACGCTGACAGGTCTGAGCCAGGGACACCCCCAGACTCAGGTACGGGAGTTAATCACATACTTAGATTCTGTACTTATTTGATCTCTATCAATTGTCTTTCTGGAAAACAGAACAAATTAAACAACAGGGATTCTTGTACAAAATTATCAGTTGCAAGCAAGATTCATGCTTTCACAAATTTTGGTGAGCACATGTTTAGGTTTGCATATACAATGTATGTGCATTAATGGTATGTGTATACATGAAGAATATCAATGGCAAGAAATAGAAACAGGAACTTCAGCATTATATACCTGGATATCTGGCATATTCATATGTCTGCTGTTTTTATAAGTTTTCCATGATCTTATCAAAACAAAAACTACAGCTTTTGATAGTTTGTACATTTGTGTCCCCAACAAATTAAAAGATGGTTGTGCTTGTTTTGCTGGCATATTGTGTTCTAAACCCCTGACACCTCTGCACTGCTTTTTTTTTTAAATGTTGAGCCCTTGTGTTCTCCAGCTGCTGGTTGGAGATGCCTGTATCCTGGTGTTCCATTGTCTGGAGCAGGTATCCAGCAAGGAGCGGGTTGGTTCTTTGGCTGAAAATCTCATGGAGGCATTACGGGAAAATGAAAAGGTGGCCAGCCAGGTAAATGTTCCATACATCTTTTTCACAAGGGACAGTCATTTTCAACATGGAAGCATCTCAGGACGGCCACACATTTGATATCTCTGCATGCATATAATGAGCATGTATTGGTCGCTCATGCCGATCTGTTTCTAAATGAGTTCACTAGACTCCATTTTGTTAAAGGAATAAAACTCATGTGCACACAAAAATGGCAATATTCTAAATCCATTAATTCAATTGAAGCCTTACAACTACATGTATAGATTATATAATCATATATGATTACAAAGTGAGTGAGTGTGTAAAGCACATATTTATGGTTATCATTGAAAAAGTAGATTTGATTTACTATAGAAGCTTTGTGTCTATGTTGTTTACAAACCTACCATAGTTCCAAGATATTATAATTATGTCTGATGCAGCTCAGTCTGTGACTCACCTTCCTTGTATGGCATTATCCCTCTTACAAAAATTATACATGTATTCATGTTGGACATCATGGCTTTATTACTGTCATATTTTCCTTTTTAAATGCAGATTGAAGATGCTCGTCGGCAGACGCGTGCAGAGAAAAAAAGGATGGCCATGGCAATGAGACAGAAACAGCTTGGTGTCCTTGGAATGACTGTAAGTAACTGGTATTGTAGCCATGTGTCTTCCTTTAACAAAACAACAAGTATTAAAAGGACTTACTTTGCCAATGGAGTTCAAAATAGTTTTGACATCCTGGTATATTTTCAACCTGACAGAATAGCAAAGTGGATTACTTGTTCTCAAGGGCATGAACACACATTTTAATACACAATGCATCTAGGGTCGTTAAAGATACTGAGTCAGACCTTCCATGTTTAATGTTGATGAATTTGATTTTCAGACAAATGAGCAAGGCAGAATTGTTGCCAAGTCTGGAGTGCTGAAGCAGATGGAGGAGCTGATAGACGAGGCAGGACTCATCTGTTGTATTTGTCGAGAAGGATACAAGTTCCAGCCTAACAAGGTAGGATACAAGCAGATATGACATACTTCTAACAGCTGGTGACATGACCTGAGCCCTATACAACAATAATGCTCTTTCTGCCAATTTAAATTAGTACAGTATGTGTCAAGTAGAAATTTTCCCATGTTTTGAAATCTGCATAATTTAGTTGCTTGTTAATTGCAAAAGTTTCTAAGTTTTTCTTGTAGCAATCCTGATTTGAATTCCGCAGCATCGACCTAATTTTCAACTCCTTCATGTGGAAGCTTTATAAGGGTTCTGATTCAAATTCCACAGTTGAGCTAGATGTATGAGGTTCGATTTTCAATGCATTTTCTGGTCAAATTATCTTAAAGGTATTGTTGAAGGGTGGCTGAGGAATTTTGGGATGTTTTTGAAAAAAACCTTTCTTAAGCTTTATAAACCTTCCTCAACCTTAATTGTTTTTCAGGTAGTACCTTATAGCAAGGTGATTATTTATGCAAATTAGTATGATGTTATGATTACATCATCAAGATTTATAAGCCCACGCCCCTTTTTTAGAAAAAACGCTCGCCTTGGCTTGTGCTTCGATGTTCATCAATGTAACTTTGCAGGAATGTACATGATAGTAATACTTAAAGAATGACGCATGTCAACGCGAATATTTTGAAATATTGATTTTTGGTGAATTTTTTTGTTTGATAACACACAAAAATTCGCCAAAAATCAATATTTCAAAATATTCTCATGTGGTAATTTCTTCAAGTCAAGATGTTGGTAGGGGTGACACACAAAAGATGTAACAAATATGACTGATGGATAACAAAAAGAACCATATAAATTCTCCACAAACACATTCTTGACCTCCTCTACAATGTATCCCACAGCATAGTTACATGACTGTACTGTGTGTACGGTATACAATGTACGTGATTAATTTTTATAGATTAAGAGGAAGAAATATGAAGAAAGATGTCTCTGTGGCAGAAAGTTGAAATCATCTTTACCAGAGATGTAAAAGTGTTGGAAAAACCTTTCGTCTGCAGAACCGTGGTATCAGTTGTTCCAAAGTTTTGTATGATAAGTTGGTAAACAACAAAGCAAAAGTTAATGGTCCAATGAGCCAGTACATTTATGTCTCAAGTTCTAAAAGCTGCATTGTTTCACAGATGGTAAACAGCTAGATGTGTGGTGGACTTGAGCATGTGTTACATTCACAATGTTACTGACTTATTGTCATTACTTCTGCTTGATACCTGTCCTGTAGGTGTTGGGCATCTACACTTTCACCAAACGTGCTACCCTGGAGGAGTTTGAAAACAAGCCTCGCAAGATGCAAGGTTACTCCACAGTCACGCACTTCAACATCGTTCACTATGACTGTCACATGGCAGCCGTACGCCATGCGCGCGGCCGGGAGGAGTGGGAGAGTGCAGCACTACAGAATGCCAACACCAAGTGTAACGGGCTTCTGCCGGCATGGGGCCCTCAGGTACCCGAGTCCGCCTTTGCCAGCTGTTTGGCAAGGTAAGTCCTGCAGGAGAAAGCTGCATGTACATGTGTGTGCTTGCTATATATGGCCAAATGGCTTTTAGTCTTGACTGGGTGTCCATAAGAGATGTATGCCAAGTAGCGTAGGCCTTTTATTTGCATTGATTGATAAGCAAATTTACTGAAGAGACGACCTGTCTTTGGAAGTTTCACATTGTGGTTAACCTGTGTGAAGATGTTACAATGTAGGTTCATGTAGTACAAATGTACATGTCTGCTCACACAGACAGGATATGAGGAAAGGTGTTTCATCTGGAATGAGGAGATATAAAGTGATGTCTTGATTTTAACCGCAGTCTTACCAAGTGGTAATCACACACACTACACGTTATTAGTCTGATGTTTGGACATCATAAAAGAGTGTGCCCTAAATTCAAGAGTTTTCTTAAATGGGCATATTGTAGACTTTGTTGGGCAAAAACTACAAATATTCAGAATTTGAAAAATCTACATTGGGAGTCACACTTGTAACTTATCTGTAACTTATTTCCAACATATTTCCGTCATTTTGTCACATTTCCATCATTAGTAAACGACAAAAACGCAAAACGCAAAAAATGTGGCTTATTTGCATATTATTTATCGGACCCCATTTTATGATATGCAAATAAACCTGTAGAATGCTAAGAAATAACCGAATCGACCGTTCGGTGGTTTGTCAGAACGTTGGACAAAATGGCGGCGAGTCAAGCGGCGGTGAGGATTGCGTAATAATTTGTTTTCAAGACATTTGCACGACGCTACAAAGTCGCGTCCATACGTGATGAATATTGCAGTGCAATGTGATAAGGTAGATTCAACTAATGATGTAGAAAAATAACCAAAAACAGTGAATTTTGTTTTTATGTTCCGATCACAATATGCCCCTTTAAGATAGGCCTGGTGGCAGCCTAGTGATACTGTACAGTACATTCTGTGGTACAACACTGCAGTTGATTGAATTATTTTAGAAATGCTTTCAAGATAAGACCTAAATGCAACAAAATGATGAAAACTTTGCTCCAACCATGATATTGAGTGTCATGATACATGTATATTCTCGGGGGATTGTCCAAGTACGATTTCCTTCAGTGTTACCTAAAATTTCAAAGTTGAAACCTGCATCTGGATACATTGTTGTAATTGTAAAGCATGCTTTTTCCTTGTGCAATCACACAATCTTGTACATTTTATATGTTCCGTGGTCATTTCTAATACATGTAATCATGATGTACAAATTTTGTGCAGCTGATCTGAATATATATAACTTTCCTTTCTCCTGATGGGCGTGATTCAGCACACGTACAGAAAAATGGTTATGTGATGTGTTGGTGTGTCCACAGACACAACACCTATCTCCAGGAGTGCACCGGGATCCGAGAGCCCACGTACCAGCTGAACATCCACGACCTGAAACTGCTGCTGCTCAGATTTGCCCAGGAGATGTCCTTCAGCGAGGAGAGTGGAGGGGGGGGACGTGAGAGTAACATGCGGATTGTTCCTTACATGATGCACAATTGCCTCTATGTCATCAACACGTAAGGAATATGGACCCTTTACATTACCTGTATCTAAGGATAATGACAGGCTGGCTGCCAACATATATGTTTTGTGGCGGCACCCCCAAAGTTGATCCATTCTACAAAAATCTGCCTCTCAAAATAATAAAAGGATAAAAAAATTCCCAAATTTCCAGATGAGTATGTACATGTACCTATCCCTCATAAATTACTTCCATCTTTGTTTGTTTGGCACCTGTCCACACCCAGTCCAAATTTACAGTGGCCGCCCAGTGGTAAAAGCCAGGTGTTTAATTGGGTAATTTCTATAGCAGTATTCAATAGTCCTCTTTGGGCTGGAACCATTTTCTACAAGTATGTCCAGTCAAAATTTAGATGCAGCAATATATGTTCCTCTGTTTTGACCAAATGCACATAAACTACTGTAACATTTGATAGCCTTCTACTATAAAATATATATCATTGGAAAAATTGTTGTATCACACAACTGTGTTACATGTCGGTAAAGAATCATCTTCAAGTTTTTTGGCGACGCCTCAGTGGCGAGCCAAATGGTATAATAGTATTGTGTGCATTTTGCAAATATTCTAGGAATTGCACAGGTATTTGTCTACAGGAATCTTAATCCCAGAAGAATGTTTGGAATGTTAGTCAGCAGCACAAAGGATAGAAAGTGGGTCATGCAGCCCCCTGGGGGCATTCCTCCCAGAGAACCTAGACAGGCAGCCACATGTGTTAGCTAGAGACAGGCTTATGTATACATGACCCATTTAAGACCTCAGATCCACAGTAATATTGTTCTTTTCTAAAACAGTGTGTGGCTGTTACAATTTTTTTTTAGATGTCTTAATGCTGCTTCTTACAACTGTAACATTTAATGTCTTTCTTTTGGCAACGGGTCATAACTGCATCAAGTTTGTACTGAATACAGATTGTGCACACACTGCTTCAATTACCTATAATGTTGCAAGCATAATAGCTAAAGGGCATTAACCCCATTTGTAACATCGTGAATATGTCCAAGCCATATACCACACGTAGACAGAAAATACTTGAAACCAAGGAAGGACAGAATCTGGAACGATGTCAAAACGGAAATCATATTCAGATCCATCAATGAAAAATTTCACTGCCAAGGAAATTTAGCAAGCCAGTTAGAAAGATTCACAGAAGACTAAATAGCAGTTACCACTTAGTACTAGCTGATTACTATATACTGCTGATATAATCCTGTGCAATTCGACATATTGTCGGGACACATTTTTACAAAATAACATTTCTGTGGATTAAAAAGGCATTTCATTAGGACTCCGGGAATTCCTGGTATACCATTGGGACTGGAGTTTCTGGTATTCCAGTGGGACTCGAATTCCATCCTGGCTTTCCATAGGAAGTCCTGAGCTAACACCGCCTACCAGTGCCCTAAGCAGGGTACAGTAAAAATTGAAACAACAACCTCCATCACCATGGCAATGTCTTTTTATCATTGCCAATCTTGTTTGTGTACAGTGTTAAGCATTCTCAGACTGTACTGCTTGTCTTGAAAGTAACTTATTGTATTCCATCTGTCCTGGCAGAACACGGGCTACGCCCAGGGAGGAGAAGACAATCAACACATTCCTGCAGGCAACCCCAGATAAGTGGGTGGCACTCAGTTATGAGGTAAGATCATGCCACAAACATACCTCCCCTAAACACACACACACACACACACACACACACACACACACCTTCACACACACATACACAGTCGTCCCCTATAACACGTCCACCTGTGTCCTCTCACCACACACGCACACATTCCTCCTCATTAACACGTCCACCTGTGTCCTCTTACCACACACACACATTCCTCCCCTTTAACACGTCCACCTGTGTCCTCTCACCACACACACATTCCTCCCCTTTAACACGTCCACCTGTGGCCTCTCACCACACACACATTCCTCCCCTGTAACACGTCCACCTGTGTCCTCTCACCACACACGCACACATTCCTCCTCATTAACACGTCCACCTGTGTCCTCTTACCATACACACACATTCCTCCCCTTTAACACGTCCACCTGTGTCCTCTCACCACACACACATTCCTCCCCTTTAACACGTCCACCTGTGGCCTCTCACCACACACATTCCTCCTCATTAACACGTTCACTTGTATCCTCTTACCACTCACACACACACACATTCCTCCCGTGCCTCTCACCACACACATTCCTCCCCTTTAACACGTCCACCTGTGTCCTCTCACCACACACACATTCCTCCCCTGTAACACGTCCACCTGTGGCCTCTCACCACACACACATTCCTCCCCTGTAACACGTCCACCTGTGTCCTCTCACCACACACGCACACATTCCTCCTCATTAACACGTCCACCTGTGTCCTCTTACCATACACACACATTCCTCACCTTTAACACGTCCACCTGTGTCCTCTCACCACACACACATTCCTCCCCTTTAACACGTCCACCTGTGGCCTCTCACCACACACATTCCTCCTCATTAACACGTTCACTTGTATCCTCTTACCACTCACACACACACACATTCCTCCCGTGCCTCTCACCACACACATTCCTCCCCTTTAACACGTCCACCTGTGTCCTCTCACCACACACACATTCCTCCCCTGTAACACGTCCACCTGTGTCCTCTCACCACACACACATTCCTCCCCTGTAACACGTCCACCTGTGTCCTCTCACCACACACATTCCTCCTCATTAACACGTTCACTTGTATCCTCTTACCACTCACACACACACACATTCCTCCCGTGCCTCTCACCACACACATTCCTCCCCTTTAACACGTCCACCTGTGGCCTCTCACCACACACACAATCCTCCCCTTTAACACGTCCACCTGTGGCCTCTCACCACACACATTCCTCCCCTTTAATACGTCCACCTGTGGCCTCTCACCGCACACACAATCCTCCCCTTTAACACGTCCACCTGTGGCCTCTCACCACACACATTCCTCCCCTTTAACATGTCCACCTGTGGCCTCTCACCACACACGCAATCCTCCCCTTTAACACGTCCACCTGTGGCCTCTCACCACACACACAATCCTCCCCTTTAACACGTTCACCTGTGGCCTCTCACCACACACACAATCCTCCCCTTTAACACGTCCACCTGTGTCCCCAGGTTGATGGCCCACTGTACCTGACACTGCTGGCCCTGCTGGTCCTCTCACCGGAGCGGTGGAAAGAAGTCCGTCTCCAGTTCCTGGGCAGACTGATTGTTCTAGCTCAGGCCAGACACCTGGCACCAGGTGGAACCAGCAGGTGAAGAATCAGGCCTTTTTTACTTCAGAGATAATGTACATGTAGTCAGTGTAACAGTTAACTGTAATAACATGCACTGGCCAGCACATCATTTTGTAACATGCTTTAATTTGTGCCTTGGTTCATTTTTAGGAAATGTGTTTATGCTAAGTTATAGCACTGTGACTTAATTTGTACGATTTCTCCAGTACACAGTTTTTTTCAAATTTTGAAGCTTTTCATCATCAACTGCCAGTTAACATTTTAAAAGAAATGTTGAGCCATTGAAGGAAAAAAGGAATCTTTTGAACCAAATCTTTAGTGGTGTTTGGTGGAGTGACTGATGTTTTTCTCCACAGACTGCCCAGTGTTGAAGTGCAGAGCTTTGCAGTCTACAAGCCTGCACTGATGTACTTTGGACTGATTGACTGTCTCTACAACATGCTGCAGGTAGGAACTGTCCTGTGTCAGGGAATCTAGAAGGAACTGAGTCATCAGACCTCTGTTTATGTCACCTATCACAGGACAAGCTAATTGGTTTACGTGTCAACAAAGATATTCTATGTACTGCCACAGTGATAAATAATCTAAGAGGAAATGCCCCTGGATGGGCTTATCAATATTAAGCACTAAAGTGATAAATGCTATCATGGAAAAAGCTCAAATTAAACCACCTTGATCAGCAATCTTCAGCCAGTGTGCTCTCCATTTTAGGTAACGAAAGTGACTGTGGAAGCTTAACATACATGTCTATGTTCATGTGAAAACACCACGCTAGTAGGTTAGTCATGACTGTATCCATGTTTGTTGACAGAAAGTGGAGGTGGCCCAACCTGGAGATTGGTCCAAAGCTTTAGCTACTTATGTACGCTCCAATGACCAACACGTTTTGGAGGCAGCAGACAAGGTACGACTGTTAAAGTTAAACACAATACGCCATCTTCCTTCATCATGTAAACTCAATAACACAATACACCATCTTCTTTCATCATGTAAACTCAACAACACAATACACCATCTTCTTTCATCATGTAAACTCAACAACACAATGCACCATCTTCTTTCATCATGTAAACTCAACAACACAATACACCATCTTCCTTCATCATGTAAACTCAATAACACAATACACCATCTTCTTTCATCATGTAAACTCAACAACACAATACACCATCTTCCTTCATCATGTAAACTCAACAACAAAATACACCATCTTCTTTCATCATGTAAACTCAACAACACAATACACCATCTTCCTTCATCATGTAAACTCAACAACACAATACACCATCTTCCTTCATCATGTAAACTCAACAACACAATACACCATCTTCTTTCATCATGTAAACTCAACAACACAATACACCATCTTCTTTCATCATGTAAACTCAACAACACAATACACCATCTTCTTTCATCATGTAAACTCAACAACACAATACACCATCTTCCTTCATCATGTAAACTCAACAACACAATACACCATCTTCTTTCATCATGTAAACTCAACAACACAATACACCATCTTCTTTCATCATGTAAACTCAACAACACAATACACCATCTTCTTTCATCATGTAAACTCAACAACACAATACACCATCTTCTTTCATCATGTAAACTCAACAACACAATACACCATCTTCCTTCATCATGTAAACTCAACAACACAATACACCATCTTCTTTCATCATGTAAACTCAACAACACAATACACCATCTTCTTTCATCATGTAAACTCAACAACACAATACACCATCTTCCTTCATCATGTAAACTCAACAACACAATACACCATCTTCTTTCATCATGTAAACTCAACAACACAATACACCATCTTCTTTCATCATGTAAACTCAACAACACAATACACCATCTTCTTTCATCATGTAAACTCAACAACACAATACACCATCTTCTTTCATCATGTAAACTCAACAACACAATACACCATCTTCCTTCATCATGTAAACTCAACAACACAATACACCATCTTCTTTCATCATGTAAACTCAACAACACAATACACCATCTTCCTTCATCATGTAAACTCAATAACACAATACACCATCTTCTTTCATCATGTAAACTCAACAACACAATACACCATCTTCCTTCGTCGTGTAAACTCAACAACACAATACACCATCTTCTTTCATCATGTAAACTCAACAACACAATACACCATCTTCTTTCATCATGTAAACTCAACAACACAATACACCATCTTCCCTCATCATGTAAACTCAACAACACAATACACCATCTTCCTTCATCATGTAAACTCAACAACACAATACACCATCTTCCTTCATCATGTAAACTCAACAACACAATACACCATCTTCTTTCATCATGTAAACTCAACAACACAATACACCATCTTCTTTCATCATGTAAACTCAACAACACAATACACCATCTTCTTTCATCATGTAAACTCAACAACACAATACACCATCTTCCCTCATCATGTAAACTCAACAACACAATACACCATCTTCTTTCATCATGTAAACTCAACAACACAATACACCATCTTCCTTCATCATGTAAACTCAACAACACAATACACCATCTTCCCTCATCATGTAAACTCAACAACACAATACACCATCTTCCCTCATCATGTAAACTCAACAACACAATACACCATCTTCCTTCATCATGTACAACAACACAATACACCATCTTCTTTCATCATGTAAACTCAACAACACAATACACCATCTTCCTTCATCATGTAAACTCAACAACACAATACACCTTCTTCTTTCATGATGTAAACTCAACAACACAATACACCATCTTCTTTCATCATGTAAACTCAACAACACAATACACCATCTTCTTTCATCATGTAAACTCAACAACACAATACACCATCTTCTTTCATCATGTAAACTCAAGGACACAATACACCATCTTCTTTCATCATGTAAGTTCAACAACACAATACACCATCTTCTTTCATCATGTAAACTCAACAACACAATACACCTTCTTCTTTCATCATGTAAACTCAACAACACAATACACCTTCTTCTTTCATGATGTAAACTCAACAACACAATACACCATCTTCTTTCATCATGTAAACTCAACAACACAATACACCATCTTCTTTCATCATGTAAACTCAACAACACAATACACCATCTTCTTTCATCATGTAAACTCAAGGACACAATACACCATCTTCTTTCATCATGTAAGTTCAACAACACAATACACCATCTTCTTTCATCATGTAAACTCAACAACACAATACACCTTCTTCTTTCATCATGTAAACTCAACAACACAATGCACCATCTTCTTTCATCATGTAAACTCAACAACACAATACACCATCTTCTTTCATCATGTAAGCTCAACAACACAATACACCATCTTCTTTCATCATGTAAACTCAACAACACAATACACCACCTTCTTTCATCATGTAAACTCAACAACACAATACACCATCTTCTTTCATCATGTAAGCTCAACAACACAATACACCATCTTCTTTCATCATGTAAACTCAACAACACAATACACCATCTTCTTTCATCATGTAAACTCAACAACACAATGCACCATCTTCTTTCATCATGTAAACTCAACAACACAATACACCATCTTCTTTCATCATGTAAGCTCAACAACACAATACACCATCTTCTTTCATCATGTAAACTCAAGGACACAATACACCATCTTCTTTCATCATGTAAGTTCAACAACACAATACACCATCTTCTTTCATCATGTAAACTCGACAACACAATACACCTTCTTCTTTCATCATGTAAACTCAACAACACAATGCACCATCTTCTTTCATCATGTAAACTCAACAACACAATACACCATCTTCTTTCATCATGTTAACTCAACAACACAATACACCTTCTTCTTTCATCATGTAAACTCAACAACACAATGCACCATCTTCTTTCATCATGTAAACTCAACAACACAATACACCATCTTCTTTCATCATGTAAACTCAACAACACAATACACCATCTTCTTTCATCATGTAAGCTCAACAACACAATACACCATTTTCATCATGTAAACTCAACAACACAATACACCATCTTCTTTCATCATGTAAGCTCAACAACACAATACACCATCTTCTTTCATCATGTAAACTCAACAACACAATACACCATCTTCCTTCATCATGTAAACTCAACAACACAATACACCATCTTCTTTCATCCTTACATATGTAGTGCTGTAGTACATGTAAGATAACATACTTTGTTAAACTTGTTAAGAATAAACATCTCTTTTGTTAATTCATATGTTTTAAAAGATCTGTGATTCAAACGAAATGTACAAATCAAATATATTCCTAGCATAGAACCAGACATTTAAGGTTCAGATTCAGGAACCTGTTTTTTTAAGATCCCCAGTGATTTTCCTGCTGTTTTTCAGCTGTTGGAGAGATACCAAGAACAGATGTTACCTGCAGAGTCTATCATGGAGTATCTGGATGTAGTCGGTCAGTCTCCCAGCCCTTTTGTAGTTTTGATAAAGATTATGATTCACGATAATTTCACACATTGTTACAGTTGTGATCAACCTACCACTTCATTTACTGCTTTGAATTCAGTCTTAACATATTTTTTGGATTAGTTGTTATGGTATTTGTGACAACAGTAAAGGGCTTAATTAAATCAAAGCATAGAGGTACTGCTCAAACCTTGTACTGCATTTATTGCAAAGTCATGCTTACTAACTTTGTTATTAGTTGTAGTTTTAAGAGAGGAATGTCAAGCCACAATACACATTGCATGTTAATGACCTCATTTCATAATTTGAGAAAATTCCATAAAATTTTGCATTTCAGCTCTTTTGGGCTGCGAAGACATTTAACGAATAAACCAGTCATGATAAAACATGCTGATAGTATGTTCAAATGTTCATCTCAGGCCGACATTACCTGTATTCCACATAGTGTGTAAATGACATGTTTGTTTGTTTGTTTCTCAGGCCTGCTGGGAGAGGTTCAGAACACAGACAGTTTTGTCAGCAGCATCTTGGCTTCCGTCAACCAATAAAGCCATCCTACTGGCCATGGCCTTAGTACAGTTAGTGAACCGGCATTGCTACTGCAGTGAATTATCCTCATCAACAAACTAAGTCTTACTTTCTAGTTCATTTATTTGATTAGAATCTTACTCTGCCTGTCTGCATAGTTGACACAGATCTTGTAGCTGTGTGGCCTGTATTGTATTTGTGTCTGGGCATTGCCATCGACATGGACATTGATATCATAAGACATCTGCTAAGTACATGTACATGTACATGTACATACCAGTAAACACCACAACAGCCAACATTGCCAATTACATTTATCATGTGCAGTCTGAGTAAAGCTGTTTAGTACTCATTAAGTGAAAGGATCCAGAACATTGTAGCTGAAGTTAAAGCTTCAATTTCGTTAGTGTATTGCTACAAAACCAACAGAATGTCACTTCAGCCAGCAAACTGGGTTTTATCTACTTTATAAACCAGTGGCATTGATGCACATGGCGGAATGACAGAAGGAAGGAGAGAGATGGGCTCTGCCTTCCAAGACACAGCAGATTAACAAAAAGCCTATGGATGGAGGAACTGCGTTGAAGCTATGATAAACCAGTAGCAATCTGAGAAGCCATTTTGATTTGAACTGCTAAAGGAAACCTGCACTCATGATAAGTGAGTACCTAGAAGTATACAGTCACAAGGACTGCACCCACAGTAGTAGCTCCTCACGCATGCACTAGCTTAGTCTGGAACAGTGGAGACATGTCAATAGAAATTAATGTTAAGAATGTATGAAAATAAATACCAACTAGTGTTGCATCTATCTCTTGTCTTTTCCTTACATCCAAGCATAGACATATGCCTCATTCCCAGTACGTGTACTTTCAGGATTATGTAAGAATTACCTGTTACGCTATATACCTTTAGCAGGAGGGACATCATATTGTCTCCCTGTATATAGTCCTGGAGGTGACAGAAATTTTGAACTTTCCGTATGATAATAATTTCAGCAAGTGCAATGGAAATGATACTTTAGGCCTGGCCAGTTTAATTTCGGGTGCAGTGGGCAGTGGGGTTTGCTAGTGGAGCTAGATGAATGAATGAATGAATGGTTTATTAGGAAAAAGTGTAACATGGCAGCTAAAAGCTGAATTACGTACACTGTACAATAAAATATCACATTATCTTAAAATCACAAGGAAAATACTTAAAACGTCTTGACATACATTATCAAGTATCAAGATAGTGGAGCTAGGTGTTATCAGGGTATGCATGGTGTGTCCATTCAAGGTGATTGCAGGCTGATTTCCGATAAACTAGAAGGAAACTTGGCACACTTATTAGTGAATTTACCCAACTCCACTATCACACCTCACTATGAGCAACTCCACACGAGCACCTGTAAAAGAGGCAATGTGACAATGTATAATACAACTTCCCACTTTGCCCTCACTTACAATGCAGTGTACTATTACGTGTTTTAAAACTATCTGGAAAGTTATTGTGGATGAAATATGATTGTGTATGTAAGAAAATGAACTTCAAGACAGAACTCAGGTCTGTCAAGTCAGTGACAACATATAATGTAGCTGCCCTGGTGTATCTCTTGTTAAAATGGGACTCAGAACCAGGTCTTATTTTCTGAGAGACTACATTTTTATTAATCCAAAATCAAGCACATTTTGTACAATTTCATCACAGATTTAGGAAAAATGAACCATTAACTGATAATTCCCCTCACCCTAAATACCGAACAATGTGTCATGCATGAAGGGAATAGGACACCTTTATTTTTCTATAGGATAATTGCTGAAGATCTAGGTTAATTTTCACCTCAAAGCAGCAGAAGAATTAAGCTACTAAGGCTGAAAATTGATGAACAATTATCCACATAGTTGTTGTTTTTTTACATTCTTTTCAAAGTCAGCCCTCCATTTCTGTACATTGTCCCGTTTTTCTAAGGGCACTGTTCTCAAATCCTAAGTATCGGTTACCAGAGATCGAGGTCAATATATGACACAAAGCAAGTGGAAAAGGAAGTTGCTGAAACCATACGTTGACAAGTATTCAGAAACACATTGCAGAAGTGATTTTTAAGATCAACCAATGCATGAAACAGTTCTGATGCATGAATTATAAAGTTTTAAGACGGGTCCTCAATTCCTCTATTGCATGATGACATCATCAATAGATGGGAATCCTCTGAGCATTGGCAGTTATTTTACTATCAGGAATGATGCAGGTGTTTGTCCCTCAAGAACACTAAATAAAAGGTTTTCTTGTATGAAAAAATCACAGCAATGTGTTCACTAGTAAGTGGTAATGTACCTTCAAGAAGCAGTACGTGAAACAGTTAATACCTTCATAAAAAAAAGCTCAGTGGTGGGTCAATATTGCCTTTACAACATGGGGCTGCCCTAACCATTTAAGATTCCAACTGATAACAACTATTCCAAAAAAGACATTTAATTCTAGCTACCAAACTTTCCTATTCTCACCTTAAGCTTCATACAACAACTTCTCTCCGCACAGATTCTGCCATCACAGTATGAAAATGAAGATAAACGTATAATAATCTGTAATACTATCAACTTGCTATTTTGCTTCCGTCATATTCATTAAATTTATTGCTGTAGTAGCAATCATATGGTCACTGTGTGACTGTAATGGTTCAAACCAGACATGTGTTCTCTGATTTCATCTCGGGTCTGTTAGCCAGTTTTCTCTCAGATATAGTTTTCATTTTCTGTGAAAGATCGGGAAACAGATTCAATTTGAATGGGGCCAACCATAGCCAAGACAATTATTTATAACTTAATTTTTTGTCATATCCAACAGAGGCTGAAAAACTTGGCCAATCTGGGGTTTGATGATTACGAAAGAGTCATAAAAGT
Organism: Branchiostoma lanceolatum; assembly: GCA_035149815.1. Classification (NCBI taxonomy): domain Eukaryota; kingdom Metazoa; phylum Chordata; class Leptocardii; order Amphioxiformes; family Branchiostomatidae; genus Branchiostoma; species Branchiostoma lanceolatum. The sequence continues at coordinate 394,251 of CM068874.1, forward strand.
AACCACCAGGATGATCATCGACGTGATTTTTTGCGGAAACCAGGACAGTCTGAAAATGTGCTCTACCTCAACCTTTCCCATTGTGTTTAGTTGAATCCATGCCTTGCTATAGTGTCCTTCACCCATGGCATGAGTTTGGGTAGATGTGTGTAGTAACCGTAACGTCCTTCAGCTGCGCAGCCGTCTCCCCAGGAAACTATTCCCAGCTGTACCCAGCACCTGGTCTTGTCGTCCCTCTCCACTTCACACATGAAGGGACCCCCAGAGTCACCCTTACAGGCGTCCTGCTGGGCCTCAGGGTCTCCTGAACACAACAACGTGGAAACATGTTACTTACATTTGTACTCTGACATCTTAGTACAATCAATGGCTTCCCATGAAAAATTACACAACAAACTGTTGACTTAAGGTCCTGCATACCAGTTTACAATTTCTTATACTTATATATGTAAAAGCATTGTTTTCCACTTAGGCCACAGCAAGTAATTTTTATGGATGACATCAGCGCGCTCATTAATTTTCACCTGATTTTGAAATAAAAAACAAGAAATTTCATTGCCCTCCGACGGTGATCAACATGCCAAAAATGGGCAAATATGTCGTAAACGTTGACAGTCTAAGGTGTTTCATTGCATATGAATACCCAGTGTAGTTCCTGCCCATGATGGTATGACAAGCTGTTTTCTGTGTTTGTTCTAGTTAATTGAACTGTATACACATCTTCAAGAACAGTTTATTGTTGACAGTCTAAGGTGTTTCGTTGCATATGAATACCCAGTGTGGTTCCTGCCCATGATGGTATAATAACAAGCTGTTTTCTGCATTTGTTCTAGCAAGGCCATTATATAAATAATGGGGGGAGGGGGAGTTTCTAGTTAATTGAGCTGTATACACAAGGCGTTTCATCGCATATGAATACCAGTCTAGTTGCTTCAGATGATGGTACAACAAGCTCTTTTCTGCATTTGTTGTAGTTAGTCTATTGAGATGTAACGTTATACACATATACAAGGCCATGTTTACTGTTGAATCAATGAGGTTTTATATTATATATGAAACCTCATTGGTTGAATACAGGAATAAAAGATCTGTTGGTCATGATATCATATTTCGTCACCTCAATTCTTATTTAACAAGATTTATGATATCAAAATTTTAAAATATATGAATCTTGTTTTTTTTGGCCCGCCTTGTTTTTTTTTCGCCCTATCTCATTAATTTTGGAGTCTGCGGAGGATGTCATCCATAAAATTTACTTGCTATGGCCTTATCGTAATCTCAGCAGATCTCCAGGGGCGTGACAGCCGGTGAACCCAGCCACACCCATCCTGCCCTGTAGTCTCCAATTTCCTATTGTGAACCTACATGCATGATTTCAATGTACGGTGATAAGCAAGTAAGCAAGTGATGGGGTTCCAGGACACTGCGAGTAATTCATACCTGCACAGAACATATTGCTTGTGTAGTGGTTGGCTGATAAGCGGAGGTTTTGGGTACATTCTTCATCTTTCCGCAGCTTGACTTCAACCTGCTGTAGTTGAGAGGACACCTTTGTCCTGAAGCGGTTATTGTCCTGTTGTTTGGTGTGCCCCCATCCTGTCACGACTCCGTACTTACAGCGCTTGAACAACTCTGTCCCTGATGTGAGGCAGAGGAATGATGGTTATCATTGTATTCTATATTACAAGTCCACATAACGTTATACAAATGCTAATAACAAGTGAATAAACCAAGGATATACTATTAGAATCCAGTGAATGTTCAAATATGCTGAAGTTACAGAAATCAAAGAATGTTAACGTTAGTAGTATAAGTATAGACAAGTATAAATAACAAGAAAGCAGAAAAGCCATACTGCTCTATTTAAGACCCAGTTATGAATTATGATTATAAGTTGGAAATGTCGAAGTTGGAATGTAACTGCCATTTAGTAGTTAAAAAATATTGGTAAAAAAACAGCTGTGAAAACCCCAGAGCTGTGCTATTTACCTTCGGTCACACAGTTTTCTTCATTATTCTGACTGTTGAGGAGGCAGCCTGCCCCAGTACAGGCACATGAGCAGGGCAGACACACCGTGCGGACATACGGGTCCAGCGTAGCTCTACGGGACACCAGATGCACCAACGCGATGTCATTGTCATAGATCCCAGTGTCCGGCTGCCTGTAGTCCTGGTGTACATACGTGGTGACCTCATTCTCTCCCCAGTACTGTACTTTGGGTTTGAATTCATCTGTGTCCAGATTCGTCACACCTGTAAGTTACAATGTTAGATTGTGAAGATAGTCACATCTAATAAAAATGGGCCCAAAACAGTTTAAATCTTTAAATCTGAACCAAACTTTTGTGTTTATTTCTATAATGCCATTGCCCTAAAACTTTAGAAATCTCAGTTTATTACTGTCCTTTGTTCCGTACCTAATTTGACGCTGATTTTCGTGTCGTCCAGTCGTAGCCCTGAAAATGGGTTGAAGAAGCAGTGTGCAGCGGTCAGCACCCAGTCAGCTGCTATCAGCGACCCGCCGCACAGAAATAACTCGCGCTGGCAATGGAAACAATCAAGTGTGAGGTTGAGATGAAAATAATAATCAGCTTTCAGAAAAGGTCAAGAAATAGCCATGCCTTTAAGTATCAGACTTATCAACCTAGGATTGATGTGTATTTTCCTAGAACGATCGTAGAGTGGAACTGATTGCTACCAAGTACCGTGGGAGCATCCTCAATAGACAGCTTTAAACAACGCATGCAGTTAGATATGCGAAAGTTAGACGTGACAGGTCGTTCAGTGTAATATAACTAGCTGATGCCGCGCCGCGTGCCTGCGAAGCTGGTGCGTTACGCCGAATGGCCGTTAGTCCGGCTATATAGATACAGATACATGCATTTATACTAGAACAATCGAAAATCTATTTCATGACATTTGTTAAGGATAGTAACGTTACATTGTAACTTTGAAGAAGAACTTCATTGCGCGACAATTGTAACTGGTACAATGTATGGCAACTTACGCACATGAGAGTTGAATTATTGCTAATTGCTGACAAATATGATAACTAATCTATCTATGACTAACAGTAAAAATAATCTATAGAATAATGTACATGTTGACGCTCTAGAATACAGTATGTTGGTAACAGTATGTTGTGCCAGGAATGTATGATTTTGTCTCGTTAAATACAGATTTTAACTTGCATGTTGTACATGTATTTGGAACCATCTTTCTCAATCCCTTTGTGCCTAAATGTACATGTCTGCATGTCTAAACCTTCCTGTTTCGGAAAACACAATGATGTCTTTTTCTTCAGGAATTATTTCTGATGAGCATGTGGCTGCGATGGCCACCGGCATCTGATTAGATAATCGTTAAGTCTTGAAAACTTGTTATAACTTGTAAACTTTATGAAGGAATTGAATGTGATTCACAGCACAGTTGTGCAGTTTTGCTGTTATGTACGGTAAATCATCACACAATGCGGAACACCCGTATGTAACGTTTTCTTGGCCCAGCTATGACACAAATATGAATACAGCAGTTGATCATGTGATCATAACATTGCCTACACTGTAGGAACATGACTTTGTAGAATATAATTTGGCTTTTCTCTCACCTGGGACATTTTTGAGGGGTCAAGAAAATCCTAGGCAATCATTAACATGCCACTGGACAGTGTGACATTCCTGTACTTACACTTCCTCTCCTGAAGTAAAGCGCTGCTTGCCATGGCCAGGCACCTTCATTTGCATCCTGGCCACCAACGATTCGGGCCCTGGAATCTGGCTTAGTGTTGCCAGCTTGTCCGCACTTGGAATAGTCTGAAGAGTGAGTAGTTTTTCATAAATCTTAGAACAAAGTTGAATGAAGTGTTTTGCTAAAATGGCGTCATAATTGTAGTGAATGCATCATCACTTGATTATCAATGTCACCAAATCATGCTCACCAACAGAATGATTGGTCAAAGCATCTATCAGCCACTCAAGACGAAAGTAGTCCTTCAGGGTGAACATGTGCTCCCTCTTGGGGCTGGATGCAACAGAGGCTAGCTCCGTCTTGCTCACATCATTGCTGATACCGATGGTGTAGATTTCTAATCCCAGCTCCTCTCTGAGTTTCCTCGCTTCTTCGCTTGGATCTCCGCCGGTGTTTGACTTTCCTGAATTCATAATAGTTATTACTTTTTATCATAATCTCCACAAAGAAGGTTTCATTCTTTTTATAATGATCTACACACACAGACACCTCCCCACACACACACACAGAAACAAACAAATATACACAAGTGCCCACATACAGAGGGAGAGAGGGAGGGAGAGCATACACTTACACAATACATACAAACACACATATACAAGCACATGCATAAAAAATACTAGCACTAGAGGATAAGTCATTAATGTTGTAACTGAAGTTCTAAAAACCATTAGAACCCGGCCGTCTTTCCTCAGCCAATCAGGAGCGTGCATTTCTTGTGACTAAATCCACATAGTGTGGCCTCCCAAGGAGTAGGGGTGTACTAAGTAACGAATAAATTGACTAAGTTGGAGACGCCCACCAGTAGGTAACGTTCCATCAACCTGATTGGATAAAATTGTGGGCGTCTCCAACTTAGTCAATTTATTCGTTACTTAGTACACCTCTACCCCTCGGGAGGCCACCAGGGCCTGACCCAGAAAGGTGCCAGTTTTTGTTTTCTTATAATTACCAGTAACACACAACACTGGGTCCCACCGGGTCAGAGGTGGCAGATAATTTGTCATGGTCTGGTCAAGAAGGCTCTGCATTTCAATTTCTTCCTCATGTATTTCACCTCAAACACCTTCAAGTCAACAAAAATGCATGTCCTTTTTAATATATGTATTTATATTATTTGCTTCGGAATGACAGTCGGGTTCTAAAATAGTTAGATCCCGAGATCTGGGTTTCTTAGTGGATTTGGTACTGCTCCGCCCACCCTCGGGAGTTTGTTGGCATCCCTCGGGCTTCGCCCTCGGGAACCAACAACTCCTCGGGTGGGCGGAGCAGTACCAAATCCACTAAGAAACCCAGATCTCGGGATCTAACTATTACGTGTATGTTAGTCAGACTGGAGGACATAAGAAAATTGTCCTCGGTTTAAAGATCGACTGAATATACTGTGCTATACACTGTGGTGTAATGATTAACAGTCCATTTTCTGCATCATCGGGACAGGAGGGCTTGATCCCAACCGATGCGCTTCTTTCTGAACCCAGTGTGTCTGTACTCTCGGTATTAGGAGTTGACGGTCTTTAGGGGTTGTTACATATTCATGACATCGTCATTTAAAGGGCATAAGACACAAAAAGACAACATTTTCTTATTATCTGAAATAGGAATAGCATCATTGAAGGAATATAAACGTTTAAAACAAATACACACCCTTCTGATGTTATCTAACATTGAACCATCAGAAACCATACTTCCATGGATCCAGCTCTTTATTCTTATCTGATCTTCTCACCAGGTGATTACATTAATCAGTGGCTTATACCTGCTCATGACGTCACAATGAACACGGCAGCCGGTTCGGAACCTTACACAACGGCTTGCGAAAAACATTATCTAATGAGCAAACAGTGCTTGATTATCGTGATAACATTTAATCAAATGACATAACAATATCTATTTCGTTTTCTTGTTAAAATAACGTTCTTTCCGAGCCGTTGTGCAAAGTTCCAAATCGGCTGCCATGTTATCGTGATGTCATGAGCAGGTAAGTCACTGATTAATGTAATTACCTGGTGGGAAGAATCAAAAGCTGGAGGTATGATGTTTTCATGGTTCGATGTTCAATAACATCCGAAGTGTGAATATGTTGTGAAAATTTCTATGTTATTAAACAATAGTATTTTGTTTTATGTAATTTCAGGAAATTCTTAATGTTGATGTCATTGGTGTCTTCTACCCTTTAAGGATGGACGTTATGATTTATCATAGAAATTACAATGTAATGCTGTTAATTAATTAGTCAAAGGTTCTAGAGGGTGTGATGATAGTAGTATGCATATGTGACATCGGTATATCATTTTTACCATCTGTGATGAGGAACAGTGCTTTCTTAGACTCATCTGGTCGGTCTAACTCTGCAACCGCCTCCGGAATGACACTTTCTCGCAAGAACTTGAGTGCCAGTCGTGTTGCTGTACCTCCCTCTGAAACGGATCAAAATGTTCATGGTGTCATAAATCTACGAACACCAGGTTAACTCATCTTTAGTTAGTAACCATTTGCAGAAAATCTGACACATGCACTGCTACAGCTGACATGCAACGTGTGGCACATTGAAACTACATTGTACAACTATCAGCAATGCCATGTATTGTTGCATACTTGGGCACTCTAGGAATTGCAGGCAGAACATACAGTACCCAACAATAGAAATGACATAGGAATGCTTGTCTCTTGGATGTCTTACTTGTATACTGAATCTGCTGCATGGCGTCCACAACTTGCTCGGTGGTTACCAGCGGGTCATGAGGACGGAAGTGCGGTGTGACGTCTGATGCAAAACTGAAGGCCCCGACCCGTGTACCGCCTGGCTCAGCAGACACTCCCACCTGAAGGAAATGTAAGGAATCAAAAAGGTCTGCTTTAATAGGGATAATCCATCAGAAGACGTAACGACTTCAGTGAAAATGTTTGTGGTTTGGAATTGGTCGGTCAAATATCTTAAAGTTTGTGGCTGTGTCTGTTTCCTCATCTTTCTTGTTTAAAGGTTTTTAAAAATGTTCTTACCTTCTTGACTAGTGCCGTGGCAAAGTTCAACCCAATCTTGAAGTTGTCAGACCCGACACTGCCGGACGCGTCAAACAGGAAGTACAGGTCCAGTCCGCCAGCAAAACCGAGGTCAAGCACCCTGCCACGGGTCGCATTGGACGTCCTGAACCGGTCCAAAATGTGCTTGGACTTGTTGTTGGAGGACGTAGTCAGCTGTAATCCGTCCCACACTTGACTGAGCCTTGGTAAGATGTCTCCAACGGAATCAAAGGAATTCGGATCTGCATTTCAGGGGGGATGATGAAACGAAAACGTGCTGTGAAGTTACTTCCATAAAGCATACAATGATAACAAATGCAATAGACCGATCCCATGTCCCCGTCCACCTCCGTCAAAACGTAGAAATGCAAATGTTTGAAGGACATGCAGTCGGTCTATTATTAGTCAAACTGCGAATTACCATGCCCTAATTGGTTGAACTGCTATTAAACTGTGATAGACAGAATTGGTCAATAGGCAAAGGGTGAGTCAGATGAGATTTGTAGTTCTGCTGTTGCTGAGGAAAGAACAAGGCATCCTTCGGACCTGATTGTGACTCAAAACAAAAGGTTTGAAGGTCACAGACCTCCGTAAATTATGTTTTATAAGTTTCTAGTTTTATCATATTAGTTAGTTATGCAAACTAGGCCCTAATTGTATGACAGTTCTACCCTTAAAACGTTAAAGGATAGGACTTTCACACTTACAACATATGTACTAAACAAAGTAATAGACATAACAAAACAAGCGTTATGCCAAAGTTTGGTATAACACTATTTCAACATGTCCTCATTAGCTATGCAAATTATGTCCTCATCTTCATGATACATGTATACCTTTCACTAACTTGCATCGGTCACAAGCATAAAATTGCCATCATTTACGTCTAGAATATACTAAATTTTCATCTAGCTGTGTGCATCCAAATGTAAATCCATTGGTGCTTTCTTGAGAAATATTCTCTTCCAAAATGTTTGACAAACAACATCACTGACTGCATTTCCAAAGCGGGTTGCTCGTCACCATCCTCATCCAAACAGGTTGCTAGGGGCCCTTAATACATTTTGTATGCACCGCCTTTGCTGGCCAAAGTAAGCGGAACACAGGCAGAGTAATACGTCCGTTATGGAGGTGATTACGCCTGTTACCAAGATGCACGAGCGCTGTTAGCTGGTAAGGAGACATGATGTCACCAATGAGCCTGGAGAGTGTATATTCTACCCTCATCTGGCCTTACCTTCACATGTTGGCTGTTCTCCAGACCAAAAGCCAGAGCGCAGACACTCCCTTTCTTCTGATCCAACCAGATCATATCCAGGTTTACATCTGAACTTGACCACATCCCCCTTGTTATAGCTGGTTCCTTCCTTCACTCCATTTATAGGGACTCCAGGGTTGATGCAGTAAGATTCTGTCATGAGTAAGCACATGTCGCATTAGCTCAGTGCCTTATGTCCAGTCTCCGTAACTTCCCTACCGGCTAAAGACATAAGAAGAGCGGTAGTGTTGCGGCATGACCCGTCAATCTCATCTACACTCACAAATTCATGTCACCAAAGTCGATGGCAAAGTCAAATAAGAAGAAGCGAAAGAATTAAAATGAAGAATCTATAAAAGGAATGTATTATCCTGTATACCATACTCTGTGTGTAAAGTTTTGTTCATCCTTCCTGACCACGTAGATTTCATAAAATAATGAAGGCAACTTTTTTTGGTCAAATTTTATTCGTACGGTTGGATAAGTGTTGGGGTTCCAGATATGAGAATACTTGGTATTGGTGGATAGTATGACTGAGTAAAATGGTGATCAAATATATCTGGCCATATAAACACTTTCCGCGCTGGCCACAACCATTACAATCTCCAGAGCACTGCCACCGTCTGCCGAGATGGAAGGGTGCCTAAACCCCACATTATAGTAATTTTCAGTCATTGAAATCCTCTGACTTGTGATACAGACAGACTTACTGGCATCATCACAGGTGGTGAGCGTCCCGTTCCAGCGGCCTCCCGCGGCGCACCAGCGCTCAGCAGACCCGTGCAGGGTGTACCCCGTCTGACATCTGAACTGCACCTTCTCACCATACCGGTAGGAACTGCCAACTTTCCTGCCATTCTCAGGGCTGCCAGGATCACTACAAATAACCTCTGAAATGATGAAAATTCTGTCAAATTCAGCAAAGCTTGGTGACGTCATTTTTCTATCCATGTTGTATTCTTGAGAAAGAAATTCCAAACCCCAAATTGTTGACAGCAACTCCAGTGCTAATCCTATCTTGCAGGTAGAAAAAACAACTGTAAACCCAGCCTCATGACGATTTGTATACAAATACCCAGAGTGCATTGCTCAGTAGAGTCGAGTTCAACAATCATGAGACTGTACCGTGGGGAAGTTTGGTCAGATGAGCAGGATGACAAATCTAATGAAGTTAAGGAAAGTTCTGGTAGACATTTCAGGTTTCTACCAAAGTAGAACCCCTTTCCATGGTACACGTATCTACAATTGTATGTTGGGAAAAGCCATTTATCAATTTCAGCGTTGGACTGGTTCAACATATGACAGCTGTGTTTCCCATACCTTCACAAGTGGGTTGAACCCCAGACCACCCGCTGCTGTGCTGACATGTTCGCTGACGTGGACCAGACAGTTCAAACCCGTAGGCACAACTGTACTTGACAGTTGAACCAACTCTGAAGAGGATCCTCTCTACTGATGTGATGTTGGTGTCAGGTGTGCTGAAGTTCTCAAACAGCGGCTCTTCTGTTGTAGTCACACTCACCACAGCCAGTGGGACACTGCTGTTCCCAGTGTCCGTCTGATTGGCTGTGACGTTGTGCAGACTGGCGGGGTTGTTCTGGGTCTGAAGGGTGTGGACTTCTCCGTTGGGAGGGGCTTCTGGTCCCTCACACAGCACCTCTGAGGAGGAACATGACAAGTTTGACTTAACAGGTGGAACATTCCAATTGATAATATAGGTAGATAAAGTAGTTATTATCAATGTACTAGATTTCGGAAGCATAGCTTTAACCATCCTCAGTCCCATAAACTTTCAATTTAAGCCCTTGGAAACCACGTGTGGGTGGGATTGACTTCATTACTCGGCTGCCGTAGATTACCGGATATTTCACCTCATCGTATCGAGTCATATATGGGAGAGAGTGAGTGAGTCATATATGAGTTGCCAACTGCTATGCACTGAAAGGTCTGTAATAATACCCACCCTGGCAGGACGGGCGGACATCTGACCAGCTGCCGTTCTGCAGGCACGTGATGTTGGCAGATCCTGTCAGTCCATAGCCATCATGACAGCTGTAGGTGACGTCATCACCCACATGAAAGACTGGCAACGCCGGGCTTGTTCTGTTCCCATTGTCAACCCATCCTGGGTCGTCACAGAATATATTTGCTGTTGAGACAGAAAATATCAAGCAGTGGACGTTAAAGGATGTGAAATCCCGCACTGTCACAACTAAAGATCCGTGTAATCATCCGACCCAAGATGCATATTGAATTGCAAACTGCTACGTTACACTATAATTCAGCGTAAACGACATGTTAGCAATGGTTAAAGATGCATCACCAATACGTGTGCACTCTCGCTTGTTTCCTGGATAAGCAACTTAAAATGATAGTTGCCCGAGAACTCGAACCGTTATTACATGTAACGGCACATTGTCATCACTAATTACTTATCTAACTTTTCATCATCATCATCTATCGGCCATCGGCCGGGACTAAATAAGTACATACATCACTCCATATCGCCCTGTCCAACATCATGGACCTGCGTGGTTTGATTTCAATACCTTTGTTTTCATTTATATCTAATGATAGTCTTAAGACATAGTCAAGTACAATAATGAATAAATAGGGTGCTAAAGTATCACCCTGAAGAACTCCTGTAACTATCTCAAATGAACTAGTCTCGCCGTCAGGTGTAATAACTGAGGCTAAAGTATTTCTATACAAAGCTCTGACTGCTTTTATAAAACATTGTGGAATACCATACTGTGCTAGAATATCAAACATTACATCTCTATTAATAGAATCAAAGGCCTTACGAAAATCAACGAAAAGCAGTACAAAATCCCTACTACATGTAATTCTGACCTCTGCAAACTGAAACTGCCCCGCTCCACGTCTGGTCGTCCTGACAATGCCGAACTGCGGACCCCTCCAGGACATAGCCCACTTGGCAATAAAAGTCAACTGAGGCACCAACTTGAAAATCTTGGCCGATTCTGCCGCCGTGGGAAGGAACACCAGGGTCAGGACAATGGACCACGCCTGCAAAAAAGTCAACATAATATAGTCTTCAGAGGTGATACAGTAAGCTTTATGCCTCCAATAAACGTTCTGTAGTCTAGACATCTGTTAAGTTCATATCATTATCTCCATGAAAAATGGAGATATTGTTTTGGGTGTGTCTGTCTGTCTGTTTGTCTGTTTGTGTTTCCGGACCACTCTAGTCAGCATAACTCAAGAGCCTCTTGATGGATTATGATGATATTTGGTATGTGGGCGGGTGTTGTGAAGCCGAAATTCAAGGTCGATTTTGGGCCCCCTGGTATGTGACCTTGGTACTGCAGCAGAACTTCAATTTTTGTATCTTTTGACCTGGACGTGCTGTGGTCTTGATGTTTGGGTGGCAGATAGCTTGTGATGTAGTAAAGAAGTGGCGTAGGTTTGGGCTCCCTAGCAGCTTCCTCTTGAACTGCAGGGGCGTTTTTGTGAAAATCTTCTAAGGAGAATAACTGAACAAAGGAACAACGGATTTCCATGATATTTTGTTTGCAGGTAGCTTAGATAGAGATGTAAACAATGAAGTGCAAATTATGCTAATCGGGACTTAATTTGCATAGCTAACGAGGAAAATCTATATTTGCAGTGTTTTCCATTATCAGACTCAAATACATGTCACGTATGTAGTTTATGGATAGTGGAGCATCAACATATACCAATTATGCAAATAAAATACTAATTTGCATAATTAATGCAAAACACCATATCGCATCTAATTGGAAAATTATAGGACTGTCAATATGATACTTAGTATGCAGGTAGCTTAGACAGAGATATACATAATGAAGTTCAAATTATGCTAATTGTGACTTAATTTGCATGGCTAATGAGGAAAATCTATATTTGCAGTGTGTTCCATTATCAGACTCAAATACATGTAACATATGTAGTTTATGGAAAGTCGAGCATCAACAGATACCAATTATGCAAATAAATTCCTAATTTGCATAATTAATGCAAAAACACCAGGAAAAGTATAGGACTGTCAATATTGCAACATGTGTAAGTTAGATAAAGGTGTTTATGACCAAGCATATATTATGCAAATGTGTTCATGGAGATATGAGGTCGTGGAACTCTTGTTATTGATTGTGTCCATTTGTACCTTTGCTAAGAAGGTTATGTTTCCGGAGCCGTTTGTGTGTGTGTCTGTCAGTGGAACTCGAGAAGCCGTGGATGGGTCCAGATGATATCTAGTGACGTTAGGGGGTAGGGGTTGGGGACACGAAGGTCAAGTTCGATAATGGATCCTCTCGTTTAAGGTATTGTTGTTACAGATATAAAACCTGATGACGCAAGATATAGCTAGAGAGATGAATAACTCACGTTCACACTTCGGTGTTTCCCCGTCCCACTGGTAGATATCAAGACACTCCAGTTCACTGGTTCCCACCAGATTGAAGCCCGGTTCACAGGAATACCTGATCCTGGAACCCACAGGGAATTTTCGGCTCCTGCGCCCGTGTACCTTCCCGACAAATCCGCGGTGTGGCGCTTCTGGTTTGGGGCATCCTCGTGCTGTAAGAACAGACATCATGACTGTAAATTGTCTTGGACTCTTCATGTTGTGATATTGGAGTTTAGAGATTGGATGATTATTTTTGGAGTAGTAGTCCGCTGTGCGGCTTAAGCACATTGACTCACATTTGCAGTTTCTCTGACTATTCTAGCCCGCTGACCTACACTAGATTGTGCTGATTTCCTGCGGATTTAAAGTGTCACTTTATACGGAAACGCCACATCCAGATGTTGAGTTTGGCTGCCACATGGCAATGCGTTCTAACGTGCACTCATATTAGATCTCCCGAAAAATGATCCTCAGAAAAGCGTGTATCACAGCCGCTATTTGATTGCGTGACGTCACCACCGTGTTTTCACCAGTTCTGGGCGGGTAGGGTCATATATACTGACTATATTCATGTACAGGCGCAGGTATCGTCCTCCACACATGCCGAGGTGTATCATGCAGTTCCCAGGCCCAGCAGTGTTAATAAGACATAAATATGATCTGTATGCAAGGCATTTAGATATGTCTGTATTCAGCAATACAACGGAATAAAATATAAGTCGTCAAATCAGTTCCCTACAAAAGTTACCCTACATAATGCAACACCGATTATCTATTAACAGACCATTGATGGAAGAACGAAATCAAAATATTTCTTGCCATGAGATAAACATGTAGCTCTGCCTACGCGTTATTGGAAAGTGTATCTCAGAAGTAACTGTACCCTTACCTCAATTGTAATGTAACGTTAGCTGTATAGCGCTTGTATGATATACTTGGAGCATGGTAAGCAGACAGAAGTCCATGGTAACGTGCATGTTTAATGGTGAACACGTTGCAAAGCTCACCGACACACTGAGGCTGATCTCCTGTCCAGGTCCCATCTGCCTGGCATGTGCGGAACTCGGGCCCCCTCAGGCGGTGCCCGGGGCGGCAGGTGTAGAATATGCTGTACAGCTCCGGGAGCGACTCCAGAGCCGGACCGTCTGCTGTCAGGTGGTGTATGGTTCCGTGACGGATCTTCCCTGGCTGGGGACATTCTGGTGAATATAGATACATTATCGTACCTGTGAGATTAACTCAAACAACATGTACTCTCCTAACTAACTATAAGTGTGTACGCTTTGTTGATGCCAAGTTGCTTTTTTGTAACAACACAGTTGTTTGTTTCTTTCTTTCTTCCTGCCAACAAAGGTGGCGCTTAGAAAAAAACATATGGCAGAAATGTCTTGCGCCCATAATTGTTGATGACTTGAAGATTCATCCCCAAACATGTAGTTCTTAGGAGGATATTTCAACTACCTGACTCATGGTTGATATTAAAGTCCATGTTTTCATCCTACTAAATCCAGACAATTATCCTGTCCTGTTAGTGTCAGCATGCTGTCAAGTCGGATTTTCTAAACATTCCGAATTACTTCACTTTACCACAGTACGAAGCCCATCTTGAACTCTTTCACTGATCAGTACAATACTTGGGCTGCCGTCACAAAACAAATGTTCCACATTCCGTACCTGAGGAAACATGGGGTATGTTGAGTCCAGCAAGTGTCAGGATACAGACTGCCCTCAGCAAAGTTCTTTGGTCGTTCATTTTTCCTGAAAATAAAGTAGTTGAGAAATTGGGCAAAATTCCATGTGATGAAATGTTGAAAATAATGTTTGTGGTGTTTTCAATATCCATACATGTACTCGATCGACGCCCTATCCACATTCTGTAACCTGATCACATGGGGAAAACGTAAGTGACCGATGCAAACTGTGCGGTAATCGGGAAACACTTCACCACGTCCTGAACCACTGCAGTGTCTCTCTCCAGCAAGGGCGACACACCTTCCGACACAATGCCATATCAAAGCACATAACGGACAGCATCCTGGAGGCTATTGATCCCACACAGACCAACGCTACAGTCTACGCAGACATCCAAGGACACACTACCAACGGAGGAACTGTGCCGGCGCACATACTTCCTACAACTCAGAAACCGGACTTAGTCACCTACCTCCCGTAACAAAGGACAATCCACATACGTTAACTAACTGTAGCCTTTGAACAAAACATTAACGCAAGCCATGAACGAAAGGTAAACAAATATTCAGACCTAGCGACAGACTTGAGAGCTGCAGGCACCACAGCCACACTTACCTGCTTCGAGGTTGGATCAAGAGGACTCATCACATCCGACAACAAAAACAGACTTCGGACAATGTTTTAAGTAGTGAAGGCAATACCGATATGGTTGTTGTTATCATCTGTTCTGATCATTTGTAATTAACACCCTCCGGTTTAATTTCATTAGTTCTTGTTCAAGTCTGGCGTGACTCCCATATCTGAACAACCATACACCCAGACGGGCTAGTACATGTATCACAACCTGAAAGTACAAGGATGTATGAAAGCAGTCATTGAATATCCCCATGGGACTAATCCTAGTACGCATTACTATTCATGCATGCCTAATCAGTCGATGGGTGAATTTGTACGTAATTGCACTAAACCTTTCATTCATGGTAAGATTACACCCCACCAACCGACTCCCACCCACCCTTTCTGTTCCGTCCCCGATCAAAGTCTACGCCAACATTTTGCCATCTGGTGATTTTCGAGGTGACATCCACCGGTACCGTGCTAAGGCCACAGCACATAAACTGGATGACATCGGCGCGCGCAGACTTTCGCCTTGTTTAAACACACACACACACGCACACGCACATACACACACACACACACACACACACACACACACACACACACACACACACACATACACACACACACACACACACACACACACACACACACACACACACACACACACACACACACACAAAGTCTGTTCCCTCGTGTTTAACATGACAACATGACAAGAAAATACTAAAATTGGGAAACGTGGCGTGTGGTAGCCTTGATAGTTTTGTTGAAAATGATGACTCTAGTGAGGTGCCGCATGAAATTCGTTAAAGTGAAACCATTCAGTACGTGTAGTTGTAGCAGCGACACCACTAGACTGACGGCCTTGAGCGTAGTTGTCAACTTGGCAAGGTTTCTATTCGCGATATCGCATTAGCTTTGGAGTCTGCAGCGGGAGTCATCTATAAAATTTACTTGCTGTGGCCTAATGTTCTTTTGACGATTTTACCCTTGTTGGTTAGAATAGACCGTATAATGAGGTCACGCAGGTCAAGAAAGAAGGAAGGCAGGGAAAGACAAGAGTTCCACGACCCCATACCTTCGTCAAGTAATATTACCAATTCAACTTTGGAAACCGACTAAAGTTGCATGCATGACTTGCTTACATACCTCGAATATGAAGTCATCATCATTTACCAATGAGTTAGTTTAGCCTTTGCTCAGCAATTATGCAGATACAGTTAGATCCTGATTTGCATAATTGGCATCGACTTATATCAATCATCACTTAAGCTACCTACATACCAAATGTCCTGACGATCCGTCAACCCCATCTTCAGTTATCCTGTTTCAACTGTTTTAACAAAAACGCCCCTGTAGTTCTGGAATATTGTGCTAGGGAGTCTATCTAAAACCTTCACCACTTTTTCCTAACATCACAAGCTATCTGCCACCAAAAAATAAAAACCACAACTTGTCCAGAACCCAAGATATCAAAACCGAAAGTTCCACTGCAGTACCATAGAAGCCACCAGGGGGACAAAAATCTCATATTTTGTCACAACCTACAAACACACTAAATACAAAACTAATCCATCCAGCTGTTCTTGAGTTATTTTGGTAACTCCGACATGAATGATAACACATTGTAGCTGAGGGACCGTGCCGGTCAAGGGTTTAGACGGTGTCTAGCTGTTGTTGACGGACGGTTAAACTGACTATTGAATAATACAAACAATTCAGCAGCCAAAGCCGATTGCCCGGATTCTCGCGTATTCACATTACGTTTTGGGTACGTCCTCCAAAAACACTAGGTGAAGGTAAAAGGCACTAACATTTAGGTTCATAGTAACTGATCACAGGAGGGAACTTCTCAGAAAGCAGGGCACTGACACACGACCGAGAAGAAGCGGGAAACGGCTGATATACACGGGTCTCCCTGTGCAGCGCCCCCACGGACACGACCCCGGGAAACTCGGGCGGTAGTACAAAGTACAAGGTACAGCCGATTCTGTGCTGGGCAGGTGTCCTGCATCACAACAGTTCGCTTCAGTCTCCAAGGCAGACAAGAAAGCCAGACGTTATCTACTCGGATTATTGAAAACATGCTTCCAGGTATGGAAAACTTTGATTCAAGCAAGCGAAAAATTATGGGAGCCTATGACCACTACCAAAAGTATACCGCCTCCCCCAACTTGTACTTTGATTGATCCCTTTAAATGTGTTTACCCCAGAACTTAGAATCACATGGTGAAATGTTGGTCAGTCAACTTTGCTCTATAATGTTTACCTTTGATATCGTCACCCCGACATCTTACTGTGTGTCGTGACCAAACTCTCTTGTATGAATTCAGAAATTAAAACATGAACAAAACAAATCAGAAAACGTTACCTTGTCTCAGCGCTGTTTTCTGCAGAAAGACTGGTCGATCTTCGTGCCGCTGAGGAAATGTGCGGCGACTCACGTCGACTTGTGCGGACAGCCAGCGGAAATGGCAGTTGTGGCGCTGTGCCCACCAGTCTTATCGGAAAGCGGGCGGAAGTCGTGAGCTGCCAGCTCAGCGCTTTTACGTTCTTCCTCTGAGTCTCCAAGTAAAAGTTTTACTAAAACGTCTTTCAACGTTGATAGCCAAACGTGCGTTCTCTGTACCGTTTCCTTGTTATTTCCGCCAGGGACGTATGCTGTAACTCCAAAAGGGGTGTGGATGGATGTTTATGATATTTGTTTGCAGAGCAAAGGTTTACATGGGGGAGACCTGGCAACGCTAACGGTAAATTTAGGAAGGATTTGGTGTGTGTGTGTTTGTTTGTTTGTAGACAGTATAACTCTACTCTCCAATCGGTTAGGCGTATTTGTCGTGCTTTCTATATTTTCTTTATGTCGCTAAAGCCGTGACAAAATAGAAAGTCCGACAAAAACGTCTAAAAACATCCAAAACTAGCCGGAGACTAACCGCTGCATGGAGAGTACCTTTTCAGTTGTAGCAAGGACATTATATAGTAGATAGCTAACAGTCTTGTCAAGAAGTGGTACGGGGTTGGACTCCCTAGTGGCTTTTTATCTCCATGAAAAATGGAGATATAGTTTTGGGTGTGTCTGTGTGTGTGTTTGTCTGTTAGTGTTTGTCCGCACTACTGTAGTCAGCATAACTCAAGAACCTCTTGATGGATTACGATGATATTTGGTATGTGGGCGGGTGTTGTGAAGCCGAAGTTCAAGGTCGCTTTTGTGCCCCCTGGTATGTGGCCTTGGTACTGCAGCAGAACTTCAGTTTTGGTATCTTTTGACCTGGACGTGCTATGGTCTTGATGTTTGGGTGGCTGATAGCTAGTGATGTAATAAAAAATGTAATGTAGGTTTGGGCCCCCTAGCAGCTTGCTCTGGAACTGCAGGGGCGTTATTGTGAAAATCTTCTAAGGAGAATAACGGAATGTTCAAAGAATAACGTTGTTCACAGATTTCTATGATATTTAGTATGCAGGTAGCTTAGGCAGAGATGTACACAATGATGTGCAAATTATGCTAATTGGGACTTAATTTGCATAACTAATGAGGAAAATCTATATTTCCAGTGTTTTCCATTATAAGACCCAAATGCTTGTTTAAAACTGCAGGGGCCGGAAGGCCTGACGGATTGCCATGGTCGGATGTTGATATGTAGATGATTGGTAGTTAAATAAAGTATGCAAATCAGGGGGCTAAATTAGCTGAGTTACAGTGATAGGACTATGAAACATGTGGCATACATGTACATGTACATGTATACAACTGAGAAAGATATCAACAAATAGATATCAATTATGCAAACAAAGACCTCATTGCATAATCAATGAGGAAATACTAAATTACCATAGTGGTAAATGACGGGAACTTGATACGTGCGGCATTTGGAAGTAAATACAAGGTGAACATCATCAAACAGGTATTATGCACATCAGGATTGATGATATGAGAAAATAGAATAACATTGAACATGCACATGACATATGCATTGGACAACTTGTGTTTATCTGTTTAGACAAAGTATGATATGGAGAAAAGACTTTACTTGCATAATCAATGACAAACCATTATGATATGTCAGTCGTACAGGTGGTTGGTATCATGTGGCAAAGATATGAGGTCTCTGAGTTCTATATATAACCACGTTGTATACAATAATTATTGTACAATTGCTTTGATTGCAATTAAGCCCTCGGGTGTAAATTTACGATCATAAAGTTATCATTATTTTTACCACCATGAATACGAAGGTACTGTGTATTGAAATCAGTTGGCGTGTTTGTTTGTTTGTTTGTTTGTAGTGGTGTGTGTCCACAGTTTCGCAATTGACATTTAAAGCTACTAGTAGTTTTCTTTTCGGAGGCTTGAAAAGTAATGAATAGATTTTCATGACGTTTGGATTGTAGTTGACTTGTTAACGACAAATATGATTTGATGCAATTCAAATTAATTAATTCAGATGAATTACAGCTGTAGAACTTGCGCCAGAAAAACAGTACCTCAAGCATCTGGATATGATTTTGATGCAGTTGTTTGTCAATGAGTAACAGTTACTGTTTTTGGCGTATCTTATTACCTGGAGCTCTAACCTTCATCGACGAATTAGATTTTCATAATTGCTCAGGAAATTTCATGATGCCGTCGTGTGATACTGGTGCAACAAAGGACGTTCATGTTTCTGACATATGTGCTTTTCGTTGAAGCCTCTGGGTTCAAGAGGAGGCGAGTTTGGGCCCGTAGCAGCGTTTTTCATGTTGATTTGATTATGGATGACGTCATCCGGGGACCCCAAAACTGATGCGAGCGTGCGAATAAAAAAAAGATTGGCGAAAAGACAAGTTGAGTATGGTGTACCGAATAATAACTTCTTCATTTCTTCTTTGACTTTGGAAATTGACTTTGGCATTCTACGACATTAGTATCCGTTTTCCGAAATATTTTTTGCGATTTTGCAGCTGCTTTGTTCGATTTGTGTTAATTCTGCTAAGTTTCAAAGTCCTTCTGGATCTTCTAGTGACGTTTTCCGTCTTGTTTAGCGGTACCCACCGTACATGTTTGCCACTACTGCGAAACTACCATACGTACAATTGGTTTTGCTTGTTTGTGAGATTTTGTGTTAGACTGCCTCATATGTTAACGTTACATGCTTCGGACCAGACTTATCAGTTGAAATTGCCCTACATTTGAGTTTTACGGAGATTGTATGGGATTATTACACAATATGAGAGACGTTTTTGTTTCGGTCCAATTTTTGAATGCATGAACTTATTAAAAGGTGTTCAACCTGCAAGAGAACGATATAGGAGGTGACAACATGTCTTCTTTCTAAGTAAACATGAGAAAGGTGACATTCTATTGGAATGGGTGGCTTCAGCGCAAGTCATGTGTCTGGTTAATTTGTCTGACTGTTCATCAAATAGACAAATAAATTAAAAAAACTTTAATAAGTTGTAATTGTTTAATTTCCTTAACATTGTATGCAAGAAACTAATTAAGCAAGGAAGTGATGATTATCTGCCTGTATCACATGTGAGTAATTGACACCGTCACTTCTCAACAAGTATCATTTAAACTTACAGTATATCCCTTTATAAGCATTGCACAGTAATATCACATGATGCTGATCAAAAACATATTGATATTGTGATAAATGTATCACTGACAAATTCTAACAAAAATTCAATATAATAATAATAATTATCATCTTTTAGATAATGTTAGAACAGAAAAAAAAAATTAGTGAAAAATGAACAATCATTCAATAGGCCAACATATCAAATGCAATTTACTATACATACAGTGTAATTGCTACATACGTGTAATTCTTAGAAAGCCACATATGAAATGTAACTTCCATTGAAATTTATTGTAGAGCATTTCAGGTGGAAGTATAGACCCTGATCAGTCAACAAACATTGGCATGTATGTAAATGTGTGGATTACTTCAGAAAGAAACGACTCGTATGCCTCTTTAAACATTAACTTTGCGGATCTGAATTGACTGTATGTACTTGTGTACTTATTCGGTTATTGTTTTGTTGTTGTTGTTTTGCCATTAAATTGAGTACATGAAAGTTGCTACTCAGGACAAAAACAGGCAGTACTGACTGCTGTGCTGTAATCCAGTACATGTGCACACATGTCATGATTAGCTCACTCTTAGTTTGGGCTGGTGCATAATCTTTTCTAAGATGAGTGAGTTGTAGAGTTCGATAGATGATGAGATTTAGCTTCTAATTATGACCAATAAAAGTCATTTGAACAAAAAGTAATCTAAATGTGTTAGTAAATATTTAATGCATTTAAGTTCACAGGGATTAAATTTTGTGGTAGTGAGTGTTCACGGTGGTTTTGAGTTTGCAATGGAGCTATATAGTCACATACTGTAATAGAAACACGGACAGCCAGACGTAAAATACAAAATTTAATATAAAACAACTCAGCAAGGGTGCTCCTGATGGACTAGCCTGGATGCCAGACTTGTTCCAGGGCCTACACAGGCCAACTCCTCGGGTAAACATGAGCCCAAGGAAATTCTACAACAGGCCCCCTTGAAGCACATAATTGAGATCTGGGGTCTGGCATTCAGGCTACAGACGGACAGAATAACAGTCACTTTTGGCAGTGCTTGCGTAATCATCATTTCTAAAAAACAGCCAGAAATTTATCGAGGAATAGTACTGTGAATTAAAGGCTTTGACTTAATTGGCTTGACATTCTTTAAAAAATCTGAGTGTCTTCAATGTTCTGTGTGCCTTGTTAGTATTCGAGCGTCTTCACCGTAACAGGTGCCTCAAACACATCTGTACAATCTACAGTACATACAATGTAATGTAGCGCTAGGTGGTAGGTGGGCAGAACAAAAATGTTCACAGTGGTTTTGAGGTAAAGCGACCACTTCAAAAACTGCAAACATTTCTACATTTACAGCACATGTTACGTACATGTACATCCAACAGGCAACAAAGAAACTTTCATGACTTTCAGAAGGACTGAAGAAATGTTTTTGGAAGAATACAAGATTGACAAAACAAACCAAACCAAAACAACAATCTTCAATGTTACATGTGGAGACTTGAGGAACATAATTTCTATCTTTGCCCATTCATATCTGGTATCCTTAAGTCAGAGAAGATTTCTTCAGTTTCAGAAAAAGTTGTCAACTCCGCGTCAGCAGGTGTTGTCTGTACAGGATCAAATGCCACACCTGCCCGTCCACCTGTTAACAATACATTACTTTACTCACAAGACCACCACAGTTTAACCCAAAATCATCATACATGTATGTGATGGCAATTTTGTAACATACCATAGTTAACAGGCTCTTCAGAAACAATTCTCTGTGCAAAATGCAAACTATTAGTCATTCTCACAGCATGCAGTTAACGTTATCTTAAGGATTTGGAGGAGTAGGACTTGCTGACAAGTTTGCTCCACCCACACATATCCTACTGAGGAATATATATTATTATGTACATGCCAGAAGTACAAGATGTATGAGGTGTAAGGTTGTATGTATGAATGTACATGTATGACTTGTACCTGGCTGTGCTCCTCTGCCTGTGCTGGAGGCTGCATCCCCACTTGTTCCCTGTGCTTCATCAGCTGTGGGAGTAACAAAATTAATGTACGTGACAATGCATCAATTTTCTTTTTGAATTTGAAAGTTCTTTTAAAACAGTCATTGTTGCAGAATAATACTAAAAAGCTCCCACAATAAGATGTTCTAAGTAGTAAGGAAGCAAGGTGGAAAAAGGTGGAACAAAACACTGCAGTCAAATGTAATGTGTTCATGTGGTGGCACCAATCTTCATGTGGCTGTCCAGAACCAAACTCTTGTCATTTGGATTATGTGCACATGTCCAGGACTAGTATACTATGCTATACATGAAATATTAAAAAAAACTGGAAAGTATGGGAGTACTGCGGCTAGTGTCCTCACCTGTACATTCACCATCTTCAGTGATGTGGGAGAACTGGAAGCTGTAGTTCGGCAGACAGTCAGCAGCCATCAGCCTGCACATGTTCTCAAACACGATGCCATCTTTGCTGCACACCCTGGCGGTAATACATGTACACGTACAAGTCAGGTAAGGAGAATTAGGAAGGGGAACAACAACGAATAATTCAAGCAGACTGTAAGTTTTGCTATATACAACAGCTGCACGTTATCAATTACTGAAAGTCAGCTTACCTCATGCCACCTCTGGGGCAGTCCTGTGGACGAATACAAATGCATCGCCAGAGTGATGATGTTTTATTGTCACACTTCTCCCACACATCACACACACGATCTCCACATAACGTCCGTGGGCGCGGTCTTGATGTGGCTTCTAGGTAATCAAAAATCAACAGTTACATTTGTAGTGTATTAAAAGCTTTGGAATAAAAAATGATGTAACTGTCTCTCTTCTACTACAATGTACTACATGTACTTCTGAGCACTGTTGTAACATTAAATGTGTAGTACAAAAGTTAGGTACAAAAATAGAATTTGAAAAGAATAAAGATTAATAACAATTAATAATAAGTAATTGTATATTGATGTACCATAAATATGTAATGATATATGTTGATAGAGTTATTAGGACTCAAATGACTGTGTATCTCTAGATCTGTTATATTGTATCTGACCCTTACCTCTTCCCTCATGACCTCAATGAAAAGCGGCCTGCGTGCCGATTTGAGCTTATCATGAATAAACAAAGGTTCAAACAAACAAACAATGTCTACAAAGTCATGACGGAGTAGAGAAAGGGAACATTGACAATAATAGTTATTCTTGAAGTGTTGGACATGATAATGACATTACCATCTGCATCAGCTTGACATTGAGGAGGATCTGCAGACCATGTCAGATCAGCCATGCACCTCAGAGTCTCCTCTCCAGAGAGAACAAAGTTGGGCCTGCATTTAAATATGATGGTATCCCCGACATTGTAGCTTGCCTTTGGACTGGTGTTTACAACATTCTCAGACAGTTCTGGCACAGGGCACTCATAACCTGACAGGGAACAATGGAGGGAAAGTAAAAAAGAGTGAAACAGACAAAGGAGCCTGCACCTGATGGCTTTCAGCTCTGATAAGAACACTTGTTCCTGGGTAACACTACTTGTGACACTGTATTATTATAGTATATATATTTTACATTACATGCAA
Source organism: Branchiostoma lanceolatum (assembly GCA_035149815.1). Classification (NCBI taxonomy): domain Eukaryota; kingdom Metazoa; phylum Chordata; class Leptocardii; order Amphioxiformes; family Branchiostomatidae; genus Branchiostoma; species Branchiostoma lanceolatum. The sequence continues at coordinate 418,128 of CM068874.1, forward strand.
ATTCTCTGACAGGTAGTGAGTGCATGTAATATTGTCTTAAGGCATAAGTAGAGTACTAGCAAGAACATGCTTGATATTTCAGTAAAGAAGGTCTTAGGACTTACTGATGACATTGCATGTTGGGAAGTTGTCTGACCACTGTCCGTCGGTGAGACATGTGATCTCTCTGGGGCCGCTCAAAGTAAAGCCTGGCCTACAGCTGAAGGACACGGTGCTGTCCACAGAGAAGGTCCGTCCTCTCATCTCGCCGTTGTCTGGCACAGCTGGCACGGGACAGCTCACCATCGCTGGGAGATACAGTCCTATCATTATTGACAAATCTGGTCTTTCTTCCAGTAAAAATAAGATTTAGAAATCTGATCACAGATATCAAGCAGAGTTACAAACTACAGAGGATCTTTTCTAATTACAGGGTAAATGAATTGGACCATTTGGATGCTTACTTAGTCTTGTTATTCATCAAGTCAGTGCCTATAGATAACCACAGATCTTATCATAGAGATGAGTCATCTGAGGTAAGCATACATGTAGCTGCATTAGTAGAGCTCTTCAAATTCACAGTTTTTTACTGTGGCGGTCTTAGCTAGGGTTACAACTTACAAGTAATACAATTTTATAAAAATGGTAATTTCTCCACTTCCAACTCACAGCACACTGTAAAATCATACACTTCTACATCTTATCACAGAAATGTTATCTCTTTGCACCTGAACAAGTGGGAGGTGTGTCCGACCATGTCCCGTCCCACCTGCACCAGATGTCAGGAGCACCCTGCAGCAGGAAGCCCTCCTGGCAGGAGTAGGTCACGTGTTCATTCATGATGAACTTGTCCACATAGTAGGAACTTCCGCTCCTCCTGCTGTCTGCTGGGATGCCAGGATCTGGGCAGGTCACCTCTGGAGAACATGACAGATTAATAGAATTCTCTTTTGTTGGCCATTCAGTGCCAAAAATATGTAACCAACATGTCAGTTAAGTTTATGATTAATGTATGTCTATGAAATAACCTACATACAATAAAAATTGGATGGGCAATACTACCTAGTGCCCCTTTCTGCATATCATAGTATGAGGCATGACACCACATTGCCATCATTAATGAGCAAATATAGAATGTTTGTATGATTTAAAGTCAAAGTGTTCACAACTGATTACACAAACATCTTAATAGCCATTTGGCCAACACTGCCTACTGCTAAAATTCAACAGACTTCAGATCAGAAAGCTATAGTTTGAGAACTGTTTTCAGATACTGCAAACTTCCACCTCATTGACAAACGGGAGAACAATGTTTTAGGTTTCTTGTTCTTGGAACAACATTTTTCAACTTAAATCATGTTATCTACCAACAAAGACAAGCTTTCAAGCTTGTCAAATGTTGGTTAATCAGAAATAAAAGAACAATTTGTACAAACTGAAGGTACATTGCTTTGATTTGTAGATATGTAACTCTGCCAGATTGATACATTAGTGTTTAAAGTCAATTAGACAATACAGTTATCAAATTGAACAGAAACAAAACTAGTCAAGAAAGCAAAAGAGGTGGCAGAAAACACACCTTCTACATGGATCTTGACACTGTGCTTGACCTGTGGATATTTATCACTGTAGCACGTGTAGGTCCCAGTATCCTGGGGCTGAGGTGGGTTAAACATCAGACGTCTGTAGTAACGCCTCCCTCGGCGTGACCACACAAGCTTGATGCGGCCTGAGTCATCTCTGTAGTCTCCACCTATCTGCTTTACTAGATGTGGGTACACGTCCTGCCCATTCTTCTGGAACACCTGGCTGCCATAGTTGTTGGGCAATGGGTCACAGTCCAAGTAGAAAACCCCGGCAGGATATACAACAAAGTGTCCATAGTCTGTCTGACTCCGAACAAAGAACTTCCCTCTTCCTGTTCTGAATCCTATTTTCACAGGGGATTCATCTGAAATATAAGGTTTAAGCATACTATTGGTAAACGTGAAAACAATAACACATGGTATTCAAAGGGCACTGCATTTGATTTGGAACAGCCTGATAAAAAAGTGACCTTACACGTGTAAGAAGACAAGTAGACATTCATGTTACGTTACATAATATAAGCTGGAAGTGGATGATGTCGCATTTGTGTCAAACCCAATTTTAAACAATAGAACATCATACGCAGGAATCCCCAACATTCAAAAAATGGAAAAGAGTTTCAGGTCAACAGGTCTTTCACACTCACTCACTCACTCACTCACTCACTCACTCACTCACTCACTCACTCACTCACTCACTCACTCACTCACTCACTCACTCACTCACTCACTCACTCACTCACTCACTCACTCACTCTCTCACTCACTCACTCACTCACTCACTCACTCACTCACTCACACACACACACACACACACGAACACCTACTCCCACTCAACTGTGAATAATCTGTGAAGTCAATATCTGAGTCCTTTAGCCTATCATCAGTTTAAAACACTGAAACTTACCACAGGATGGATCATCCGTATCATTCCACCTCCCATTTATGCAGGTCCGAACAACGGAACCTTGTAACGTGTACTTGCCGATGTCGAAGCACCTGGACACGATCATGTCATTCTGTACAAACTGAGGAGCTCTGTCCACTGTGATTTCTTTTCCTTTGAAGAAGGAAACCACTTTATTGTTGATGATGGGAGGTTCACATGGCACACCTGTAGGACACATGCAGGGCAGAGTTGGTACAGCAGCCAGACCACCTTACTCCGTCTCTTATCTATATGTCTACTTCTCTTATAATATCATTGTCAAGATTGCAACAAGCTGCAACAAAATCAATCATTATGAATGCTTGCTGATTATCAGTACGTCCTCTTTGTCTAGGCTGGAGAAAAAAGTTAATAGGAGATGAGATGACTAGTACCGTTATGCTCCCATCTTTGCAAACCTCCCTGATATCCCCTTCAGAGTCTGTATTTATTCTACCCCCTTATTAATTAAGCATTCTTGTCAGTTTTGAAGACCTGTGTATTTACAACCTTTGCATCACTTTTCATCTGCATGATGTAGATCAGTAACTTCACATCAAATTGTACATGTTCCCTAAAGAGATTTTTCCTTCATTCTTTAATGTCAAAATTGATTGATGATAATTGAATACTTCTCTCATAGTGGTCCCAGCCAAGAGAATTCCTGTCAAAGTCCCCTCCAACAGTCCACCTGTTCTCAGAGCTCAGCTGACACACTCGGCTCACCACGTTGTAGTCAAATGACAGGCAGTTGAAAGTGACCTCCCGTCGGCACTGGTTGGCGCACTCCTCCACCGCCGTATCCCGATGTATGACATTGTTGTGTCCGAGTAATGCAGCACCAGAAAACTTTTCAAAACCGCTAAGGCCCAGGTCATTCCCTGCACACAACATGAACAAAACAGTGCACAATCAGAAAGAAAGACGCCGGTTTCATTTGAATGCAGACTTCTTTATAATATTAGCAGTCAAATACATGACTGTGTATTGGCCTATTTGACATCTTTTGCAAAAAATAAGCTGTTATTGGCTATAACATTATATTATTTCTCTTTCTAACTTTTTTAGTAATGTAATTCATTGTTACTTTGGAGAAATGATTCTATGATAAGTACTGTAACAGTAACTGTTGTACTGCTGCTGTTACAAAGTAACAATAAATTACATTACTAAAAAAGTTAAAAAGAGAAATAATATAATGTTATTGCTATATGGTACTCAATGAGAGGTACAATGTACATGTATATGGATGATGGCGTACTCACTGAGGATTGTATATTGACAAATGTAGCGATACTTGTAGTGGCAGTAAAAGTCATGCCATCTGTATGAATCAGGTTTGTGCATGGCGACACAGTCCTCATCATACCAGGAGCTTCCATCAGGCTGCCCATCTCCCCACATGTTAAAGTTGCCCAATGATGAGCCATCAGCGTAGAGCCAGCTGCCCTCCCGAGCAGAGTCCCTCAGCCCTATCCAGTACTGAGCGGCATGAAGGCGTCTGACGAGGAAGTCATGCACAGCCTGAGTTCTGACTGCCACCATCTCTGCACCGTCCCTTCTGCAGCTGTCTCTGGCCTCGCCGTGTGATTTTGTATCAGAGGATATCTTATAACAACCATGATGGAAGAAGGTGTATCCACTTTTGCAGCCTAGAAAACATTAAGATTTGGTGGAACATTACAGATGGCAAGCTGGTCTTAGAATGTGAAGGTTTTGGGTTTGAATCCCTAGCAGGCCCAAATGTTGTGCCCTTGGCCGGGGAAAGGCACTTTACACCAGTCCTGTATTTCCTCCCCTGTATTGCTAAGGGACATCCTCTTGGATATCACGTCATCATTTCATCTTCACTGCTGCCATAATCATACTCTTTTTGGTTCAAAATGTGTCAAAATTTGCTTCCTGTTATCCCAGAATCTAGCCAGGTTCAGTATCCAAGCTGATTCTCGCTCGATCCAGTTCACTCCTTTGATTGCTTCCTTTCCAAAAATTCTGACACTATAAGTTAATAAATGTAGAAAATAATTGGTATTTATTATTGGAATTTAAGTGGTATTACCTGGTTCTATGGACACATGAGTGGAGTCGGAAGAGTTGCATTTTTGATGGTTTGATTACGAAGAGTTTGTAGCTCACGATCACATATGCTGCCTGAGCATACTGAATATATGCAAGTCCCCAAATGTACAGAGTTCTTGGTAACTTGCATTATGTTTTTGTATTAAAATAATGTTGAATGTGCAAAAAAAGTGGAACAAAACTTGAATGCATGCCTTGGATGATTTCTACATGTGTATCAAATACATCCAATTGACATAGACTAGTGGCATAAGGCTAAAACTCTGTGAAGGTTTGCCTGGCATGTTACTGGTGAAAGTTACATGTAACTTTAGAGGTTAGAGGTTTGGGTAAAGCCTCAAGCATGTTTAAGAGCCTACCAAACTTGTCAATATGAGTACTACAGGTCTGCTCTGGTGTGCTCTGGGCAAAAGTGAGCAATCAATACTGAAGATTATCTGACAGCATTACAGCTGAATGGAAAGACATTCTCCTGACACCACCACAAACAGGTTTCCGGACCCTCCCATGTACATGTACTGTTACACACCTTGACTGCAATGAGGAGGCTGACTCCTCCAGTTTCCCTCATAGCACTGTGCTGTCATGTCTTGGCTGGGACCTTGGCTGCACCTGTAGGTGACTGTTTCCTGGTGGCTGAGTCTGTTTCCTGCCTGGATGTTCCCGAGGTACGTGCCGTGTGGTAGGTCAGGCAACACACATGGTTCTATTGAGATGGCAACAGTTCATTGATTATTGAGCTCATGCCAACTTTGAGTTAGAATTATTAAACATCAAACTCTAAGGTATGATGAATGAACCACCTTAAGGGGAATAGTAGACAAAGACTAATTTTGTGCATCAGATTTACCTGGACGATACACACAGGTTGGGAGCTGTGCTGACCATCTTCCTTGACGACAGGGTGTCTTTCCTGATTGCCGTGACGGTGCATAGTTGACATCACAGACAAGTTCAATGTCTTCACCACTGGCCACATACTGGACGTCTGGTCTGAATGCTCCATGGTCTATCTTCTTTGGCAAAGGACACCGTGCTTGTTCACAAAACAAATAGAATATCAATCTATCACTGTGACATCTTTAACGTTATAAACTTTCAAGAATTATCAAAAATAAGCAGTATTGATAGACTTCAAATCAAAAATGTCCATTTTTATATCCTATTCACAAATCCTAAAGGAGACTATGATGCCTGGAAAAACACAGATGGCGAGTGAAGAGATCTAGAATGAAATGATTATGACAGGGAGCGTAAGATGCATTTTGGGGGGGATTGTTTTACTTGAGATGTACATACATGATGTTACATATATTATACATGTATCACTGTCCAACAAAACAAAATACATGTCAACAAATTCCGTCAACTGACAATCATGGATTTTTCTTGAGTGCTAAATTTCTAATTGATACAGTACAACTGAGAGAAATGGAACAAATCATAGGAAAAGAACTGTAGGTCTAACTTTAAGTACCCCTTCCTCTATTACAAGGCACTTAACAACTGCTAACTTCACGTAATGCAATAATATACAATTACCTTCAGTGCATGAGGGGCTGTGTGGTGTCCATTGTCCCCTCTCACAGGTCAGGGTTGTCTGTGTTTGTCCAGGCTCCGCCTCAAAACCTTCAGCACACCGGAACGTCACTCTCTCAGCATGTTGAACTTCATCAGGGTGGTCACTCTGAATGTTGACACCATTCACAGGGCACGGATCTATGGCAGGAAACATAACCACAGTAATGTTACACATGTCATGTCTTTCCTTTGGAGAAACAAACAATGACCTCTGACTTTTCTGCTTAACTTGCGCTCGAAAGTTCACCAATTTGATTTGTTTTTTATGCATTAGGAATACTCATGTTTGGAGGATCATTGTTTATAAGGAGTAACATGACATGTATATCACAACTTAGGTTCTTCAGGTCAACTCCAGCCTGGTAACCATCTGATGGCCCAGACGGGGTGTTTTACTCGCCTGCCATGATCTAAGCTTTTTTCTGACAGCTCAGGTCTTTCTGATCACTTAAAATTCTCCCTGGAGTGTGCTAGTTGACCAGTCGAAATCAGTTCTAAGGCCTGTTATATGTGACGAGTACATGTAGCTGAGCAGTCCTACTCATGTGTTTTTACCTGGGGAACAGAAAGGCTGTCCCTGCCCTCCTCTGTACACCCACAGGCCATTGTCACACTCTGCCTTCCGTAGTCCCTGCAGAGTGGTGCCAGCTGTGCATGATATCAGGACCTCTGCTCCTTGGGTCAGGTCATCCTTTTGGAAGAAGCTTTCGTACGAACCATCTCTCAGCAAACGTATCTGGACATCGTCCACTATCTCATCAAGTTGTGGGCAGAAGACTGATGGGAAAAACACAACAAAAATTACACGATTGGGCTGGCACAATGTAGCTTAGCACTGTCACTACCAAACTGGAGAGTGCCTTTTCACCCTTTTGACCGTGGTGAATGGGGGGGTTTAATGGTAAATGGTGGTGAATTTGGGTGAACAGAAGTGAACCAGATTGGCATTGTTCCAATGTTAATGTGGAGTGGTGAATGTTAAGTTTGCGCCTACGTGACAAATGAGGAAAACGTGGTGAATTTGAGTGAAAACAATTATTATTGGAATTTGCAAATACAAAGGCGGTTCCATCCTTGCAGGTACGTCATTATGTGCGTTGTTTCAAGGGCTGAACAAATGGATCTCCAATGTACTCGATCGGGCACTGGGCTTTGGTTGTGAAATATGAGTCTGAATCTTTTCCAGATCAAAATAGTAATAACAGTTTATTCAGGTAATACTGTAAACAGCTCAATAATTCATAACTTTCTTCTCTCAAAACAGAAAAATAATGAATGAATAACAAAAGAGCAAGAGACTCAGAAGTCGATTCGTTCAATTACCAAGTTTGGAATTTTCATAACTTTGTAAATCTTCCACTGTTGACTAACCTTTACTTTGGAGATTTCCATTTTGTCCTGTTTCATTTATGTCCACCGGCCAAATCAAGTGATTCTATTTCTGTTGCTTGAAACAAGGAGGTTACTAGTATGTACTAGTATAGACTATGATAACCTCCTTGTTTGAATTGAGCGTTACTGAGCCATTCGAAAAGGTGTGATTGCAATGTGCATTTGCATACAGGAACAATAGCGATTGTAGTCTGTCAGCCTGCATAAGAATATGAATACATTATGGTTTCTAAAAAATTGGTGGACGTTTGTGTTGGGGATTCCCAATGTGTATTGACGATTTCAAACTTCACTGCAAGGTTTAGGGGTAACTTAGGCTACAATACAGCTAGCTTATATGCATGGCCCGTACTTGAATCTAAAGACATCGGCGATAAATGACTATTTCAAATAAATGGCCAATTCAAAAGATAATAAACTTCACCAGTGACAGATTGCTCCCTTAGCTCTCCAAGCAGAGTTTTGATGTGTTTTAGGCGTTTTTGTCGGGCTTTCTACTTTGACATATTTTTGAGTGGGTTGGCTATACAAAAAAAATGACAAAGTAGAAAGCCAGACAAAAACGCCTAAAAACGCGTCAAAAACCTGCCGGAACCCCTCCTTTGCTTGGAGAGTAATTGGTCCCGACCACTCCACCATTCTCTATAGAATTCACAGAATCAATTCTAGATTAAATGGACAGTCACTATTCTCCAAGTTTACCCCGGCCACTACTACCCCCCCCCCCCGACCAAAACCTCTGCTTGGAGAATAGACAGTCACAACAACTTCTAAGTTCTACCACAGTACCAGAGGTGTTAATTTCAGCGGAGGAAAATGCGGTGAATTTCCATTGTCTTCTGGTGCAAAGTAAACAGTTCATAATTCATCACGACTGTGTTTACTTAGTACAGGAAATGTGATAATTGCTCCAAATTCACCCACTTCCAAAGTAAACAAGAAACGGCTAAGAACAATGAAATCACACCATTTTACACATTTTCACCAACATTCCCTCTGTACAAGGGTGAAAAGGCACTCTCCAGTTTGGTAGTGTGTCTGGGGTTGCAAAAGCAAAAATGTTGGATCATTCCTATGAAACAATCTATATAATGTTGGGTAACATAAATTCGGGATTTTTCCGATAATGATTGACTGAAATCAATCTAGCAGAACAATAAACCATCCTTTTTTTCTATTATTCTGTCAGTATCATGTACTATCTTTGCACTAATCATATATATGGTAGATTTTATCTCTAGTCGTGCTGACACCAGAATATTTCAACTTGAATCTACCGTCCGCTGCACGCACAATGACGGTGCTGTCGGACAGGGGTGAACATTAATTCGGGAGAGAAGATTCGTCTTGAATATCTTACCGCTAATAACATTTTATACAGCAGCTATTCGTTCCATCCTTGGCTTGAGGAGTGTGCTATGGATATAGACATGTCCAAGTAAAAAAATACACGAAAAAAACGGCTGTACCGCACACATCAGGCCTACGGGAACAACCCGTGTGTTGAGTCGGTAGCTATAGAACGTCAAAGTCGACATCCACCGTCATGGCAACGTGTACATTATTCATGGCAAGTTAGCCGGATGCCGTAGCATTGATAATACTACTATGTCCATGTATTCCTTGTTGTGTTAGGAGCAAACTTTGAGGAAAATATCGTCCTCAGTCCACAATCACACGCAACATTTAGACAAAAAAGTGTTCCTCACAAACCTTTGCCGTCTGCTTGACAACAGGATTCTGGGTAATGATATGGCGGCGGGAAAATACACGTGCCGTAGGTTGTAGCAACAAAGAGGGGTTTTGATGATTGATCACACTTAGAGTCCAATTGCAGGTCAGCAATTTTAAGAAAATAAGTTGTCTTGTAAATGATTGTGTTTAGCAGGAAGCGGATGTGACATTTGTCTTATAAACCAGCCGACAACGATGTAGTGTGATTCTCCCACGAAGCCCTCAAACTGTTCCAATAAGGGACGGAGAGTTTTTGTCCTCGTCCCCTTCTAATGCATGCTTATCAAAGCTTTTCAGACAGTGTTCTGAATACGTTAGTCTGTCAAGTTTGCATTTCTAGCGGTATTACTGATGTTGCATCTAGCACATATCCCTAAATACCCCGTTTTCGAAAAATCCCGAATTTAAGTACCCCACGAATTTATGTTACCAAACGTTATATGTCACATGCTACTAAGATCTAAATGATCATTTTCCTACCCTGTGCCACCCCTTTCAGTTACTGATTCATTGACATACATGGTACAATGTCATGAAGGACTTAAACGTGCATTGATGGTAGCAGATCAGCCACATTACCAACAGGCAAAACAAGTTACAGTGTACATGTATGCACATCTGTGCTGAGAATGATAAATTAAAGCAGTCTGACTGGCTACAACAGACTCATATTCTATTGGAGCTTATGGCCTGGCTGTGGATGAACCAGTAGAGAAGAACACGGATGGGAAATGTGAGAGTTCACCTGCCTTGAGAAGAACTACTCAAAAGTCCAAATAATTACAATCATGTTATTACATACTATGTTTGCAGGAAGACAGTGTTTGCCAGGTTCCAAGATAACACGTTGTCTGTGATGGGCCATCCAGTCGGAAGCCTCGCACACAGCGGAAAGTGGCCAGGCTGCCATGGGCCAGACCTGTCACATCTACCTCACCATTAACAAGGACAGGCACGTCATCACACGGGCCTGGAACAAGAGCAAAGTAAATGTACAACGAGCTCTGTTGTCATCTTGAACCTAGCATTGAAAACATACATAAATGTCTACTATATTATCAAATAACAAAAATATGAATATTATTAAGTAACAAAAAATATACTCAAATGAAGATATCTACTTTGTTTGTTATACTATGGGATCTTATACAGAAAAAACTGTAAAAAGATGATGACATGAGAAATCCTTACATTACAATTTAGTCACAGTGTCTTGTGGAAAACAAATAGACTGCATATGAAATTCATGATAGTCAGTATTGTAACATACGGGGGTTGCATGTTGGTAATGCAAGGGTTCCGTTGTCACATGTAACCACCCTGTCTCCCTCCAGCTGGTAGCCTGTATCACATGCTACCTCCACAGTATCCCCATGTGACAGCAGCTGTCCATAGTACACCCTGCTGGAGAAGTAGCCATTCGATGGTGGCCGCTCTATCTCACATTTACCTGGTGGAAATTGAAATAGCGTTACTATTCATGACACATAATAGTTATTCTCAAATATTAATATGTAACTTGATGAATTCTTGTCTTACTGAATAGAAGAGAGCTCTGTACCTGTATGTGAACAGAAGTAGTACTAACTAGTAGTAGTAGTAAAAATTGGTCAAGTTATCAGTTTATGTGTCACTCAGGATCCAATTTACAGTCATTGAGAGGTGTAGCTTTCAAAAATCAATTCTCATGACCTGAATAAACATATACATAAGATTATGTGTGTGCATGATCAATGTTATACAAATAGAATACAACACAGCATATTCCATATCACCTGAGGTACCAGCCTGAACACGGGCAGGATCGCCCGACAGCTGTAGACCGGAGGGCGATCCGACACATGGGAGGGCTCATGGGACTGAGGGTGGTGCAGAATACCATGTTGTATTCTATTTATGTCATACCCACCTGTGAAAACATGCATTTCAATGTGAAATGCACCAGAAGGTGAGAAACACCTGTATCAAATGTTATCCCGTTCCAGGTATGACATTAAAGAATATATGTGCTGAAGAAGATAAGGACCTACCAAAGCAGTGTGGGGACGGGGAGGACCAGGTTTCATCATCTTGACAGACGGCGGATGTGGCGCCGACATGGAGGAACCCGCGTCGACAAGAGAAGCTGACTTCAGCACGGTGGCCATAGTCACTGCCTTCCCAGAATCCATTCCACACTGGATCAGGCTCGCCACAGTTGATAACTGTTACCAATGAAAAACAGCTCATGGGAACATATTTATATGGCCTATATAACTAGTTCTCTAATAAGTTTAAACCAAGTGAAACTATGTGTGTGTCTACAAGATGAGGAACTTCGCCCTGTTATGCTTGAAAGGGACTTACTATATATAGGTTGACAATGGTGTCACCTCACAGAGGATGAACTGAACTGTATCTAAATTGTTTCCATTAACAGCAGATGAAGGTTATACAATTAAGAGTGCTCAGATGGCATCATTTGACTCTGTTTGAATGTCTTGTGTCTGGAGGGATCCTGAGGTATGCCGATCAAGATGTTACACTTTTGTACATTCATCAAGGCAGCTGTCATTTTACCCATTCAGCAACAAGCCGGAATATTACATTGTCCCAGACGTGATGGCATAGCTTTATCCACTATAGAGCAGAATAAAATGGTCTAGCAAACCAGCCATTCACTTATCTTTGTATGTATTGTAGTGGGATTGTCACGCACATATGCGCGAGATACCAGGTAATGGGATACAAAGGGCGTAATAGGTTTCAAATCGAGCACGCCTCAGCGGATATTTTGATTCTCCATTCTGACATTTCCATCCACCACAATCCGCCACAATCCTTGGCATTGTAACATCAGGAAGTGGGAAAAGAAAGACTAGACTACTGGTTTGTTCCAGCAATGATGTTTCTGACCGGAAACTTTATCCGGGAACAGTTAAATCTTCCATTTAGTTACCTGCACAACTGGCCTCCTCCCCAGACCATGTCCCATCAGCACCACAGGTTCGCTCCGCGGAGCCCCTGACGATGTACCCTGTACTGCATGTGAACTTGACAACCTTGTTGTAGGTAACGTCTGTGCCAAATCTGTGTCCGTTCTCAGGATGCTGAAGAACAGGGCAGCTGACGGCTAAGTAAACAAAGACAAACTTACCATCAGATTTCAGAAGTAACAAAATTAAACAAATGAGATTGGCACAAAGCAGCAGTGGTTTGAGACCCGTCTAACCAGGATTATTACTCTGACTTCAATTATCTATAAATTGCATCAGACAAGAGTTTCCAACTGGGAACATGTGTGTGTGTCATTAATTGCAACTAACAAAAGTTTAATCTTGTGCTGTATTTGTATCCACACTAACTCGCAGGGTCCAACATAATGCTTCTAGTCTGTAGGGTTCTTTTCATCTCATGACTGACTTTAACAGTTGTTGTGTGAAGACGTCTCAGCTGTTGTGGGAGCAAGCATCAGAAACCAATTTTCGATATGTTGGATAAGTTTTACAGCACTGATTGGCCAAATGAAAAGACTGCCTCGTTTGTGACAAAGAAAAATGCTGTAGATTTTAATGTTTCCCACAAACATTTACCAAAGACTACTTCAGCTTCCGTGTGGTGTAACATTCTGGTGCAACCACTTGTACATGTACTTAATAGGAGAAATACACATCTGGGAAGGTTAAGCTTGCAAGGGTGAGGATCACAGACATATCTACGATAGGACTTTGTGTTTCCCTAGGAAATATGACAGAATTAAGACCGGTCCCTCTAGATAGAATTTCATAGAAATGTTCTCACGTTGACAGCGTGGCAGGGAGCCGCTCCACTGCTGGGTGGACAGACAGACACGGACGGGTCGTCCCACTAGAGTGTAGCCCTGATTGCAGCGGTACTGCACGCGGTTGGGGTAGGTGAACAGGAGCCCATCTCTCCTGCCGTTGGCAAGTTCTCCAGGATTCCCACAGCTACGTGCTTTGGTGATAGGAGTATAGGTTAGCTGGTTAGTGACTGCACATGACATCATGAGTACAAGATAAATGTCATATCAATTCAAAGGGAAACAAAAAAAAAGGAATATTTTCAATAGTAAACCTGAGTAAGACTTGACTTTTGCTCTATTTATGGTTTGTCCATGAGGTTACATAGAATATTCTATAAAGCCAACATTTGCAATCAAAGGCAAAGATATTTCACTCCCAATTAATCGCTGTGCAAAAATGTCAACTATTCCAAATTAAGCCAGTGAAAAATGGACTATTCTAAAATCACATCCTGCCTGCTATGGTTGAGCTCATGTTCAAACCAAACTATCATGCATATACATGTATGCATATGGTATACATTTCTTCCATAGTTTTCATTTCTGAATGAGCCAAAAGTGTACATTTTTAAATACATAATGTTCAGTTCGATACCCTTTTGGCCTTATTCAATAACAGATAGTGAACCTATATGAAGACCTTAAAATGTTGGGATGCATTTTGCTTAACATTACAAGTAGATCCAATTTTTGTGTACAACTTAGGCCGCACCAATTTAATTTCTTGGTTAACAGATTTTTTTTAATTGTAGCACGAGGGCATCATTAAAACAGAAAGCAGGGTGAAAACTTGCACCTGACCATGTTCACTCCCTGAATCTGTGTGCACCAAAGTACAAACTTTCCTCTGAGATTCTGTTTTCATGTTGATTTTCCGATCTAGCATTTTTTTAAAAATGACGTTAACCAAGAAATTAAATTGGTGTGGCCTTAAACAAGGATGAAAGTAGGAAATTGTTTAAAGGCCATGAACGTAAAACGTATCATTAATGGATTTGATAACAATTATAGGGGAGCAAAATAAAACAAACCTTTGCATGTTAGTTGGACTGCCGACCATTGGCCATTCTCCCCACATCGTACATAGGGTTGGCCAATTCTGAAGAAGCCGCTATTGCAACGATATAACAGTCTCTCTCCAACATCGAAACTAACACGTCGTCTCTCTCCATCATACATGGCATGGTCCACATCAGGTGGCTCTCCACATGTAGTAACTACATGTTTGGAAGAACAAAACAGTTCATCGAAAAATACAGATCCCATCAACAAATCAGTGCAAGGCAAAATTGTGGGGAAAGAACAAAAGGAGTAACTGTTAATGAATACAATCATCAGTGAAAAATTCAAGCCAGGAGTCAAGGGAAGTTCTTTTACCATTTTTTATGCACTCTGGAGTCTGCCAGCTCCACTCACGGTCACCAGTGCACTGTCGCTGGGCCTGTCCAGACAGTACATGTCCATCATCGCAGGAATACACAGCCAGCCCACCAAACAACAGCTGATCAACCTCCACTGCACCATTGCTGGGGGCCTGAGGCTCTCGACATGTACCATCTGGAAATCAACACTTAATTACAGCATGACTGTACTTTTCCTGCACATGTAGAATGTAGGACTCTACTAGAACAACATGAGAAATGAAAGGATTGACTAGGTGCATAGATTATTCACACAGTTGAGAATTCACTTATCTGACATAATAGCCTGAGTTATGTGGCAGATTTCAACATTATTGCAAGGTACATGTTTGTGTATTGATGGCACTAATTACCTGTGAAAATGGACGTGTTGTAATCAGTTGGTGTGTTTGCTTGTTTGTTTGGAGTGTGTCTGCAGTTTTGCCACAGAGTGGTAACCTGCCTGGACAATTTCTCCAGTATTTAAGAACCTCATCCATCCATAACATTGATTGATGGATGGATGGGTAAGTTGATTAGTTGATTGGTTGGGTGATTGATTTAAGGATTGATTAATTGATTGATTGATTGATTGATTGATTGATTGACATCAAATTTCTTACTGGGGTTAACACAGCTCATGCCACAAGGCCCATCACACAGACATCTCTTGTTGCGCCCTCTGCAGTCAGAGTCTGCAGCACATCTCTTTCTGCCGCAGCCACGACCCTCTGCAGCTGCAGCAGCAGTGCTGGGAACACACACGCCCTCGTTGTCTGGAGAACAACACACACATTGGTCACATGGGGAACGATTCCAACTGTCAAATTGTATCATCTATAACGTTTATCGTAATGCATATGCATATATATTTACCCAACACAAAATGCTGTACATGGCAGAAATAACATGTCCCTAGTTGTTATGTCCCTAGTCAGTTCCAGTCTCAGTTCTCTTATAACACATTCAAACAAAACCTCACCATGATGCTTCATTCCTCTCCACTTCTAAGGATCCAAAGGGAAGGTCAAGTAATGACTTGAGTTCTCATTCAGATACTCTAGATCTAAACAAATTATTTTGACAAAGGTATGAGATGGTGGAACTCTTCTATGATGACATTTCTATTATATAACGTTATGACACAAATACAAATCTGTAATCTTAAATCTTATCAATTTGACAATTTCACGTATTAATTCACTACCTTCGCCAAAAAGGTAATGTTTCAGTAGCATTTCTGTGTTTGTCTGTTTGTGGATCAGCAGCATAACTCGAGAAGGCCTTGCTCGATTCTATTGATATTTGGTATGTGGGTAGGTCTTGATAAGTGGAAAAATAAAGTGGTTTTAATGATAAGATTTTGGACCCCTAGTGACTTACTTTCTCAGGTACTGCAGTTGAACTTACTGTTTTTATATCTTGTGTTCTGGACATACTATTTTCATGATTCTTGAGTGATAGATAGCTCTTTAGAAGGATTATAAGTTGTGTAGCTTTGGGCCCCCCTAGCAGCTTTTTTGGAACTGCAGGAGCGGCAGTTTTATCTAAGAATTTGAAAGGGAATAACTTAAGAAGTGGTTGACAGATGGTCATAATTTTTGGTGTAGATAGCATGATTGATGATTTACATAATAAGACACTGATTGTGCAAATCAGTATCTAATTTGCATATTTAATAAGGAAAGTTTATACTGCCGCTGCAGTTACATTTGTAACTGATAAAGAGAAATATTGATAGGTATCAATTATGCAAATGAAAACCTAATTTGCATAATCAATGAGGAAATAACAGCTCAAGATGGGGTTGACGAATGGGAATGTTGTTGAATATGAATTATGTTAATAGGGTCCTCATTTGCATAATTGATGATAAAATGCTATGATAGCCTTTGTTAAGATAAGACTGTGACATACTTTGGACAATTTTGGGTGAACTGATGATTTATGCAAATGACTTTATTTCTATAATCAATGAGAAACATTTATAATACATCAGTCATAAAGGTTGAAATCATTTGGCCAAGGTATGAGGTCGTCAAAGCCCTGGTTGTGTCAGTCCTGCTGTACGGCTGTGAGACTTGGACGTTGCTGGCAGAAACAGAGCGGAAAATCCAGGCCTTTGAAATGAAGTGTATGCGCAGACTGCTACACATCACATACCATGAACACAAGACCAATGAGTATGTGCGGCAAGTTGTACGCAACATCGTTGGCCCACAGGAACCACTGCTAGCAACGGTCAAGAGACGTAAGCTACAGTGGTTCGGCCACGTGACACGCCACGACAACCTGGCCAAGACATACTGCAGGGCACCCTGGAAGGAGGCCGCCGTAGGGGACGACAGAGGAAATCCTGGCAGGGTAACATTGCAGAGTGGACGTCCCTTGGCCTGTCTGAAAGGCTGGCTGCTGCAAGAAACAGACGAGCCTGGAGACAGATCTCCATCTTCACTGCTACCTTGTCCCCCCAACGACCCGGAGGTCAAGGGACTTAGGTAGGTAGGTATGAGGTCGTGGAACTCTAGTTACTATTAATAATGATGTTGTCCAAAACCTTCCAAATATGAGATTCCCATCAAGTGTCTTGGTAATAATGTAAATAACTTGATCATTTGCATAACTTACATATAATCATATCCATGATGATTTCCTTCATCCAACCTATATATGTCACAACTATGGGAGTCCTTAAGTGTCGGGATTGCGGAAAAAGCTGTCCCTGTCTACCTGGCCTGTCTACCCTGGCTATCTACCTTTTTTGGGCCCCAAGGGTATGTATGGGGGTTTGGCCTTAATGGAATTTCCTTGAGGAAAAACTGGGTCAATGCAATTCCAGATGTGTGTGAGCTGGATGGAACACAATGTCTATTGGTGATGGGTTGGGGCGGGGGTGAAGCTGTAAGCAATTCCATCAAGACCAGAAAAAAAGTTCCAAGTATTGTATACAATAAAATGTACCTGAAATATCAAACAAAATTAAAGTAGAAGGTAATGCAAGGAAGAAAAGAAAACTGGTAGGATGAGCCAGACAACAATAGGACCTTTGTTTGTCCAACCTCCTTGGTTTGTCACAAAAGCTAAATTCTAAACAGATGTCTGACACTCCTGGGGGTTACTGTAGCTGATACTGACGAAATCTTTAGCAGCTGCTGTTCTGACAAACCATCCTATCAATTTTTTGTTGTTTATGCTGTATCTGATACCCCTTCTATCAATGTCTATCTAGTTTAACAATCCTAGTACATTCTATTGTACACTTAGATGTTTGTTTACAAATAATATATTTTCTTCCAGTGTTGGTGGAGTTGCTCATAACTGTCCCTATCCTCCAACAGCATGATCCAGCTCACCCACAGCTGGGATTGCTACTGAGCCAGTTTTTCAATCAGATGCCAAGAAAATTCAATCAGATGCAAAACCCCCATGCATGCCCTTGGGGTCCAAAAAGGGTAGATAGCCAGGGTAGACAGGCCAGGTAGACAGGGACAGCTTTTTCCGCAAACCCCTTAAGTGTCATAGATCTTTCATGAATTATACAAATTACATTAAGATAATCTATATGCAAAATGACGTTCAACTTCACACTATATCCACATGTACTTTGACATTCCCATCATTTAGTGATAAAATTAAAAAAGCATGTTTTTTTTTGCAATTATGCAATTGTTTTACAAATGTACATGTACGTGACATGAATGAAAGTAAGTTCTATCATGGAGGATGGAGCACGGCAGAATCATGAAATTCCCTCATTAATCATGCAAGTGTCAGTCTTCATCTAAATTAGCAAGATGCCAGAAATAATGAAAATCTATTAACCCTCCTTCTGTTGGTTTAATCCAGTCTTCTTCTCCTTGCAAAAACACACCTCCAGTTTGAAATAAGGTCCATAATTTGCAACTAATGACATCAATCATTGCTTGAGAAATCTATCGTTACATACCAAAAGTTAACTTATAACCACTTCTTGAGTTATTCACTTCCATATAGTTTCAAAGAAAATCAGTCCCTGCCGTTCCAAAAAAGCTGCTAGGGGGCCCAAAACCTACATCACGCCCTTGAGCTATCTGAGTTACGTTTCTTCAAGTTTCAATCTTTCAGTCCTTTGCAGATCAACATCACTCTTGCACGTTTTACAACTTCCTGGCGTGTGAAATATCGGCAGATCTTGTCTAAACAACTGTGTGAGATCGGCTCTCCTGTCGACATCCTAAATGGAGCACAAAACAACACTAGGATTCCAGCGATAGTGGAGGGAACCTACCTGCCGAAATAGTGTAGACATAAAAGGTTAGCACTGCCCAAGCAAAAATCTCCAGTTGTAGCGCCATTCCGTGAACAGGTTCCGATCTCAATGTGGCGTGCTTGTGGCGGAACCAAATGTGGATGGGTACCGGAAGTGAGTGGGTTGAATGAACTCCTCCAACACTAGAGAGAGGACATATAACCTGAACACTTCTCGGTAGTGGGCAAGGTCCAGTTTATCAGTGATGGGGTCAGTGATGAGTTGTTCACTGGGGGGAAGAACACAAGTCAGCATTAGTAATGAGGAGAGTTGTGCACGTTTGCCGTGTCCCCGTGAATGTACCATGATGCACATGTTGGGAGATCGTGACGCAGTCTGACCTCCTCCTTCTATCCTGGAAGCCCGACTGTTGCCGGGTCTACAGAGGTCTCCGCGGTTTACATACCCCATGTGGCATGGTCCCAGAGCCAAGATAGTTATCCCAACCTCAGACTTCCCGAACTATTGAGGCACTGACCTTCAGTCACTTCACAGACCCATGGCCCTGTTGTAACCACAGCGTGCTGCTGTACTGACTGCCCTTTTCTCCAAGCAGAGGTATCGAGGGATTTTTAACGCTGGCCCCTTTATGTTATAATATCAAGCCAAGTCTTCTTTGAAGCAGAGGTGCCAGAGAGAGAGAAATGGATAATTAGCTCCATGAAAAAATGGAGATATAGATTGTGTGTGCCTGTCGGTCTGTGTGTGTATTTGTGTTTCCGGATTTTGTAGTCAGCATAACTCAGCAACCGCTGGATGGATTACGATGATATCTGGTAACGTTATATACACTTGGTAAGATGAAGGTCAAGGTCGATTTTGGCCCCCCTGGTATCTGACCTTGTTAAAGATGTTTTCAAAGTGTAACGTTACCAAGACATGAAAACGTTGCAATGAAAAGTTAGGGATGGGGATACCGATTCCCTCTTTGTTGACTTGAAGTTGGTGCCATTTTGCTAATTGCGATTTTATTTTTAATTTGGCTGGTTTGCGCTACTCTCCAAGCAGAGGTAAGATCCGGGGTATTTTCGCGGTATTTTATACGTCTTTCTACTTTTCCGTTTTTTGTTGAGGAAGACCCAACAAAAAACGGAAAGGTAAAAAGACGTATAAAATACAGCGAAAATACGTCAAAAATACCCCGTATATTACCTCTGCTTGGAAAGTAGGTTTGCGCCACTTTGCGGAGGCCTGGCGCAATTTGACGCAGTCCAGTGAGATGCCCGCTTAATGGTTGCACGTGCACGTGTTTGACTAGTCTCCAAGCAGACCTACGGGTTGGCAAAGACCGTATCCAACAGGCAGAAGGAGTTTTCATAGCCAACCCAAGTCTCATAGCCCTATAAGCTCCTTTTTCCAGTTGGATACGGTCTTTGCAATCTATTGGGTCTGGTTGGAGACTAGTGTTTGACGTTACCGGCGATCTATTCTTTATTATCACATAGGTAGATGGCGTCGACCAATCAGAAGCCACCATTGCCCACAATAAGTGGTCTGTTATCACGCCATAACACACCACTTATTGACGTCATGTCAGAACACAACCGTTCCATTTTGCAGAGGGGGTATCTTTTTGATGAATCCTTTTCTTAACCTTGTTTAAAAAATCTTTATAACCGTTGCATTTTGTAGAGGGGGTATCTATTTGATGAATCTTTTTCTTAACCTTGTTTAAAAAAATCTTTATTGTCTTAGAATTCCTAAAAATTCCTTAGAATACGTGAAAAAGGGAAAACAATTTTAAAATTCCCAAAAATGTTCCGCGTGTTCCATTTGCTGTTGGCCAAAGAAACCACGTTCTATCTAAGGTTCCGCGCGTTCCATTTCCTGCTGGCCAAAGAACCTGTGTTCTATTCAGGTTTATCTGAGGTCATGTTGCAGGGAGATTCTTCAATGATAACATTTTCTGACTGACCTGAAACCGACCCTCCTATCCTGTGTGGTTGAAATAAATAAATCAGGCAACAGTTGTACATATTCTTCATCATCTTCTGCTAATAAAGGACAAATGTGAATTCTGAAATGCATTCTTAATAGTATAAGGGATCTATGCGTCAAACAGAAATTGTCTACTCTTATATGCGTCAGTTTGGATAAGCTATATGATAATAACGTTAATGACCCGCCTCTTCCTCGGTATATATGGTGTCATAACACCTGGTCATGTGCTATAACAACCTCATAAAACCACCTCGTTCGCTTCGCTCACTCGGTGGTTTTATTCGGTGGTTATAGCACATGGCCAGGCGTTATGACACCATATACACCTCGGGGCGGGTCATTAACCCTTAATTATCACATGGCCAGATGGTGTCGACCAATCAGAAGCCTCCATTGCCCACAATAAGTGGTCTGTTATCACGCCATAACACACCACTTATTGACGTCATGACATAACAAAACCGTTGCATTTTGTAGATGGGGGTATCTTTTTGATGAATCTTTTTCTTAACCTTGTTTAAAATATCTTAATTGTCTTAAAATTCCCCCAAATGTCCTGAGAATACATGAAGAATTCACGAAAAAAGGAAACAAATTCAATTCAAGTAAAATTCAAATGGAAGGACTAAAAACAATATTTTTCACACCCCCGCCGTCAAAGTGGAACCGGCCCAGATCAGGCGATCGTTCGCAGAACGCGTTCGAACGTCCGCCATAAGAGTACCACAGTTTTTCGTCGAGGAACTGTCAGACGCCGACTTAGAGTCAGTTTTCGGGTCATGGGAAGTTGGGGAAGACGCCCAGGAACATACTTCAGCGGTTGAGGGGCAAGGAAGCTGACGAGTGTGACCAACAAGAAGCAGCGGGCACACAGAGTCCCCTCCCCACTCATCACATTGTATTTCCCGAAGTAGCAAATCTTGGCAGACAAAGAAATCGCCCATGAAACATCCTACGTTTCTACCCAAGAGGACCACAGGCTGGTATGTTCACGTTTCTGAGGGGTTTTACCTGGCGAAAATTAAATTATTGTTGGCAAAGTGATGTCGCCTTGTTCAAAACAAACGCCCCCCTCCCCAGGGCGAACACGTAACTTCCCCAAACCGATGTGTTGGCATCGTAAGAATTACGGTCAAAATCGCCTATATTCTTACAGGTTTGTACCTACAATGATCTCGGCTCGATATGTATACACTTCTGTGGGATTTCTTTTCCGGCTTGAGCAATAATTATCCGGGGAAACTACAACTTGCGGCAAAGGGGAGGTAAACATGTACGATTCTTACCACACCTAGGCGTCTAACAACCTGTCAATTTATAACCGTGTGGGCTCGAAGACAAGTCACCGCTTGTTTACATTGGATTATATGAAGATCATATGTACAATGGATTGATTTTACATGTATAGTATTAAATAAAGAAGCTATGTATTATACAGAAATTTGTCTCTCTTATATGGGTCATCTCTTATATGGGTCAGTTTGGATAGGCTATGTGATAATAACGTTAATGACCCGCCTGTTCCTCGGTGTATATGGTGTCATAACGCCTGGTCATGTGCTATAACCACCTCATAAAACCACCTCGTTCGCTTCGCTCACTCGGTGGTTTTATTCGGTGGTTAAAGCACATGACCAGGCGTTATGACACCATATACACCTCGGGGCGGGTCATTAACCCTTAATTAAATCAGGAAACCACATATCGCCCAGTTGCTTAGGCAATCAGAGAGGGGAATAGACTTCACCGCCTCAGATGGTCATTAAAGATATTCTCCAAGCAGAGGCTTCGATCGAGAGGGGTAGTTCTGCCCGGGATTTTTTACGTCCCTCTTCTGAGATTCTGAGAGAAGAGGGACGTAAAAAGTCCCGGACAAAACTACCCCTCTCGAAGCCTCTGCTTGGAGAATAGCCCTTTGCAGCCGGCACGCCATGGGCTTCACAGAACACGAATCGAACAGTTTTTCTATGCAGTTCGAATCGATCCGCGGTCCTTAGCAACGCGTTGCTAGGGAATCTCTCGCTGCAGAGCAGAGAGATGAAATTTCATCCGACTTTGACAGCCCCGTGGAGCCTGTTTGGCGGCCTTTTTATGAATGTTGCGTTATGTGTACCAGACGGGAATACCATGTGGTCTCGATTTCATTCATTTTCTAGGGGTTTTACAACGATTCTAGTTAGGTTCGTGCTCATATACGTTATATAGTGAAATCATGAACATGTCGGTGCCGTACTGAGCTACATTTTTTACAAATTTGAATTTCGGGGGAATTGCATTACGCCCTCGATTTTATTTTCAGTGACCAGTACGTCAGAATCTTTCAATCTTCTAGTTTAACTCTTCTAAAATTCTTGTTGGTTTGAAATTTGGACAGGTTTGTAATTTCACTTCTATTAAGGGTCACATTCTCAACTGTTTTACACCAAAAATGTTGCAAGGCGTCGGTGTAGTTGAATTGAGTGCAGTCGACTTTTGGCAAAAGTTGCGGTACCGAAATGCCTGTCCAGTATTGTCAAAGGAAGCCTACAGCAACTAATTAATGCGTGAAGACGGGCTGAATTCGCAAAGGCTATCTTAGTTTTAAGGTTACTGGTACATAAACATAGCGGTGCGGGTCTGGCGCGCGCGCTCTGGAACGGACATGGGCGCCGGGGCTGACGCGTTCTTTTTTAGAATCAAAACGACGCCTATGATTAAGTGGCATCGCGCGATTTAGCAGGAAGCCCATTTCGCACTCGAAATTGATAATAAATCATATACCACCTAAAAGTACAGATTTTGATTTATTCTACGCAATACATTTCTTTTTGTTTTAAAATCGAAAATAGCGTAAAAACTCGAGGGGATTTGCTCTAAAATCAACTGATTTCAGGTCATACCATCAGAAGGGTACAGGTAAAAAATCGGTTCAAAAACACTATATTAGTGAAATAGAAAACTTGAAAATTGTAGATGCGATGAAATATTGAATATACATAGTTGTAAACTCAAGCAACAAGCTTTGTTGTAGGTAGTCCCGAAGCCCGGGGGTCATGGAACGTACAACTGGCTCAAAACGCCGCGCGGTTCGGCATGGTACTTAATCAGAAATTTTGAACTTAGATTTATGTGACTTTGGGCTGGTATATTTACTTAAAACTCGGAATTCATACACGGAGGACCCCCTAAAACATAATTCTTGTCATAAATCTAAGACTTGTGGAACGATGATCTGTCCATAGTAGATAATTACAAAAAGGGTCGAACCGGGCGCGTTCTATTCTGGAATCAAAATTATGACATGACCATGTGCGATTTCGGGGGAAATGCATTACGCCCTCGAAATCTATCACAAGTCATATACCACCAGAAACTAGAAAGTTTTCTCTTTTTCACGCACTACATTTCCTGTTGGTTTGAAGTATACAACTGGATAAAAATAAGGGGAGAAAATACACGAAAATAACCTAATTTCGGGGCGTATTGCTGACAAGAAAGTAATAAAATATCGGTTTAGAAATCCATAGGAGTAGAAAACAAAGCTAAAATAGTGTAATTAACTTCAAATCAAAATGATATACGGTGATATACTCCCGCAACAAGCTTTCTTGTAAGGGGTGTTGACGCCCGGAGTGATGGAACGGACTACTTTCTCTCGCGGAAGGAAAAGAAAACTGCATAGAACTCTCGGCATGGCGTGCCGGCTGTAAGTAATAGTTAGATCCCGAGATCTGGGTTTCTTAGTGGATTTGGTACTGCTCCGCCCACCCGAGGAGTTGTTGGTTCCCGAGGGCGAAGCCCGAGGGATGCCAACAAACTCCCGAGGGTGGGCGGAGCAGTACCAAATCCACTAAGAAACCCAGATCTCGGGATCTAACTATTTTAGAACCCGACTGTCATTCCGAAGCAAATAATATAAATACATATATTAAAAAGGACATGCATTTTTGTTGACTTGAAGGTGTTTGAGGTGAAATACATGAGGAAGAAATTGAAATGCAGAGCCTTCTTGACCAGACCATGACAAATTATCTGCCACCTCTGACCCGGTGGGACCCAGTGTTGTGTGTTACTGGTAATTATAAGAAAACAAAAACTGGCACCTTTCTGGGTCAGGCCCTGGTGGCCTCCCGAGGGGTAGAGGTGTACTAAGTAACGAATAAATTGACTAAGTTGGAGACGCCCACAATTTTATCCAATCAGGTTGATGGAACGTTACCTACTGGTGGGCGTCTCCAACTTAGTCAATTTATTCGTTACTTAGTACACCCCTACTCCTTGGGAGGCCACACTATGTGGATTTAGTCACATGAAATGCACGCTCCTGATTGGCTGAGGAAAGACGGCCGGGTTCTAACTTTACTTAAGTTTAGAGAACTTGCACTGCGCCACTGGCAGAACGCTCTGAAACAGACAAAAGCCAAAAGTAGCATACTCTAGTTCCTTGTTCTTTGACCAAAGATAATGTCGTGATAACGTCCCAGTATGGAGCTGACATAGCTGTGTCAGCATAAGGCGAACAGCGACCCTTACCGATCATGAAGCGGACCGTCCCTCACCCCGAAGCGACCCCCCAGCTCGGCGGTGTGTGCCGGTGCTGACTCCGCAGTCCTCTTGTGTGGCGACACAACCCGGTAAACATGCGGATGTGCAGTCGTGCCTGTTCCTGGGAAGTTCCTGTGGGATACCGGGGCAGCCTGGCCCTGTGCCCGCTCACACAGCTGACTAAATGTGATAAGTTGTTTCCAACGTGACACAAAAGGCCCACGTTGTTGAACGGTTCTTCTCCCATATTGGTCCAGACGACTCTAGACTAAACGTCCTCACACAAGGTAACGTTACGCACCTCTTGCATTCCTACATGTATTTATCTATTTTCTCCTTAATGCTGTAACATCATGTTGCTGTTATTGTTTGGACCTGACATGATAGGTGATGTCCCTTGTGGTCTGACGGATGTTGGTAATCTCCAAGCATATGTTAGGTCGGAAAATCGTTAACTTTTCTGACTGGTCGATTTCTAACTGGTCGATTACCCAGCATCTATATTTAACCTCCTTGCACAAAGAGACCACGTCTAGCGATATAATAGACGTTTAAGCATTGAATTTGGACAACAACAACAACATTTTTTGTCAAACACGTAATAGTTAAAGGATGGGCGGGGCGAGTTTATGTGGATTTGGTACAGCCCCGCCCTCCCAAGGATTTTGTTGGTAGCCCGAGGGCGGAGCCCGAGGGCTACCAACAAAATCCGAGGGGGGGGCGGGGCTGTACCAAATCCACATATACGAGCAATCCGCCCATCCTTTAACTTACTTAGGACATGACCCTCTTCCGAAGCAAAATGCACACATTTACACAAGTCAAATTCTTGGTTTGTTCAAGGACATTATATTGTATGTCCTTGGTTTGTTTTGCCAACCCCCTTGATTTTGCCATGGACTTGGTTTTGCCAAGGCTTTACAATACCTCTTTGGGAATTTACAGCTGCATTTCTCTAATTTTCTCCCTTTTGTCCTCATTCATGACTTCATGACAGCCTTGTGTGAATTTGGTACTTGCTTCTTCTCAAGTTTTTACAACACTTTGCTGGCATGACAATGCCATTGTCTTTTGGGTGAGGAATTCTGGATTGTCTAGCCAAGATTCATTCCCCAACTCGATCTCTAAGGAGTCAGTCATGGCGAATTTCGGTGACCAGTTTCTCGAGCATGTTGGCGTTTCAATGAAAGGATTTCTAACACAGCCCAACCCGTTTCCTGACTTCAAGTTTGAGCCAGTAGATGATCATGCGGCCGCTCTGTTGGAGCATGTTGGCATTTCTGCTGACATGTTCTGTTCTCAGCCCGACCCGTTCGACGGACAGACCCACTCATCAGGTCGTTTTGCTGCGCTGGTGTTATGTTTATGACAACGGTATTGCATTCTTTTTATGTAGTTTAGGCTTTAGCTACAGATCATAGACACATGCCAGGGCTTGGTTCAAAAGAGTATGCTTTGTTTTCATGTACATGGTATAACCTGCACTGTTTTTTGTTTTGTTTGATATGAATATGCTTTTTTTCATGTACATGGTATAACCTGCACTGTTGTCTTGTTTTGTCATGACTATGCTTTGTTTTCATGCACATTCTATAACCTGCAATGATCTTTTGATATGACTGCGATTTGTTTTCATGTACATTGCATAACCTGCACTATTTCTTATAAATTTTGTTATGAGAAAGTGAGAGAAACGTTTTCATACTATATCACGTTTTCATTTTGATGCAACGATCTTAAATTTGTTTCTTTATTATTCCTTCAAGTTTATTCTCATGTTAGATTTTTGATGCAACAATCAAAAGTTTCTGTCTTCATTATTCATGTATCTTTATTATTCATGTTTATTCTTTTGAATAAAGATGTCCGGGAACACTGATTAATTTGCTGTTTTCCCTTTTTGTTAATCCTGTAATTGCTTTTATTTGCATGTAAATGGTGGGCGTCTCCAACTTAGTCAGTGGGCGTCTCCAACTTAGTCAATTTATTCGTTGGTTAGTGCATGGGCGTCTCCAACTTAGTCAATTTATTCGTTGGTTAGTCCACCTCTGGTACCTAAGGGACCTTACTATGTGGATTTAATCACAAGAAATACACGCTCCCGACTTATTATATCTTGAGACACTAGACTGGCAGGTTGGAAAACTTTATGATTTAACGTTACGCTGACATCTGCTTGGAGCAAGGACATTATATAATGTCCTTGCTTGGAGATAGGCTATTCGTGCGTTTCTCACATTTCATCTCATCTTATATCTTATCATAACCTCCACGAAAATGTTTTGGTGAAATGTTAGTTTCTGAGGGCCGGACTTCTCTGAGACCTCTGACGGAGAGGTTTTAACCTGATTAAAACCTCCTTGCTCTGACAATCTGACTTCTGAGCACTTCTCCCTAGTAGATACCCCGTTTTTCAAAATCCCTGTTTTATATTACCCCGCGGTTTTATGTGAACTAATGTTACAGTATACCATACTCTGTGTGTTTGGTTTTGTTCAACCTCCCTGACCACAGATTTCATAATGAAGGCAACTTTTGTTTTGAATGGCCTAACTGATATTCATCTCTATATCATGACTTACCGAAGTCATACTGGTAGCATACATCACTGAGGTCCACATATGCTAATGTGTATAATTATACATTGTAATGTTAGGAGTCTATGATGGAGAGGACATGCTTGCTGTTGCTGGTGGTGCTGCAGGTGTTGAGCCCAGGAGCAACAGGTGAATGCAGTCTCCTATAGATGATTTTATAGCAGGCTTATCTAGACGTCCACATTCCGTTACCTCCTTCACCAGCATTTTTGTAAATAATACAAAATTCATATCTAATGATCTCTACCCAAGTTACAAATTTAACAACAATAAAAGTGCTATTATGACAAAATAAGTTAAAGCAGAGTACAGTAACTTTTTTTCTCATTAATCAAGCAAATAATGACTCTTCCGAAACCGGTGAAATATACAATAAGAGCTGATAATCGTCGGAGAGTCATAAACTTATGTACCTTTTGTCCTGTAGGCTGTGAAGTGGTACCAGCGGACATAGAGAATGGATTCTACCACAGGATCGGCAGCACACTGCTGCAGGCCGTCTGCTACCCTGGCTTCCAGCAGACTGGTCTGGAATGGAGAACTTGCAATGTAACCAGTGGACAGTGGAGTCAGGCCTACTCAACATGCACAGGTACAAAATATGCCGAAATACAAAGGGAAAGGATTCCAATATTGCTGTCATAGTACATGTATTTTGCTAGTTTTCCTCTATGACAGGAAACTTGACACAATGGTATGAGTTGAAAACAATTAGAATGGCTAGAGTGCCACGATCCATACCTTGGCAATTACCAAGGTATATTCTCTATTTGACTGTTCTTTGCTTAATTTGCATGATTTATGTTTAATGACGTCTTGATTTGCATAATCTATGTCTATTTATAGTACACCTTAAGCCAAGCTCCACACGTCACAAAAACATGTAGTTTCAAACATTTGCAAATGAGGTGCTTATTCGCATAACTGATATTGATTCTTAGTCCTGTCCTTGACTTGTCATATATGAAATTCCTATCATGGAATTACAAATTTTCCCACTGAATTTTGTCATAATTTGCATTATCACTATCTTAATATGTCAGTCCTCATTTAGGCTACCTTAGTAATATATAAAAATCATTAATGTCCGCCATTCTTGAGATACATGCTTCCAAAGTTTTTGACAATAATACCCCTGCAGTTCCATGAGAAGCTGCTAGAGAGCCCAAACTTACACCACATTTTTCTAGACCCAAAAGTTATACATTCATCAAATGATTCATTCATGTAAATGAGACCCTTATTTGCATGATTTATTACCCTCCAAATTCTGCAAGAATGAAATTCCCATCATTTACCAAGATGGAATTATAGCATTTTCTCACTGATTATGCAAATTAGGGCACCATTTGCATAATTGGCATATCTCAATATTCCTCTCTCTCAGTCACACATGTCACATAATAAAGAGTCCTATCATGGAATGCAGCGGATTCATATATTTACCTATTTTGCAAAGTAGCTCCTTTTTTGCATAATTTTAATATGATTATGTAAATCATTAGTCAATCTATCAACATTGTTGAGTTATTCTCTTTCAAAGTTTGGAATAAATAATCGGCTCCTGCAGTTTTTTAAAAAGCCCCAAGGGGGCCCAAACTTACACGACTTAATACTTGACTTATCCCACTCAAAAATCAGCACCAAAAGATTAGCATGTCCAGAACACCATATATCAAAACCTCAGGTTTCACTGTAGTACCATAGCAAGCCGCTAGGAGGCCCAAAAGTTAATCATTTCGAGATCTCATCAAGACCTACCCGCATACCAAGTAACAAGACAATCAGGCATTCTTTAGTTATCGTGTTGACAGACGGACAGCGTAAAGACAAACACACACGAATGCTGCCCAAAACATAATCTTCTCAGAGAAGGTGATAACATTAATGCCTTGTCTCAACCCAGACATTGATGAATGTGAGGAGTGGAATGACCAGGTGGCCGGGAGTGGGTCTGGAGATGGAGCCAGTCTGGATGCAGATGAGGAGGCTGAGTTGTGTCACCTGCAGGCCAACTGTATCAACACACAGGGCTCCTACAGCTGCAGCTGTAAGGATGGCTTCACAGGGGATGGTGTGGAGATATGTGATGGTATGGCATGCCAACTGTTGGTGCTGAAATTTTTTAGTGTCATTTATTATTATTTTGGGGCTGATTCGTTTCCTGAATGCTGCATTTGATCTCTTTTTTAAACAGAAAAAATGAAGAGATGATTCCAAGAACAAAGACATTGAATTAGTGTGGCTTTATCATTAACTTCTTTTGGGGGTCACAAACTTATAAAATCCCTGTTTGAAATTCATATTTTAGGGACAACAAATACCAAGCATTATGATTCAGTGGGCATTAAAATACTGAAAAGATTTCACTGTTTGATTAATCTATCAGGAACTAGTGGACATAACACAAAATGTGTTGGAGACACTCTATGTACTGGAAAGACATCTAACATCAAGACTCAGACAAACTTTTATTACAGAGGTGAGGCAGGAGGATGGCTGTCCTTCAGTTGAAGCTCCCCATCATGGCAGTGTGCTTGTAGAAGGACAGCGGGCATCCTTTACCTGTGAAGAGGGCTACAGGCTGTATGGACCACAGATGCTGAGATGTGTGCAGGGCTCCTGGAGGGGTCGCCCACCCTTCTGTAGGAAATGTGAGTAATGGTGATGTGACTTCGAACCTTATTAGATTCAAGACTTTTCTTGGTCAGATTGTCTTTGTTTAAATGATGGACAAATTTACTTTTACTGTTTTAGATACTGTATGCCCCGACCCCGAACACCCAGAAAATGGCCGCAGGCGTGTCACCAATCTCCGCCCAGGTGGCCAGGTCTTCTACTTTTGTGACCGAGGTCATGACCTGATAGGACCTCGGCTGCGGCGGTGTCAGGCCTCCGGTCGCTGGTCAGGCATCTCTGCCACCTGTCAAGGTGGGTTCAGCAAGGGGAGTTTTAATCACAGTCACTTCAGGAACTTTGGGACAGACTAGGATGGACTGATACTTATTGTTTGTTTGTTTTGTTTTGTTTGTATTGCTTACCCAGTAAACCACCTCATAGCAGGTTTGTACTGAACAGTAGAAGCTGCATATCTGGACAGATTCATTTGATCTACTCACACCGGGAACGACCCCTACTGTTTTCAATAATGGATACTGCTGCAGTATAAAGGGCAGGGTCCCCTGATTTGTCTCATTTTCATGACTTTGAGAAAAGTGCTTTACACAAATTCCCTCATTTTACTCAGGTCAAAATAAGTACCTACCTTCAATTAGGGACGTCCCTA
Organism: Branchiostoma lanceolatum; assembly: GCA_035149815.1. Classification (NCBI taxonomy): domain Eukaryota; kingdom Metazoa; phylum Chordata; class Leptocardii; order Amphioxiformes; family Branchiostomatidae; genus Branchiostoma; species Branchiostoma lanceolatum. The sequence continues at coordinate 449,245 of CM068874.1, forward strand.
GGATAAGACGTTAAATGGAGGTCCGGTGTTTGAGGAGAGCCACACCTCAAGCACGTAAAAGAACCCCACCACATATATATGTGGTGGGTTCTTTTAAAGGCTCGAGGTCGACGTCCCTAATTGAAGCTAGGTGCTCGTTTTGACCTGAGTAACATGAGGAAATTTGTGTTAAGGGCTTTTCTCAAAATCACGAAAACGAGACAAATCAGGGGACCTTATCAGGGGAATTTTCCTAATCTTTCTCCATGTCCTTGATGAAATTTCGTGGTGCTCTATACAATACTGCACATTGGACTACTTGATTGATTGGAATAGGCTCTCCTGATAACATGATAAGGAAATCTTATAACTAAAGTCCTCAAAGATACTTTAATTAAAACTTTCCATATCTTGTGCATATTAGACTAGATACAAACCTTGAATAATGTAGTAGTAGCAGTAGTACAAAATGTAGTAGTAATTGGTTTATTGATAAAAAACATTGGACAAAATGGCATTGCAGTATAGAGACTAAATTGCGCCGCAGCTTACAGTAACGTATACAGTTAAGTGGACACAATAAGAATACTATGTACAACTAACATGGTTATAACACTTCATACATCCCAATAATCGTTGACAAACACAATGAAAAGCTAGATTTCTGTTCGACATTACTACTACGTACTAACGATAATTACTAAAAGTCCAGCCGGAATAACAGATCAGATTTTGAGAAGTGGAGCCAGCGCAGGTTTCATACTTGTTGTGTACCCCTGGCTTGAGAGCTGCTGGACAATTATATATGTAACGTTGGGTAACATAAATTCGGGATTTTTCCGATAATGGTTGACTGAAATCAATCTAGCAGAACAATAAACCATCCTTTTTTTCTATTATTCTGTCAGTATCATGTACTATCTTTGCACTAATCATATATATGGTAGATTTTGTCTCTAGTCGTGCTGACACCATAATATTTCAACTTGAAACTACCGTCCGCCGCACGCACAATGACGGTGCTGTCGGACAGGGGTGAACATTAATTCGGGAGAGAAGATTCGTCTTGAATATCTTACCGCTAATCACATTTTATACAGCAGCTATTCGTTCCATCCTTGGATTGAGGAGAGTGCTATGGATATAGACGTGTCCAAGTAAAAAAATACATAAAAAAACAGCCGTACCGCACACATCAGGCCAGTTCGGGAACAACCCGTGTGTTGAGTCGGTAGCTATAGAACGTCAAAGTCGACATCCACCGTCATGGCAACGTGTACATTATTCATGGCAAGTTAGCCGGATGCCGTAGCATTGATAATACTACTATGTCCATGTATTCCTTGTTGTGTTAGGAGCAAACTTTGAGGAAAATATCGTCCTCAGTCCACAATCACACGCAACATTTAGACAAAAAAGTGTTCCTCATAAACCTTTGTCGTCTGCTTGACAACAGGATTCTGGGTAATGATATGGCGGCGGGAAAATACACGTGCCATAGGTTGTAGCAACAAAGAGGGGTTTTGATGATTGATCACACTTAGAGTCCAATTGCAGGTCAGCAATGTTAAGAAAATAAGTTGTTTTGTAAATGATTGTGTTTAGCAGGAAGCGGATGTGACATTTGTCTTATAAACCAGCCGACAACGATGTAGTGTGCTTCTCCCACGAAGCCCTCAGACTGTTCCAATAAGGGACGGAGAGTTTTTGTCCTCGTCGCCTTCTAATGCATGCTTATCGAAGCTTTTCAGACAGTGTTCTGAATACGTTAGTCTGTCAAGTTTGCATTTCTAGCGGTATTACTGATGTTGCATCTAGCACATATCCCTAAATACCCCGTTTTCGAAAAATCCCGAATTTAAGTACCCCATGAATTTATGTTACCCAACGTTACATGTATGACAATACTTACTCTTGCATATGTGACAATAATTTACCTCTTGTATCACATACTTATATGGCAATACTTTACGTTCGGTTAACGTTCTCCAGTCCCAGCAGCAACACCTAACGTAACATGACCAATTAACGTCTGATTTATTCAAAACGTTATTTATCTTAAAACCGCGCGGACAGAGCCAAATGTTAAGCCAATGGGCAGAAGTATCAGCTCTTCTAACAAGAAAAATACATGGTAACTGTCGAAAGTAGTCTACAGACAAATGACAGTAAAGTCACTATGTTTGTCCCTCCGCTTGCCTGACGCGATGGAAGAAAACAATGTTTGTGTTGTGAATTTCCCCGACATCAGCAGCACGTGGCGTTCACGTGATAAACGCAATGGCCATGATGTTATGCCGTGCAAAAATGTATCATCTGAGTGGGGGTCGCTAGGTTGTATCAAACCTTCCGAAAACTGGCAAGAGTTTCAAACCTCAAATCACCATGGATAGTCTGAATATCAAAGAAAGGTTTAACGTCAGCTACTTTTAAAAGATACCAGCTATCGTGTAAGTTAGAAAAACATGATAAAATACGCGGTGTCGAATTACATATGAAATACGTCATGCATGACGCTTCCGTGCAACTTGAGTTTTTTCTGTTATGTCGCTGGACGTAAACCTTTTTCATTGTTTTGTATAAAAGAGAAAGATGGCTAAGGATCATACTTATGACGTTCTTTGTTGCTCATGAGAACAGGCTTTGGCATAATACACCGCGACATGTGGACATGACCCAAACTGGACGTAAATAGGTCATGTTACGTTAGCTGCAGTGTGGAAAAGTCCAGCCCTGAGGAAGGTGACAGACGGTCAGCGAAATGGCAGCTGTAGATTGTATACAGGTCCTGGTTGTGAATAAAGAACCTCAGTGTTATCTAGTAATTTACCAAGCTGACTAAATCATTCATGAAGTTTGTGTTGAATTGTTTATGGGCTTATACATGTTTATTGTTACGGGAAGGCCAAATAGGAGACCAAAAATTAGTGAAGCGTCGGCTCTCTAACACTTGTTTCCAATATAGCACCTCAAACCTTGCAGGAAGTTGCAGCATCACTCAAAGAGGACTTTGTGGATCGTATAAAATCCTTCACCAACTCCAGCCGAGGACGGAACTCCCTGGGACGCCTGTCCAGAGGGAGCGCAGGGCTGGACCTCGTCTTTGCTCTGGACAAGTCCAGTAGCATTGATGCTGTGGACTTTAATCGAGCGATCCAGTTCACAAGAAGTATCATCAATGAATTTGGAGTGACCAACAGAGAAGGTAACATAACTGTGTAACTATCATGTTCTTCAAGTGAATTTTAATCATACATTCAAACTTGCCCAAGAAGACAACTCAGAGGACTGAGGAAATCTGGTCTACATGTTGACAGGTGGTCACTTAGTTGAAAAAATTCTTTTAAGATTCTTTAAAGAATCTTGTCTACGGTGACCTGTCCCCAAAAACCAGATTGTCAATGGGAAGAATTACGAAAGGGACCAACAGAAAGTCACATTGGCTTGGTGGTCCTTATAAGTAGGGGTGGTCACTTTCACATGTACAGGTTTGACTGATGACAGGAACTGTGTTTCAGGACTTCTTGTTTCTTCCATCCACACGCATGTGTTCACGTTGTTGTGCTCTAGCCAAATTCTTGGACCCCATGACAGGAACATTTATCAGTATCATTATGTGCATGTGTATGTGTATGTCTGATTATTCTTTTCGATGTTCTGCAACTGTTCACAACTTCTGCAAAAAGATCTGAACGCACTCGAGGAATGGCAAAGCAAATGGCTCATGCAGTTTAATCCCGAAAAATGCTACATTATGCACATAACAAGCAAAAGGACCCCACATGTAACTAGCTACCAGTTTTGTGGTAAGACTTTAGCAACAACAAAAAAACACCCATACCTGGGTGTTACATTAACAACCGACCTAAAGTGGGGTGCCCATGTCAACAACATAACAAACAAGGCTAAACAGACGTTAGGAGTGATCAAACGGAATTTGTGGGCATGCCCATTGAAGGTAAAATCACTTGCGTACACATCACTCGTAAGACCAAACTTAGAATACGCAGCAACAGTATGGGATCCATATACTAAGAAAGACAAAGACAAATTGGAGAGGGTACAGAACCAAGCAGCCAGATTCTGCACGAACAACTACGTCAGGGGTGCTAGTGTCACCAAAATGAAAACAGATCTGCAGTGGATGTCACTCGAGGAGAGAAGGAAAATGTCCAGACTATGCATGATGTACAAAATGACTAATAAATTGGTGGACGTACCAACTAATAAGTATCTAATACCAGCCCAGAAAAGGACAAGAAATAGCCATGCCTTTAAGTATCAGACTTTTCAACCTAGGATTGATGTGTTTAAAAATTCGTATTTTCCTAGAACGATCGTAGAGTGGAACTCGTTACAACCAAGTACAGTGGAAGCATCCTCATTAGATAGCTTTAAACAATGCATGCAGTTAGATATGCGAAGGTTAGACGTGACAGGTCGTTCGGTGTAATATAACCAGCTGCTGCCGCGCCACGTGCCTGCGAAGCTGGTGTGTTACGCCGAATGGCGGTTATACCGGCTATATAGATACAGATACAGATACAGATGTGCACAATTTTGGTTATCTTTATTTTATTAATTTAAAAGGCGATTCGCAAAGTATTTTTTAATTTCTGTGCATGGAAAGAATTTGAAAGTGACTTAAAGTTTGTGGCACGTGTACAGGTGGAACACAGGTGGCCCTGGTGACATTTGGCAGCCAAGCACAGTTGGAGTGGAACCTGGGTCAGCTGGACAGCAAGAGGAAGGTGTTACGTCAACTCAGACAACTACAGGTCACCTCACTTCATACCTCGATCCTCTTCCACCAACAACTGATTTACCTGTCCACCTTGTCTCTTCAAATCAAGCCTGTTTACTATTGTATGTAGAAGATATAGATACTGTAACCGTTCTGAATGTCCGTCCATTGAGATTGCTGTTCCTCGTACATTGTATATGCCTGCTGTCATACTGTTCATCTACCACATAGCTCTTTTACTCTTATCAATGACAGTTGGGATTTTGAAATATGAAGTGAATTCTTGAAGCGTCATTAGGGATGTGGTTGTTAATCTGGAGAATGATGTCAGTCACTGATGTAGAATTGTTGAAGTTTTGTGTCTAGATTTACAGTAACTGTAATTTCTTAAGACCTTACATGAAGTGCACATTGACAAATGAAGTGGATGTGATTGTAACCCGAGGTGTCCATTGAAGTGAACTGACGGTCATGTTGTGCGTCCCCAGCCTGAGGGCGGTGGGACAGCCCTGACAGATGCTCTACAGACTGTGCTGAATGATGTCTTACCTGTGACCAGAGTTGGTGCCAAAAGAGCACTCTTCATCATCACTGATGGGAAGTCTAATGTTGGAGCTTCTCCCGGGGTGTTCGCACGACGGTTAAGGGAGGAGGAGGTGAAATTGACTATATAAGATTTATCATAGGATATCCAACTGTATTATGATAAGATCTAATTATAAGATAATTGGCCATATTTGTTTTGGTCCAGGTACAGGTCAGGATACAGGTACATGTAAATGGCCGTACCTGTCCTTGATTTTTGTTCTCAAATGAGTTAAATTAATCTGCTTCCTTCCCAGTAAGTCTGGCCCATTTCTGAACACTCCCCATAGCTGTAACAGTACATTTTACTGAGCTACTTATGAATATGATGAATACTCTCACAGCATGAATACAAAAATGAACTGCAATGAAGTTAAACAAAAAGTTACTTGTAGAATTGTCTTTTATAGTGATAAAATGTCATCTTTGGATGAGAATTTACATAATGTGAATCTCAAAACAAGTCTATTTGAATGTACGTTTCTGCAATTTTCAGCTGCAGCATTATCAAAATTGTCTGATATTTGAGAGGGGATTATTTCATAAGTTGACGCCAGCACGTTGTGTATTTTGTGTATATTTCATTGTACTATTTGGATTATCCTTAAGTTTGTTTTTGTCTCTATTTAGTTGGACTGGTTTTGATAAACACTGTCTTCTTTTTGTTTTCAGGCATTTGAAGTATTTGCTGTTGGTGTGGGAGCAAATATTGACAAGAATGAGTTGAATAGTGTGGCCTCCCAGCCTTTCACATCACATGTTTTCCTCATCAATGACTTCAGCAACTTTGACACCTTGGTCAACACTATTGCTGAGAAGGAAATAGGTTGGTGGACAGTATTTTCATGTTTGATTCTTGGCTTGTTCGGTAAGCCTGAGTGGCCACACTACAGGAGTGAGGTTCAGAACTGATGCGACCAGCTAAGGGCCAATACTCAATCCACACAGTATTTAATGTTACAGTGGAACTGTGCTTTATCATGTACCACTAAATATAGACACTAGTGACTACAACTTTGATATTTAAGAGCTACATCTTATGTTATGATGAAAACGATTACAGACATTGGTGTTTATAATGCTGTACAAGAACTGGTAGAGTGAAATTTCATGTTAAGGCCACACAAATTTATTTCTTTGGTTCTGTGACATTTGTAAGAAAATCAGCCCTGAGGGGGACCAGTCTGCACAGTTGAGCCCACCATGCATATCCTCAATAGAATTTGTGACATATTTTTTTCTGGCATTTCACATTTTGTTCAGAAATGTCAATTTTTATCCAGGGTGACAGATGAAAATGAGGTTCTTTAATCTTGCCAAAATTTGTGACTTCTGTCATGTTTTGCCATGAGATGGCAGGCTGGACTGACCTGATCATTTTACCCAGACAAACCTGACAAATTCTGCTTTACAGTGGGGAAAAGGTTTGAAGAAGTCTTAGAGGTTTATGTGTTTTGAAGTGATTGTTGATCATGGCCTCACTATAGATGTATGTTCCAATGGAAAGTACATTTACTGGACAAACAACAAATTGAACTTGCGTGGAGCCTGTTGCGTGAGCATGCATACAGTCACTGTCCATTTGACACCATTTGTAGCTCATCCTGATTCTAGATAGTAAAGCAACAAGTAAAACTGTCTTTTCTTTGTTTTCAAGCTACAAGCTTGTACAATGAAACTGTTAATTGAAGAAGTTATATGATATTCTCTAACTGACATAAACATGACTTCAACTCCAGTTTGTCATTCCTTATGTGTTGTAGATTATGAGCAGTGTGGTCGGGCCAAACCCGCCCAGCTGGCGGCAGGACAGTGTGGAAGTGGTGGCCGTGTGGTGGGGGGGACTGAGGCAGCCAAGGGTGCCTGGCCCTGGCTTGTGGCTATCTACCAGGAGAGAAGGCAGGGTGTTCAGCTGGTGTGTGGAGGGGCTCTCATTGCTAAGGACTGGGTTCTAACTGCAGCACACTGTCTAGAGAGGAGACGTGAACGTGTTAGTCCGGACCAGGTGAGTACATACATGGAGAACAGTCCACTTGCAATCCACTTGTATTTTGTATTTTACAAAATATGCATTATGTACTTTTCATATTTATGTTTTTGTCCAGTTATATGTTGTAGCTGGGGAACACGCCCGAGACCAGGAGGAGGGGACGGAGCAGTATGTGTACGTCCAGGAGTATCATGTGCCTCCTGAGTACCGCCCAGACAGACTGGACTATGACATCGCCCTGCTGAAGCTGTCCACTCCCTCACAACTGGGACCATTTGTCAGGACCCTGTGTCTGCCCAAGGGTAAACCAGCATTATCTCCCCTCACTAACAATGTTGTTGGTGCAATTATACATAGTGTTTAGCTTTCATTTCACAGGTTCAATCTCCTAAGTTGTAGCAAATACATAATACTATTTTAATGTTCAAAATACTAAATTTGATGCTCAAAAGCATAGCACAACTATTTCCAAACTGCAGCAATTTCAGATTACATAACGTTGTGTGGCCCAAACCTATGCAGATGGATGCTACCTGATACACCATGAATGGTGTGGGAAGGGATTTCATTTTTTTTTAAACTTCTGCAGCCTAACCCCATAACAAATAGATATTTGATGCCATTTTAGCAGGTGAGGCATTAACTTTATTCGAGCTTATCTATTAATAGGTTGATAACGTTACATCACAACTATAACTTGCAGCATTTAGGAATTTAATGAAATGAAATAAGCAACAGGTTAAACATTTTTACTTGAAGCTACATAATTCTATAGGGACCATTTTCTGCTGTTCTGCTTTTGTACTTTCCTATTTAGCTAATAACAATTACATTAGAGAAATAGCAGGTTGCAAGCATTTAACAAAGAACTATACCAGGGCAGGACAACAGAATCTCATGGGTTATTTTATAAACTTGGGGAAAAGGCCACTGGCTATAGAGTATAGACACTTAAGAATAGAATGTTAATTCTACAGGAAACTTACGGGACTCCTACCAAACCAGGGCAGGATCGACCGTGTTGTTTGCAGGGTGGGGAGCGACTGACCCGGTACGCCCTGGGGAGGTGCCAGGCATCCCCACCCTGGTGCCCCAGGAGCTGTGTCTCCCCATCGTGTCCCAGCCTGTGTGTGAGAAGTCCACTGTTGTTCCCATCACACAGAGACAACTTTGTGCAGGTTACAGGTCGGTATTCTTCATTCTATATGAACATGGCCAGTCATGGGTCTTATGGCAAAGTTGTATTTTTATCTGAAATCAAGATAGGATTGTTTTCCATTTCTGAATAGACAGATTATGCGAATTTCTCTGTCCTTTTATTTTCTTTCAGCTTTTTTGTAGTAACATTTCGATGAACATTCAGTGCAATTTTCATTATTTTTTTTGCATGCAAAATTTTGAAGATTGTGTAATTATAATCTTATATGATATATCAGGGAAGAAAAATAGAGGTCTGCATTTGAGGAGGTGCATTGAGCATGTTAAAGTGGATGGGCTAGTAACCCCTCCTTTTAAAATATACCTGCTATAGAAACATGAAGGAAACTGTCTAACCTATGTGGCTGACAGGTTCCGCCCAGTCCCACATGTAGTGACTGTTGTGTCTGACAGGTTATGCCAAGTCCCACATGTAGTGACTGTTGTGTCTGACAGGTTCCGCCCAGTCCCACATGTAGTGACTGTTGTGTCTGACAGGTTATGCCAAGTCCCACATGTAGTGACTGTTGTGTCTGACAGGTTCCGCCCAGTCCCACATGTAGTGACTGTTGTGTCTGACAGGTTATGCCCAGTCCCACATGTAGTGACTATGTGTTGGTCTGTTGTGTCTGACAGGTTTCAGGAGAAGGATGCTTGTCGAGGAGACTCGGGCGGACCACTCGTGGTGAAGCACAGGGACAACTTGTGGGGAATTGTGGGCATCATGTCGTGGGGAGAGGGATGTGCGCAGCCCAACAAGTACGGCATCTACACCAGGGTGGAGACCTTTCTTGATTGGATAACAGATACAACAGGTTTAAACTAGTAGATGACAACAGTAGAACCCATGGAAACTGTTAGAGGGTTGAGGACTGGATTGCATTTAAGGGCATGTCTATATTGTTTAGTTGTGTCCAAAGACATATTTTATGCAGGCTGTTACTAATGCAACGTTGACCAAAGAGAACAAAAGAGATTCGGCAGTTGTTTAGTAGCAGGCTAATCTGACGTGCTATGAGGGCTTCAGTATGAAAATCACCTTTGTCTTGTCAGTCAAGTTATATTTATATTCAATATTCTATATCGACTTTTAATGTACAGTATTATGCAAAAAACTCTGCCATGAGGGCTTCAGTATGTACCAGTTTACGTACAAGACCAGTTTATAATCAGTGGGGCATTCATCCTGAGCAGTGTTAAAAGAAACCTTTGTATGGTCCCTGTAGTTGTCTGGGTTTTTTTCAAGCTTTGAAATAAATGCGTCGAGCAAGATATCGAATATCAGTCAGCAACCATCATTGACAGTGAGTAGTTGCATTGACATTGATCGTGGATTGCACCTATGATCATGAATATCCCTCATCAGATGGCACCACCTCTCAGACCACGTGAGACCAGACTATCCTCTTAAAAAGGCAACGTTTTAATCAATGTTGATTTCATACCTGTCAGAAATACATACGGAATTAGTAGAGGGGATGAGTGAAAATAAAAATTTACTGCAGTTCTGTGACAGACCCAACGGAAAAGGTACCAAAGGAGTCACAATACAACATACCCTCCGGTTACCATGACAACCTTTGTAAGCCAATGGGAAGTCGGTCGGGACTCGCCTGGTACACGGCGTGCGCCGCCCGAGTTTCGGTCGATGATCAATGGTTACAGGTCGTTTCGCTACATACCAGAGACGTCGTTTCGCCGTACTGCTTAACTTACAAAAGTAGGTAAAATGCTCTTAGTGTTTTCTTGTTGTCTTTAGCCTAAATAGCTTCTCAGACAAAAAAGCTTCTTACGCCGTATTAAACGACACCGAACGCCGTACGAAAATCATCGGGCTGACAGCTTCATGCGCCCTGCATAATTGGCACGTCCCGGCATTTTTTGCGCCTATGTATTTGCCCATGTATTTGTATGTTACTATGTATTATGTATAAGCCAGGGTTCTACCTGTGAAATTTGCAGTAATATTTTAGTATAGGACAGATCGCTTGTTCGTTGCCTAGATTATTTTTTCGTGTGCGGGTGGTTGATCCTTATTTGGAAAGAAGATCGTGTCACGGTAGTCTGTATGTCACCATTGATGGCGCCAGGGCGTATTTCTCTCCCTGTCCGATGACGGTTTGGTTATAATGCTAACATGTTATCAAAGATGGACAAACGCAGAAACTGGGGAAAACAAACAAATATATACTTCATCACCACGGACAGTGTGTTGTGTGACAGGTGTGGTGTGCGTCATCACGGACAGGAGTGACTGCGTGTGTGCGCGTGTGCGTGTGTGTGTGTGTGCATGTTAGTGTTTGTGTATGTGTGAGTTAAATGTATTAAGCACCAGGGACAGATTGCTTGCGTGTGTGTAGACAACGAGTCTAATTGGATACTGACATTATGAAAACAACAAGCAATGAAAAAAAACCTTCCTATAAGTAAAGAGTATTTCTTCCGCTACTAAGACATACATGTAGTGCAGTTGAAAAGCACTTCGGTGTGCACGCTCAGCGTTTACTCTACCGTTTACAGATCTGGCGACGTACATAGAGACAACAACATCATGGAACCCGAGGTTGCATTATGTTTTTCCAAAGTCATATCACAAGCTATTACAATAGTATTTAACATTGCCAGGCGACGCTTTTGGTCCACGAGAATGAAGCTTATTAGGCAACAGATAATTGTAGTTCTAGTAAAAATTGCCAGACGACGCTTTTGATCGATGAACACATACTAGCTGCTACAACAGAGGACGTTTTACTCCTAACCCAAATCATTCAATCAGACCGGTTATTCATACACAAGGTGCTGAGTGCTATCAAAATATGTTTACGCAAACTCACACACACACAAAAGCACACACATTCATCTGTCCTTGATGCTGAACAGGAACAAACCGGATAAACACACAATAGTGCTGAACACATACAAACACATCTATCCTTGGTACACCTGTAAGACACAAGAGCACAACTGTCATTGATGCTGGACATCACACCTGTAAGACACACAAACACACCTGTCCTTGGTGCTGGAAACCACACCTGTTAAACACACACACAACCACACGTCCTTGGTGTTGGATATCACACCTGTAAGACACACAAACACACCTGTCCATGGTGTCGGAAACCACACCTGTTAAACAAACAAACACACCTGTCCTTCGTGCTGGACATAACACCTGTAAGACCCACAAACACACCTGTCCTTGGTGATTAAACCACACCCGTTAGGCACACAAAATACACCTGTCCTTGGTGCTGGTTATCACACTTGTAAGACACACAGGCACACCTGTCATTGATGCTAGACATCACACCTGTACGACACGTGTCTTTTATCAAACATATGGCAAAAGCGATATCGGAAAGAGAGGCAAGTAAACTCCGTTGCGATCGATGGCAAGGTGGCCACACACGGAATGTGACACTGCCCGGGGACGTACGAAGATGCATAGCTACTGCCATCTACGACAAATAATACGCAGTCCGTTTATCGTCAGTAAAGTATACGTGCATCTGCACAGTACAATGATTTATAACACATTTCGCCTGACCATCAATTATTGAGGTTCTCGTAAAGATTTCTAGGCAACGTTTATGATCCATGGTTGCTTCTTTGATAGTGGAAAATTGCAATTCTACCGAAGATTGCCAGGCGATCGCTTTTGGGTTTCTTACGTTCAAAATTAGGATAAATTATTCTGCACTACCAAGCAAATTCAATTAGGCGAGCTGTCCACAGGCAAGCTAGTAACCTGTCCTTGGTGCTGAACTCTAGATAGATCCACACTTGTTTCCATTATACAACAAGAATGGCAACGTAAAAAGACATCGCGACGTCGGTCTTTATTAGTATTCTAATTTTTCATATGCTGCTCACGGCCCCCGCCGCTGCATTGTGGTGCTGATCATCAGGAATGTTTGCCAAGGAATTCTAGATTGCTCCAATGGAAATCATGATATTAGTGGGCATTGCTCAGGAATTCCATATTGTCCCAATGGACATCGGAAATGTGAGTGGACAGAAATGTGTATCAACAGGAAAACAGCTGTAATGTAACGTATTGTAATGCTACCAATTATCGTCCAATTTATCATCTCCATGAAGAATGGAGATATTGTTTTTGGTGTGTCTGTGTGTATGTCTGTCTGTCTGTGTGTTTGTGTTTCCGGACTTTGATAGTCAGCACAACTCAAGAACCTCTAGATGGATTACGATGATAGTTGGTATGTGGGTGGTTGTTGGGGAGACAAAGATCAAGGTCGATTTTGGGCCCCCTGGTATGTGACCTTGGTACTGCGGCAGAACTTCAGTTTTTTGTGTGTATTTTTAGACTTGGACGTGCTATGGTCTTCATTTTTCTTTGTAGCAGATACCTTGTGATGTAAGAGAGAGGTGATGTAGGTTTGGGCCCCCTGACAGCTTACTCTGGAACTGCAGGGGCAGTGTTGTCAAAACCTTCCAAGGAGAATAACCGAAGAAAGGAACGACAGCTTTCCATCATATTTCATATGCAGGTAGCTTAGACAGAGATGTACAAAATGAAGTGCAAATTATGCAAATTTGAACTTAATTTGCATGATCAATAAGGTAAATCTATATTTGCAGTGTTTTCATTATAAGACTGAAATACATGTAACGTTATGTAGTTTATTGAAGGTGGAGCATTTACAGATATCAATTATTCAAATGGATTCCTTATTTGCATGATTGATGCAAAATTGGCGTAATTCTTCTAGGTGGTGAATTATTGGATTAATTGTTAACATCGTTACCTCTGCAAGTCAGTTAAAGGTTACATGTTCATTTATCTGAAAACCGCGCGGGCAGAGCCAAGTGTTGTAGCCGTTGGAAGAAATATCAGCTCTTCTAAAAAGAAAATTGCATGGTCTGTAAGTTTTTCCCCGCCTGTTAAAGGCCGTGCGAGCATGTATTTATACTTGGGTCGATGAAGAATTGTGCTAGGGTTACCCATTATCGTTCACATCAGTCTTTCTCCTTCTAGCGCTATACTTGAAGAACATAGACCAGAAAAAAATTCACATGAACTGTCCAAAGTGGTCTACAGACAAATGATGGTAAAGTCACAATGTTTGTCTTGCCGCTTGCTTAACGCGACGGAAGAATATAATGTTGTGGTGTGAATTTCACCGACATGCGCGGCACGTGGCGTTCACGTGATAAACGCATGGCCATGATGTTATGTCGTGCAAAAGTGTAACTTACCACCGGTGAGGGGGTCGCTACGTTGTATCAAACCTTTCTAAAATCAGTAAGAGTTTTAAACCTCGAATCGCCATGGATAGTTTGAATATCAAAGAAAGGTTTAACGTCGGCTAGAGTCCATTCCAAGTCACCGCAAGGGTTGTTATTGTCATAATTTTCAAATATTTTCAATCTATTGTAATCATTTGTCTGAGAGATTTTATAATCTAGAAACATTTTGAATGTGCTTTCAACTTGATATATATATTCCTCCGGTTTTCTAAAACTTTAGAAATATTCATCATGTACAATATGGTATTTCTAACAGTTTCTAAATAATGGTAACAGCATTCTACCATTATTTACAATTCTTAACAATTTCTTACCATTTTCTACCATTATTTGTAACATCTCTATAAATAGGTCAGAGGGCTGTGAAGAAAGCAATTCACACATCTTTGCGAAAAAAGGGATGAATGGTTTCCACAAAGGACCCAACAGGGTCCTGCAGTGAAGTCTAAAGATGTACAAAAGCAGACAGAAGGGCCGGATTAGCACCTACTTTTATGGGGGCAATCACCATTCTACCATTGTTAACCATTTTCTACCATTTTTTGTTAATATTTCTAAAAGTGAAAGAATCACATAGGTGTTTAGAAATTATTCTAAATAAAGAGATTTTTGTGCAGTTACTTTCAAAATATTTCTAAATCATGTAATTGAATTCAAATAAATTCATATTTTCATAATTCAATCTTTTAGAAAAATTTAGAACTATTGTCAGTCAGATATTCTTTTATTAGAAATGTTTCAAAATTATTACAAATATTATTATAAAACCATTGCGGTGACTTGGGATGGACTCTACTTTTAACAGAAACTATCTATCGTGTAAGTTAGAAAAACATGATGAAATACGCGGTGTCGAATTACATATGAAATACGTCATGTATCACGCTTCCATGAAAATTGCTGTTATTGGTTCAGGAGTTTATTCTGTTATGTTGCTGGACGTAAACCTTTTTCATTGTTTTGTATAAAGGAGAGTCATATGAGTGGGCAGGAATGTGTATCAACAGGAAGACAGCAGAAATGTGCCCTTGGGAATATCTACTTAGGAATTACAGGTTATCCCAATGGACCATAGGAATATGACTGGACAGGAATGTTAATCCACTAGAATTTTATCCATAGTTAGTGAGTAAGTCCGAGTGCCCGAGGTCCGACTTAGTTTAGATGGTTTTGAACAGTAAACAGCGAGGTGCCTACCATGAACAACCATCCATTGTATTTAAAGTGTTGCCTGTGTCATATTGAGGATGCAGAATCATAGCACATCCCGTTCCAGTTTTAACAACAGACAAGGATTGCTAAACGTACATGCCGTCTATTCCAAGTTAATCAACAAAATATAGCGTGCAATGGCAGGCATACAAACATAACCACTCAAATATATAGTTTGGATCGAAAGATATTAAAAGGCATGACAAACATTCCCGAAAGTTCACAACTGAATTTATGGACGCGCCTCTATGTGGATAAAACCACTTAGATACTTTATCATTCAGTCGATAGAAACTGGATACGATCAACCTAAACTTAAAGAAATAGGGTTCATATGGTTAATACATCGCAATAGTCACCAGTGTGTCTCAGCCTCGACGGTATTTGCTGTGTTCCAAAGATAAATGGTCTTATACCACTGCATGAATAAAAAGAGTTCGGAGACCCAATACCTCCCTGAAATGTTTTGAGCCTATGTAGATTTGTTGTTTTATCCTGTCTCGTTGATGATACAAATATGACTATGATAAGCATAATCTTTTTCAAAAGATGGTCTACCAAAATTACATATTGAATTAGTTCTTTCTTTTTGCAGAATACCATTTACATTTCATCATGAATTATGCAAACAACTTGAATATTTACATAATCTATACATGATGATGTACAGCTTTAACTTACTTACACATGTTACATGTATGTAAATCCCACCATTTACCACAAAGGGATTATGATACTTTCGGATGAATCATGCAAAGTAGGCCCCTATTTGCAAAATTGGTATCTGTAACGTTAGATGTTTCAAATGCGATGAATTGCAAATGTCAAGGAAAACACTGTAAATATAGATTCACCTCATTGATTAGGCAAAGTAAGTCTTAATTTGCATCTTATTGTATACATGTCTGTCTAAGATATTTGCATACTGAATATCATGGAAAACCGTCGTTGCTTTGTTTAGGTATCCTCCTTGAAAGATTTTGCCAAAAACGCCCCTCCAGCTCCAGAGCAAACCTACACCATCTCGTCCTTACATCACACAAAATCAAGCCTATAACACGTCCAGGACAAAAGATGCAAAAACCGGAAGGAACCAAAATCGACATTGACCTTCGTCTACGAACATACCACATATCATCCAGCCAGAGGTCCTTGAGTTATGCTGAATACAAAATACGTGAACGCACTCACAGACATAAAAACACGCATACATAAACACACACACACACACACAGACAGATAAACACACAGACATGGCAAAAAACTCTACCTCCATTTTTCATGTCGATAATTCAATGGTCATTTAATTATAAGATCTGATTGGTGGATGGTACACTATATCACGTGGGTATGTTACATTCCTGATCAGGCGTACACATTCCTGTGTAACCTAGGTACATTCTAGCTATCCTCTTATTAAGATTCCTGCGTACATCTTCCTGAGCGCTAACAGTCTAGCATATCCTTGGGACTTTCTAGCAAACCGTCCTGTATTTCATTCCCAGGGACACATTCCAACAAATAACTTTCCTGTGGATTAATATTCCTGCGAACCCATTGAGCATTCCTGTCGATACACATACATTAAGACACATTTATGCTTACTAACATTCCTGCAGACCCCTGAAACAGTGTAGAATTCCTAAGTAAACACTCCTGATGTCACATTGCGAACATTCATGATTCTGGCATTCTTTCTGATACACATCTTTCCACCACATATACCAGCGCACGAACACTCCTGCCAACTATGGAACATTCCCGTTGATACACATTCCTATCCACTAACATTCCTATGGTCCTTTGGGACAATCTGTAATTACTATATAAGCATGTCTGTGGACACATTACATATACTGTTGCTTTGCTGTTGATACACATTCCTGCGGTCCATCGTGGCAATCTGGAAAAACTACAAAACATTCCCGAGAAGCGAACTAACATTCCTGTGGACTAAAATTTCTTTGGATCTATTCCTGTACAATTCCTAGACTGCACACTATACCATTAGGCTCGGCCTTGAGGCGTCGCCAAAACATACCTGGCCTTCATGCTGAACACAACACCTATCAGACACAAGCACCTGCTGACGAATCCTGATGAGCAATTCGTGTATCGTCGATATAGATTATAGTAAATGTTTATAACGTTTTATGTATTTATAAAGCGTTCATAGCATAATGCTTGTCAAAAGGAAAATGCCTAACTGAGAACAATCAGTTCTAGTATTCCGATTACGGTCATGAAAAATTATTGACTGTAGGTAACCTCAAGGATTCTCTTTCTTTTTCGATTTCAACCGTACTCCTAGGGATCCAAGAAATGTAGTTTAATAATGCATATGTAGAACTGGATGGCACAAAGACGCTGGTTTCAGCAACATATTACAGATATACATTGTACCAGCTGAAGTATATTGATAAACGTATCAAAGAAGTACAATGTTGTCCTTGGTGCTGAATGCGACAGACTTTCAGGTTATTGTATTCAACCGAGACAACCATGCGGTAGTGGGGCAAACATATTGCATCTATGGGACCTTAAATTCATTACAGACTGCTTGAGGCAACTTTTTGCGCAAGGTTTTCTAAACCACGCCTACAAGGTACTAGGATGAAAACAATACTGTACGAAATTACATGCAGGTTCTTGAAGGCATTACGTTTGTCCCACCATCAAATATTTGTCGCGGTTAAACAAAATATGCTTGAGTACGTTATCACTCCTTCCAAGACCAGCAATTATGCTACACACTTGTGACAATAATGTACTCGCGGGGACTATACGCGTAGGCATCGACATGCTTATGAATCAGGGCATAAAAATACTACAATAGTAGAATTTACTAGAGAGCAGCCTTCGGTGACCAGCGAGCATCGGTCAATTCTTGGGTTTCCGTTACAAAAGAAAACCCCCAAACGTCTGATGAATCAGGTCATCAACTGTTGAGTCAAATACTCCTGTCCAGGAGTAGGCTTCTTGTGTTACTACACTCCTGTCCAGGAGTAGGCTTCTTGTGTTACTACACTGCTGTCCAGGAGTAGGCTTCTTGTGTTACAGTACACTCCTGTCCAGGAGTGGGCTTCTTTTGTTACTACACTGCTGTCCAGGAGTAGGCTTCTTGTGTTACTACACTGCTGTCCAGGAGTAGGCTTTTTGTGTTACTACACTCCTGTCCAGGAGTAGGCTTTTTGTGTTACTACACTCCTGTCCAGGAGTAGGCTTCTTTTGTTACTACACTGCTGTCCAGGAGTAGACTTCTTGTGTTACTACACTCCTGTCCAAGAGTAGGCTTCTTGTGTTAGTACTATACTGCTGTCCAGGAGTAGGCTTCTTGTGTTACTACACTCCTGTCCAGGAGTAGGCTTCTTGTGTTAGTGCTATACTGCTGTCCAGGAGTAGGCTTCTTGTGTTACTACACTCCTGTCCAGGAGTAGGCTTCTTGTGTTACTACACTGCTGTCCAGGAGTAGGCTTCTTGTGTTACTACACTCCTGTCCAGGAGTAGGCTTCTTGTGTTAGTACTATACTGCTGTCCAGGAGTAGGCTTCTTGTGTTACTACACTCCTGTCCAGGAGTAGGCTTCTTTTGTTACTACACTGCTGTCCAGGAGTAGACTTCTTGTGTTACTACACTCCTGTCCAGGAGTAGGCTTCTTGTGTTACTACACTCCTGTCCAGGAGTAGGCTTCTTGTGTTAGTACTATACTGCTGTCCAGGAGTAGGCTTCTTGTGTTACTAGACTCCTGTCCAGGAGTAGGCTTCTTGTGTTACTACACTCCTGTCCAGGAGTAGGCTTCTTGTGTTAGTACTATACTGCTGTCCAGGAGTAGGCTTCTTGTGTTAGTACACTCCTGTCCAGGAGTAGGCTTCTTGTGTTAGTACTACACTCCTGTCCAGGAGTAGGCTTCTTGTGTTACTACACTGCTGTCCAGGAGTAGGCTTCTTGTGTTAGTACTATACTGCTGTCCAGGAGTAGGCTTCTTGTGTTACTAGACTCCTGTCCAGGAGTAGGCTTCTTGTGTTACTACACTCCTGTCCAGGAGTAGGCTTCTTGTGTTACTACACTCCTGTCCAGGAGTAGGCTTCTTGTGTTAGTACTATACTGCTGTCCAGGAGTAGGCTTCTTGTGTTACTACACTCCTGTCCAGGAGTAGGCTTCTTGTGTTACTACACTCCTGTCCAGGAGTAGGCTTCTTTTGTTACTACACTCCTGTCCAGGAGTAGGCTTCTTGTGTTACTACACTCCTGTCCAGGAGTAGGCTTCTTGTGTTAGTACTACACTCCTGTCCAGGAGTAGGCTTCTTGTGTTACTACACTCCTGTCCAGGAGTAGGCTTCTTGTGTTAGTACTATACTGCTGTCCAGGAGTAGGCTTCTTGTGTTACTACACTACCCTTGCCCAGGATAAGACTGCATAACGGCACAGTTGGACTGGCTGTTGAGTTGCTGTTCCACACCACTGTCCCACACCTCCACATACGTGGTTTCATCCACCACTAGTAGCTGGTAGGTGAAGATGATGAGGTAAGAAGAGTCCAGCGGCAGGAGACGGGGAGGGTGGCATCCACAATCTCCGGCGTGTGAGGACATAACGGGTACAGTCAGGTTTCCTGCTGGCAGCTCCGAGATCGGTAAATGTAGGCTTTCCTCAACACTCAGGGTCACAGAAGACTCGTCTGTAGCAACCTCCAGGACTTTGGTCTTCAGAGCTGAAAAGAGATGCAGCACTTAGGGATGGAGCAAAGAAGATGGGGGATAGGGGAAATATTGGAGCTACTTTTACTGACATGTTTCATTTCTGTTAGTCTGATTTTTTGTCATGGCCTTTCTTGTTGATTTTGGTCTTACGTTTGTTTCCAATTATCACCATCCCCTATCCTTCTTCGTCTATATCTAACTTTTTCAATTATGCACATGGATGTTCCCCGTGTGACATATCATAGGATATGTGCCACTTGATACGATGTGTCATCCTCGGTTTGTTGATATGGATGCTCAATGTCAAGCAGGATGTATATAACGTTATATACCTTGATTGATTCTTTTATTGTCAATTGATTTATGAAAACGTGAAGTGATAGGGGAAAAGTTGAAATGTTTGCTGTGAATTGGGAACTTAGCCATACCGGTATATGTACACGATGCCCTCCCTAACACCTACCATCCATACGCATTTTGTTAGTTTTATCAGGAAAACTTAGATTGTAGGTAGCCACAGACAAACTAAAATGATTTAAGATAAGGTATTAGTTCTTAGTGCTCTTGGTGTTTATACTGTGTATCAATCAAGAAGTTCTACCGGATTGGATTTTATGTACTTAGCTTAAAAACAGGCTGTATGTCAGTCAGGGAATAGTACTAAAGGTTATTAGAAGCCTCCAGGTGAGTATAGAACTGCCTCTTATGTCTCCTCAGGACGTATGGCCATATACATGTACATACCGTGTGATCCAAGGAGGGTAGAAAAACGGCAAGCTGTGTTCATCTGCATCACTGTTTCACATCTCTCGCAGCGCACTGAAAGATTGAACCATTCACGCATGCTGTCATATCAGTTGGGCACGGTCCATCTTGTATTGGAAGAGTATTGAAAGCGCATCACCAGACACACAGCACATGTCAAGTTGTGAATCTTCCTGACATGCACGGTGTGATGCCCTAACTTGCAAATCTACGCCTAACATGGCCTACCAAAGTTGCATTTGTCACAAATATGAAATTCCTATCATCCTATCACGTATATGATGCTGTGGACCTACAGATACTTTAGTGGACGCCGGTGAGAGTTGTAGCCCACGGTGACTGCTCCTGGTGGCAGAAGACTTCCCTAAACGTTAACTATGCGGACGATGTTCCCATGTCCAGAACTCGTTCAGTGATCGATCGACGCGGGCGGCAACAAAAGAGTTTAAAGGCACCCAGAGCATTTTTATGAAGCTTGAAAACTGGAAATATTCTAGTTGCTGTAATCTGTCTGAAATTGACATTTAATACCACTATTTACCACATTTGCGTGCGGATTTCTTATCAAAAGTGCTCAAAAGCGGCACCAAAAAAAGCTAAAACGTAGAAATGCAAAATTAAAACATATGTAACAGTTAGGTTAGACTACGTAGGCTTGACGTATTAGATAGAAACCACATGTAGCCAGACCAGATAGGCAGCCAACCAATAGGGAGGCTAACTGGTGAGAGCAGCATTAGCATATTGGTTGCGCGTCGGGTTTGAATATGAGAAGCGGTCCAAGGCTTGAGGTTAGTGGTCACACGTAGATTTAGCTCCCTGTATTAGTTCGTAGATGATAGCAGAATAACCACATTTCCATCTGTAACTCAACCCTCCGTAATAGTAACGCTCTAGACTATTGTGTATACTCCTGTAGACCTTTGTATAGACGTCTTGGTTAGTATAATAAGCATATGTCACAGAATAAACAACGATCCGAACAACAGTAATCGAACCGGCTTGGCGTCCTTATCTCTATAGTACGTAACTAGCTATAAAGGTAAAGTCCAAATCCTATACACTAGACCAGAAAAGTTACACATACAAATGCAAATATTTGACCGACACGCAGTCACTCTCTCATTGGTCGAACCGCTTATTGTGATGGACAGTCAGGATCAGTCTATTTGAGCTTAGTTTTTCTATCAGTTCTTACCACACAACGACATCGTATTTTTGCTCCTTTAATGTCGATATTTGATGGTATAGTGTTATTGAAACTTACTAAGTGTAGGAATGACTAGTAATTGGAGGTTTTTAAGTTTCAAGCCTCATAAAATGCTCTGGATGCCTTTAAAAGGAGTTGTTTCACCTTGGCACATGGGCAAAAACCAACAAGATGTAACTAAATGTCAAGAAACGACGGCGTCTACAAATATATGTCCACAACACTGTTCCAACAAGATTGGCAACGTAAAAAGACGTTGCCATGGCGACGGTGGTCTCTGTTAATGTTTTCGTTCCATATGCATATGAAGACCTCACTTGCATAAATTATATCACCTTCTCTATCCAAATAACACAAGTTGTCCAATGTATGAAAGTATTGTCTTCACGAAAAAGAATATTGTACCATTTTCACATAAATTATGTAAATGCGGCCCTCATCTGCAAGATTTATGTCTAATAGTGGCCACATTTACTTAACATCCAAATGTAAATCCATCATTTACCACTATGGATTTATTATAGTATTTTGTCATTAATTATGCAAATTATGCATTAATTGTCATAATTGAGATCTATCGATATTCATGTCTTTCTCAGTTACATATGTCATATGTTTGAGAGTCCTATAATGGAACGCAACTGATTTATATACATTCCTCATTAATCATGCAAATTAGATATTGATTTGCATAATTGGCATATGATTACGTAAATCATCACTTAAGCTATCTACATGCCAAAAATCATGACGATCCGTCAGCCCCTTCTCTTTCAAAGTTTGAGACAAAATCAGCTTCTGCAGTTTAAGAAAAAAGCCGATAGGGGTCCAAATATACAGGACCTATTTTCCCTCCAAAGAGCTATCCACCACTAAAAATCATGACCAAAGCATGTTCAGAACACGATATTTCAAAAGGGAAAGTTCTCCTGCAGTACCATAGAAAATTGCTAGGGGGCCCAAAATCCAATCAGTTTTAGGTCTCACAAAGACCTACCCACCTACCAAATATGAGGACAATCCATTCAGGCATTCTTGAGTTATGGTCTAAAATTCCTGTGCAATTCCTAGAATTCTTGCAAACCGCACATATATATATATATATATATATATATATATGTATTTATGTATGTATGTATGTATGTATGTATGTTTGTATGTATGTATGTATGTATGTATGTATGTATGTATGTATGTATGTATATATATATATATATATATATATATATATATACATATATATATATATATATATATATATATATATATATATATATATATATATATATATATATATATATATACATACATACATACATACATACATACATATATATATATATATATATATATATATATATATATATATATATATATATATATATATATATATACATGTATATATATATATATATATATATATATATATATATATATATATATATATATATATATATATATATATATATATATATATATATATATATATATATATATATATATATATATATATATATATATATATATATATATATAAATTCTCTCTTTACGGGCGGGTCAATTCAATTAGACCACTTGCCAGACAAACGGCCAGTGCCGCTGATTTAGTAAAAGTGTATCTGACTCTTCAATGCCCAGTCCTCGACTGTAGCCATGCCCCTCTGGTAGGAGGTACTTTAGAACAGGAACTTGCAACGGAGCGTGTACAACAGCCGAATTAAACATCACTCCAGCGGGCCTAGACGACCTCCTCTGAAGGCCACGGTGTGCAGTGTGCTGAAGATATGTACTGGATTGGACTTGAGAACCTGGACAATGCTTTACAGAACCGTATAATGTACATGAGCTACATTTGAACTCCCTTGTTCCCAACCTGATAGAGGGTTGACCGCTGAAGAGGAGGACATCGTTTCAGATATAATGCACATGGACATACCTTAATTGCTACATGGTAAGAATGTCATGCTCATGGCAATTGTAATACATGTAAATCTAGACATCATTTGCTGACCTCAAGAAAACGAATTATAGATGGACGTACAATGTATATGGTCATGGAGAATTACACGTTATATATGGTGATATTTTAAAGCTTTACCTGGCACTGCCGCACACCCTGCTGGATGATGCTTCAAAACACGTGATAAATGCAATAAAACACATAATGTCATTTTAAATGTAAATCAAGAGTAGTGACAAATCAGTCAACTGCAAAGCCCACAATAAAAGTGGCGTTCGAAACATACCTGGGCAACTCTGCAGACAATGATCTCTTGACAGGAAGTTGTTTTCATTCCCCCCACATCCCGTGTAGACGAAAGGAAGACACTCCTCACTGTGAGGATGGTAGGTCCAGCGAGTAAGGCTAAGACTGCAGTTTCCAGTGACTGCAGGAGGCATGCCGCACACCACAGACGCTGCAGGATTGACAGCAGTAATCATCAGTTAAGATGACTTTTTGATAGAAAAGGGATATTCTAAGAAGGGCATATCAATAAGATTCTTTGAATTGGTTCCTGCACTGACTCCACCACGTTGCAACCTAAGGACGCCATACCGAATACCATGGTTGCAATACCCCCAGTCAGCTACAGGAAGCCCCCAAAGACGCCAGCACTTTGTCGCCAATTTGCCAAACTGTAAGACTACATCGGACCAATGCTGGAGACCAGTCATGTCAGACCGCTTATGCTGAGCAATAACATGCATTGTTGCAAGTCTGTCACTTTTTATAAAGAAAGGAAAGTAGTCTCGATCCAGTTTAGCTCACAGAAGAGCCTAATTTTCCACTAGTCGTGACAGAGAAGACAGACGCTATGTACAATATTCACAAGTTCATTATACCGGGGTAATTCCCTAGCTCTTTTCGACAAGCACAATGAACAGTGGACCACGGCATAACGTCCCGTCCAAAGGACTGCGACCCTTTCCGGTAGTGTGCATGTCGGGTGAGCGACACAGCCGGGATCGAACCCGGGTCTTCCACTGGCTAACCATTGGACCATCATCATCATCATCATATCTTGTCGCTCCACTGCTTTATCCACTGAATAGTAACGTAATATGACCAATTAACGTCCGATTGATTCAAAACGTTATTTATCTTAAAACCGCGCGGACAGAGCCAAATGTGACCAATGGGCAGAAATATCAGCTCTTCTAACAAGAAAAATGCATGGTCTGTAAGTTCTTCTCCGCCTGTTTAACGCCGTGCGAGCATGTATTTATACTGCGGTATATGATGTAAAATTGTGCTAGGCTTACCCAATATCGTCCACTTCAGCCTTTTCCCTTCTAGTGCTATTCTTGAAGAACATAGACCAGAAACAAATGCACAGTAACTGTCGAAAGTAGTCTACAGACAAATGATAGCAAAGTCACTATGCTTGTCCCTCCGCTTGCCTGACGCAATGGAAGAAATCAATGTTTGTGTTGTGAATTTCCCCGACATCAGCAGCACGTGGCGTTCACGTGATAAACGCATGGCCATGATGTTATGCCGTGCAAAAATGTATCATCTGAGCGGGGGTCGCTAGGTTGTATCAAACCTTCCTAAAACTGGTAAGAGTTTCAAACCTCGAATCACCATGGATAGTCTGAATATCCAAGACAGGTTTAACGTCAGCTACGTTTAAAAGATACTAGCTATCGTGTAAATTAGAAAAACATGATGATGTACGTGGTGTCAAATTACATATGAAATACGTCATGCATGACGCTTCCGTGCTACATGTTGTTACTGGTTCAGAAGTTTATTCTGTTATGTCGCTGGACGTATACCTTTTTCATTGTTTTGTTTAAAAGAGAGAGATGGCTAAGGATCATACTTATGACGTTCTTTGTTGCTCATGAGAACAGGCTTTGGCATAATACACCGCGACATGTGGACATGACCCAAACTGGACGTAAACTGCTCCTGCACGTTAATAGGTCATGTTACGTTATGTGATATGATACAATATGATATGATATGATATACTATAGTATATCAAAGTCAACGGAGGGGTCAGCCTTTAGAGTGAAGGTACTCTGGCATGAGAAAGGATAACATATTGAGTTTTATTTGCAACGGTGTCTTTTGCAAGTTACACTTTTTCCATAGAATAGTAAGTACGACAAGGAAGGCTTACCGTTACAAGCGGCATCACAGTGCTCCTTGGAGTCAAACCCCTGAGGGCCCGTCATGCAGGTTCCAGCAGGAACGAGTTCACAGCCGGCTTTATCGTCATCCATGTAGTAGTGATGGGTGCACCGTGTCAGACCATCATCTGGAACAGCAACTGGTGCATCGTAGCACACACCAGCTGGAAGGCCAGACACAACGGTGTTAGTTAGCATCACCACGTGACACAGATGAGGCTAAGTATCAGGACTGTGTGTGATGTGAAATGTTCGATGCCATGTTGGGCATCTTAATTCAATTACTTTCATTCCGCTGGTTTGTAATTTTTAAGAGCTGGAACCAGCATGTGATGTAACGTTATGACTTTTAAAGCATTATCATTAGATGTTTGTAGATATAATAGTGATATAATGATATAATGATTCTACCTTTTTTACAGAAGCCAGTATGAACCACTCTGATGTCCTGTCCAATAGAGCAGGATGTCACTTCCAGCTGACATTCATTTCCATATGTCTCTGCATCCGATCCACAGACTGGTCCTGGCATCACCGAGCAGTCCGCAGGTGTCTTACAGACACAGGAGGGCGTCCCATCAAAAAGAATACATTTCTCACCTTTCCCACATACGTAATGCTCACAGTAACCTTGAACAAGGAAAACATGACTTAAATTGTCATATTTCATACCTGTCGTTCCATTTACAACTCTTACCAGATAAAAAGTTTTCAGGGTATTAGGTATGTCATGAGTTTACTATGGCTCTTTTACTATGGCAGCCAGACAAAGAACGAGTGTTCAGGTTCACATAACGCGATAATGGAGCATTCAACTAAAATATATGTCATTTTTCGAAGCCCTCCCAAATTGCACTAAGCGTTTTTGTGAGTACTGAGTGGTTCCTTTATATTTTTTTGGCATTTCGATATCTCTATTTACGGTTATATGTTCATGAAACCTTTTCCTAAGAATACCTTCTTGGAAAAGGTTTTAAAATTTTGTTTGAAGATTTTGTTTGTTGAGAATACCACCCACTACTCCCAACCCCATTTCACAGCATGCAGGGCCGGTACGTACTGATGCATTCTGGAACCTTCCTGCTCCAGGAGCCGTCCCCTGTACACACCAGGTCCGTCTCCGAGCTGAGGTTGTAACCGTTTTCACACCAGAAGGAGACATTGGTCCCCAGCAAGAAAGATGTCGGAGCCATCCAGCCATGTAGAGGAGCACTCAGCTCACTGCACCTATACACTGGAATATAAAGCACACACTGTTACACAATGTTTATATATAGCGCGCTTGCGTGCGTGCGTGTGAATGTGTGCGCGCGCGCGCGTGTGTGTGTGTGCGTGCGTGCGTGCGTGTGTGTGTACGTGTGTGTGTGTGTATGTGTGTTCGTGCGTGCGTGTGTGCGTGCGTGCGTGCGTGTGTATGTGTGGCCTTGTCACACTTGTGCGTATATTCAAGTGCGCGTGAGTTGCGCATTGAAATTTTTTGGGTTTAAGTAAGGTTTGCGGGGAAAAAGTTGTTTTCTACTTGGACCTACCGTTGTGCAGCCTACTGATCGAACCTAAGAAATTACTTTTTCGGCTGCAAACTTAACCAAAAACATGTTAATACGCAACTCATGCGAACTTGTACGCACAAGTGTGACAGGGGCTTAACCGTGCCATCCGGTCGACTCAAATGACGCCAGTTACCTTGACAATAGGGCGCTGCCCCTGTCCATTGTCCCGTGGACTGACACTCTCTGGTGCTTTCCCCCACCAGTGTGTACTGCTCGTGACACGAGTACGACACCTGCGTCCCCACCGTGTGGCTCCAGCTCGTCAGAGTCCCATTCTCAGGTGGCAGAAGTCTGCTGCACGAATCTACAGACAGATATATTGGATACATTTTGTCATCTTTTCCTGCATGTACATGTAATGTCACAGTCAGACATATGTGACAAAGATGTTATAAAAAAGTACTCTATTCAGCATCATCGCATTCTGCATCTTCTGTCGGTACTATGCATAAAGTAACACGTAACATCACAGGACATCACATTATGTGAAGTAGAGATACAACAGTGACAAGTATCATTATATCCCATCATAGATACAGACGAACTTACTGAGCACTTGCACCACTACAGCGGCACCTTGGCTGTCCGGGCCGCCCACCTGACAGGTGTAGTTCCCGACGTGCTCCTTGGAGATGGAGGGGAGGAACAGACGCTTTTCCCTTTCGTCATCTATGAAGTACTGATCAAAAAAGTCCATCGAGGTGCTAAAGATATCAATAAGAAAGTAGTAAAGCATCAAACGTACAGAAACCTAAGAGTGGTTAGTGCATCTGATGTAGATGACTGCTTTTGTTATGTAACTTAGTACAAATGGAAGGCAGTGACAGAATGAAACCATATTGCGGCTAAATCAGAAACAACAATGAAAAAAGTTGATGAAGTCAGCAACGATCATCCGATTCTTTCTCATCCTTTGATTTTTAGGAGCAGTTCTGTCTGCCGTGGACTCAGGACAACGCTTAATTAGTAACTGTTGCAGACCGATGGTGTTTTCCTTCTCGATTTTGACATTCTGTCTAAACGAAATTCTGTTGCGTAGCTGTATGATTTTATTTCAAGCGCTCGAAGTAAACCTGGTTTTAGTAATGGCAGCTGCTTGAAGTCTTAGCCCGATGAATCGCGCTCCTAGTGGCCAGCCGGTCCTGTAACCACCATGGGGTCAGTAACCTCCGGCCGAGAGCTTGTGTAAATACAGGCTACTTGAAGTCTGTGGAGAGCATTTTGTTTAATTTAAATCTGTAACGGAGTTTGGTGGATGTCAGTATCCCTTATGATAGCCAAATTCACTTACAGACAAGGACGACGTGGCACTTCACTCAAGTTTTTCATAACTTATTTTAACAGTGCCACGTACACAGAACAATATACCCATTTTTACACCTGGGTGGAGTGAGGAAAGTCGTGTAAAATGCCTTTCCCAAGGGCACAACATCGTTGGCGTCTGGGGGATTCGCTCGGTTCTGGGCCGAACACCCTGCCGTGACGCCACACGACCCCACGTGATTAACCATCGAAATATAAAGTTTTCTTTTGAATCATACAGATTTTAAAGTTCTAACTTGCATAATTCGTGACTATTTTCGTGTATCACAACCATCAGTTACCTGCAATTATGGATAGATGCTGACCCTTCGCTCCCTGCGTGTGATACATGTCCTCGTGCAATGCATCCTGTTGGGACGTAGCGTACGCCCCGGCACAGTGATGCCCAAGATGCTATGCGTAAACATTGTAGTAATGCTAAAGCTATACTGAGAGTGGAAGGACACGTTTGGGGCCGCAGTAGGCATGTTAAATGCAGCTAGCTGTGCTGAAAGTAGGATTGCTAACTGCAGCAGAGTCTGTGGAGAGTGCGATGGAAATGAATCACGACAATGCGTTGGGGTACAGGCCAAATTTGCCCAAGACATTCGTGATTTTTTCCCTCAGCTCATACAAAATTGTAACAGCACGCTAGAATTTTGCTGAGCCACTTTGTAAGGCAGAGCAAGTGCTGCCATCCTATGATTCTCGTTACGATGCATGTCATGAACTAAGTAGGTACAGGACCTGTGATTGCTTGAGCTGGTTTGACTGTTCCATGATTGCCACCTCCATGACAGTTCCGGGACCCGATGTCTCCCCTCTGACGTGAGAGTACAGTCCAGGACAAGGTCCGCTCCAGCGTATACCTCTATGACGTCACCGTGGGCACGTGGCATCAGGCCGTGTTTCAGCCGGAAAGCCAACTCTAAGCCAAATACGACAAGGTAAAAAAGTAGGTCGTGATGTTAGGCCAAGTCAGAAAACACTGCCGCTTGACATATTTCCAAGGTGCCCATAAAGTTATCATTTAGCGAACATACGAGTTCCACATTTGAGGTATTCCGACTTGATATATTACTCTTAATCGTCCACACAAGATCACACAAGAATACGAACAGACTTTCCTGTATTAATATTTGTGCAGTGGCTGCTTTCTGCTCAGTAGGGACTCTCATCACAATCAGCGAGCTCTGATGATGCCGTGTACTTACCCGGCACGCATTGGATGGCTTCAGTGTCCCAGCCGTCTGCCGTGCAAGTGTGGACAGTTCGTCCAACAAGTACGTACCCAGGATAGCAGTCAAACTCGGCAGTGTCACCCTCATACAGCATGCCACAATCCGGGTTGGCCTGGCAGTAGCCATGCTCTGGTGTTCGGAATCGGCCAGGGCAGGAAGCTGCATAATGATGATGATTGTAATGCTATGTTGCAGATGAACAGCTTTTAAACGTTTATAAAAGAGACATGCCAAGTTTGAATTCTATTTATAGAATCGTACAATCCTAGCTCTTTCTCCTTGTTTCCGAGTCCAGCAGTTACGAGAATCGCAAGTGTTACAGACCTGACAGTTTAGTTATATATGTAAAGCGTGACCAAGGTAACAGAACAGCGGGATGAGACCGTACAGGTGTACCTGATTGCCTCCGTGGTCAATCATAATGCCATAAACACTGTAAAAGAGCCGCTTGTGGTTTGTACATAACTACTTTTTGCTACCTTATCAATTAGTTCCGCGAGGAATGGGTGAACTCGAAGATAAGGCATGCGCGATCGTAACTCTTTTGTATGGGTAGATTTGGGTTAAATTCTTCCTCACTCGGAAAAAAAACTAGCACGGCGGTTGGCGAAACGTACCTTTGAGAAGCAAACAATGCTTAACCATCGTGATTTCATGCAATTGCAAGATACTACAACATTTCCTTTTATGGCTTTTTTCCTTCAGCCGCTGTGCTGGGTTCCTGACTGGTCACCATGTGTACTGTGACGTGATTGGCAGTCATAATTAGATTGCGACAAATACCTTGAGTCTGAAGAATGCTTTTTTGATGTTGCAATGTTCAATAGCAATAGAATGCGAACCTGTATATCAGCGTGATAATACCATGAGTGTTGTCGATCATAATCAGACAATGGCATACTTTGGATTCATACAATCATTAACGGACACATGACACAAGTATAACATCCTATCATTTTCCGTTAAGGAATTATTTTAATATCACTTTTGTCCAGTACCATTCCTGTCCACCCAAGCTACATGTTTAAATGAGTATGCAGTTCCAGTTAATATTCATACTTGCAGCTGACTGCTTTCCGGATTTCTTGGGATGTTATGGTGGTCCTGGTTGCAGAATTGATCATTTCATCGCTTTTCTGCACTGTAACGTGAGCTTGTGTGCTCTGTGTGACAAAATCGGCTCCAACTTACCGACTATGTCAAGTTCGATGTACTCAGTCTTCCCGGCGCTGTCCTGGCACTGAAGTTTTCCGCTGTGGTCGGCAGCAGACACCTCTCGTATCTCCACCTGCCAAGCGTGCCTACCATCGCCCAAAGGGTACTGAATACTGTTCGGAATCTGCATCAAAGTAACAAAAGAGTATCAGAATGGCATTCGCCTGTCAAAAAAGGGTCTTCCCATCAGTTTCATATGTGTATCATAACTCTCCCACCCATCGCACGTCCGGCACTTCCGTGCAACCCCTTACCAACCCCTTACCTCGGTCACTGGTGGCTATAAGTATGCAAAAAATCCCATTCTAACGAAACGACAAAAGTAAGATAGGGATGTTCACCTTTAACATTTTTGTAAATCACCTGTAAGTGCCGTTATTGTATCAGACACCTCAATGATAAACAGATTGTCTCACCTCCATGCCATTGATGTTGAAAGGGCCTCCAGACGCGTTACTGACTACTGGCTCCTGTGTCATTCTGCACTCCACGGTCACGTTCTCTGTACCTTCCCTGACCCGGACCGTCCTCCGGCTGATGCTCAGATCTGTCCGCATCGTCATCTTGTCCAATCCTGGGTACAACAATGCATATGTTGAATGATATGTAGCAATTGGTTGAAATCGATGCTTCTGTGGCTGTGTTGATTAAGATGGGGTATTGATAAGGATGTAAGATGATCAAAATCTTGAAGTTATGTAGTTTTGTTCGTTGACAAATATGCCAGATTTAAACTAAGCCAAAATGAGAATTGTTGTTCTCTTACACATCAGCTGGTGATCATGGCCATATCCACCATGATCCATTTATGTGTGTCTATGGCATTTTTCCTCCCCTCTTGATTTTTAACCAGGAATGCAAACCTATCATAGCTCCCGAGTCTTGCGGAGAGAGACTCGGGAGCTATAATAGGTTTGGATTCCAGGCTACTTAATTTTGGCAGTTCATTAAGAAATTTTCACAGTATTTCATACCATGTTTAATTATGTTCTAACTACGGGTAACTTGTAGTGAACACGGCGTTACACTCACGCGGTAAGCATACGGGGACGCTCCCGTACCAATTCCCATTGGCGCAGGTAACCCGCTCAGACCCGTGCAGCTCGTAACCTACATCGCAGTAGAACGTCTGGATGAAGGTGTCTGGTTCTGGCTGGCGCTGGACGGTGCTGTAGCCATCAGTTGGGTCCTGAAGACGCCGGCTCTCACACGTCTCTACATTGAAATTGTTGGCACAGAAGACTTAAAGGCATAGACAACCCCAGGAACAAACAAGTATTTAGAAACACATTGAAAATGTAATTTTTAAGCTCAACCCAAGGTTTCTTAAGAGTCGCCAAGTTGAAGTTTGTCTTATGGTTGCCATATAACAGTGAAATCTTTATTGACACAACAAACGTACAGCGACGTTCGTAAGGTCTACTACATCTCTACATACAGACAGTGAAATGAATAAAATGTATATGAATTAAGTAAATCAACATGTTGAGTCCAGCGTATCACAATTGGTTAGGTATACAGTAAGGGTTATCTCCCCTAGAATATAGTTTAATTTATCTATCGAATGGGATGTATCAACTTCTTTTGAACAAACGGAGAGAAAAGTGATCAGCTTTGTGTGTTTATCATCATATCGTAAGCAATCCATTATAAAGTGACGTTCATCCTCAATCTCATTTGGACAGAATGGACAAAACCTCTGATCACGGGGAATTCTATTATATCTTCCGCCTTCTGCGCTTACATGTCACACCTGGCTGTAATTAATCTGAAGGGTACTCGGGGGTTTATCAGAATGTTGATGCTGAATAATGCAACTGCTGCCTAGTCCGGGATCAAGCTGCCAATACAATTACATTCTTGGATTCAGAAAAATATCATTAACCGCCTCTGGAGTTGCCTATGGCTTTAAGTACATGTATGGTCCGTCAATATTTCCGAAGAAGATTTTCATTCCAAGCGTGCCTGACGCGTGTATAAGTATGGAATACAGTTGAAATGTTAAGGCCCTGTCACACTTGTGTGTGTATTCAAGTGCGCATGAGTTTCGCAGTAACATTTTTTTGGTTCATGCAAATTTTGCGGAGAGGAAGTTGTTTTCTACTTTGACCGATCGTCATGCAGTCTTGTTATCAAACCAAAGAAATCACTTCTTCGGCTGCAAACTTAACCTGAACCGAAAACATGTTAATACGCAACTCATGCGGGCTTGTATATACAGAGGAGTGTGACACGGGGCTTAAGCTCAAGAGAACGCGTAACGGGGTGGGCCCTATAAACGCTTTTTCATGCGCTCGAACTCACGGCGCTCCATCGGTAGTTGAAAGAAAGTGGTCAGTTTTGGGCAGATAAAATTTGGACACATCAATATTAAGAACATATTTGAGTACGAACTTTATTCATACGGTTCATGAACCCTTCTCGCTCTACGTTACAAGCGGTAAATGCTGCGAGATATTTTCTTGTGAATGCGCCTTCCAATTTTGTGCTACGCTAGATAGCGGGAGGCGTTTCATTTTAACTCAAGACGCGCTAGTATTTTTGCTCTCTTTAGAAGTTAGTCGTAAATCTAAGTAAACAGAGATAAGAACAGGATTCTCTGATATTCTAGCAAATCACTATGTCAATCATCATATTCACTTAAGCTATCTTGAAATTACAAACATAAATGAAAAAAATTCCCGTCATTTACCAGTATAGTATTATTATTATTTTAGTATGGTCTCTTCAATCGTTCAAATGAGGTCATTTGCATAATTGATATGTATCAATATTCCTCTCTTTCTCAGTGATAGATGCCACATCTTTGAAAGTGTTTTCATGGAACACAGCAGATTTTACATCATTTATGCAAATTATCTCCTGCATAATCAGCACCTTACAGATGAAACCAGAGTTCTGTTTTTCAATCGCCCAACTAGACATGCCAGCTGTTGACCTATTGACCTAGAACCCAGGACCCCAGCCGTGAACCACTACAGTGAAATATGAATACTTAAGTATATGATGCAGCAGTGCCAGAAGTTTTCCTCTGTGCATCTCATTATGTTAATCATCACTAA
The DNA here is from genome assembly GCA_035149815.1 of Branchiostoma lanceolatum. Classification (NCBI taxonomy): domain Eukaryota; kingdom Metazoa; phylum Chordata; class Leptocardii; order Amphioxiformes; family Branchiostomatidae; genus Branchiostoma; species Branchiostoma lanceolatum. Next base: position 483,409 of record CM068874.1, read on the forward strand.
AGGTACCTGCATACCCAAAACCTTGCTTGGGTAATTACAAGCAAAAAGGTCCACTGCAGTTCTAAGCAAGCCGTTAGGGGGCTCAAACTTACGTCACTTACTTCCTGCCCCAAGAGCTATCCACCACTCAAAATTCATGACCATAGTATTTGCACAATTGACCACAAACTTTCAGTGTATTAATAAACTTTCCTCCTTTATTGTTCAAATTATCTCCTGAATTGCAAAATTAGTATTTAATTATATAAAGCATCATCCAAGCTTTCTACATGCCAAAAATCATGACCATTCCCCTCAAAACGACTATGGGCCTAAATTTACACCACTTACTCCCTGTTTCAAAATCTATCTAGTACTAAATAATCATGAAACCGGGGCCTCCAGAAAATTTGACCTCAAACTTTACAGCTCCGATGCAGTACTTAAGGTACCCGCTAGGAGGCCCATTATTGCAAGAAAACGCCGGGTAAACCATTTTCGAACTTTACCTACCTTCCCACAACCGCTACTCACCTACCGAAAATCATGAACATCTATTCACAGTTTCCCGAGTTATGCTCTTCACATTCATACAGACCCACCCTACAGCTGACCTAGCTGAACTTAACGTTCTCGGCGAAGGTAAAAACGAGTTCAACATCGCCAAACTCCGTCTACTTATCGGGAATATCTTCGACTTCTCTCTATAAAATGTCATTTTCATAGACGGTACGAATCACATGTTACTTATCTTTGGACCTCGCAGCGAGTTCGCTCCGACGGTCCTGCCACTTTCACGGCCGCTCCCGTGGGAAAACAACGTAGTCAGACGGAGTCTCTGTCTTATTAACGGGCGGTAAAATCAGTCCTGAAGGTTGCCGTAATGAATGCCTCACTGATTTTTGAGTCAGCAGAGTCTCAGAAGACTCCACATGCCCACATATGTTCAACCAGACGGGCCGGACTGGCCAATGCTGGAAAAATGATTATCGGTTAGTTCTCACCTTTACTACAGGTAGGAGGCCGGGCTGACCAGACTCCATATTGACAGGCTATGCTGGTAGGTCCTGTGAGGCTGTATCCTTCGTCGCAGGAAAGAGAAACAACGTCACCATTCCGACGACCTTGTCCACTCAATCTGACATGCTCTTGCACATCTAGCATGGGGCAGGTCACTGGAAAATACCAGTTTATGGTGGGTCACATAAACAGATTTGAACTGAGATGATACACCAGAGCCGGACTTTCATTACATTCGTTATGGACGGAACGCATATGTTTGACCTGATACACTTCAACAGTACATTGAATTTGTAACAGGAATTATCGCTGAAATTGCACGAGGTTAGGGCTCAGCCGATCTGTGATATATGTACCGATAAATAACTGCTAACTGTTACTAGAAATGTTCTTGGAAACATGTGAATTCGCCCGTAGATATTCACATCAAAGACGAAAAAGAGTCAACGTAACGTTACATGTAGTCGCCTCAAACTCAGTCCAAACCGCTCGTTGTCCTAATCATGGACTCACCTTGGACCGTGACATAGATCGCGTTACTGGATCCATCGAATGTCTCACAGATGTACAACCCTGTGTCGCCAGCTTGTAGATTTGTCATAAAAAGTCGCTGCCATAATAACGTCTGCCCGACAAGCCTCTGTGAATGGCGGATAGTCGGACTGCCGGCCTTCTTCCACCGCGGATCGTAGTAGCTAGGTAAGGTGTTTAAGCAGTCCAACTGGAGATCTTGTCCTTGTTGAGCCACGACGACTTGGCTAATGGCTACTGTTGGCCATACCTTTACTGGGTGCACGTGGCTGTACGGAAACTCTGGAATACAAAGAGTGGAATTTCGTCCATATCGTCTTAGGAAGCAAAGGCATAGTTTGGCGTGATCCAACGTTAAAGACCGGGACTGCGAATTCTGCGTTTCAGAATTTTGCCACGAACGTTCAGGCCATCCAAGACCCCTATAAAACCACAAAATATTGTATACGGTACGATTATACGGCTTGAACATAAACGGAACTGAACTAGAGACTTAAAACTTCAGAATTAAAAACATTATGCCATATTACGTGTAGTGTAAAGTGTATGAGTGCTTCTGCTACGAGATATCCAAAACCTCACCGTTTGAACAAAGTGAGTTCTGGTTGATATTACACGCTGTTGTAACGCACACTGGGAGTCTAGTCTGCCATACTCCATTCAGACATCGGACCTTGTCCGGGCCCTCCATCCGATAGTTCTTCTTACAGATGTACGTGACTGGAGCCAGGTGAACAGCCCTTTCTGGCAATTCTCTGTCGGCATTGGCTACCACTGGCGGCCAGCCTTCACAAGATTCTACGTAAGAGGTAAAGTAGATTTAATGTTGTCAACTCATCGGCCTTGCCAGGCCAAAGGTAGCTTATATAAAGTTACAGACTAGCAATCCCTGCTGAACTATAGCATTTACATTTACATTGCAAATATGTACATGTAACGTTGCATACGCTGCTCTGACGAAGCGAAATAATAACCTTTACTCATATATCAATAGGTCCTATTCTCTTACTCCCATGAATAGGACAGCGAAACAGAAAACGGAAACTTATTTTAAAGGCAGTTTTTAGTTAATGCTAACGCTGGGTTAGATTTCATGGGTTGGGGGGAGCAAAAAGATCTTTTAAAGTCATTAAGAGGCCTTCGTCCAGAAAATTTTAAATATAGAACATTTTTCTCATTATATCCCATACCAACTTTCCTACTGATAGACCTGCATAACGTGGCACACGGAAGGGTACCGCTAAGATAGTCTTTATATAATAGGGCACAATCCTCCGTTAAGTAATTATGGTGTTAGCAGCGTGGCTTAAGTTTTCATACCCTCTTTAACTACCGACCTGCCAAATTTAAGACCAATCCATCAAGAGGATATTAATTTGTAGGTGCGAACACACTTGACAAAAACAAGTTGTTCGAAGTATGAAAGTGTCATCTTACTTAGCATTTGCTCATTAATGATTTAAATGAGGCCCTGATTTTCATGATTTATACATAATAATGTTCAAGTTTACTTGACTTCCAAATGCTGAAAGAATGAAATTCCCATCTTCCACTTCGGAATCATAGACTTTTCTTATCAATTATGCAAATTAAGTCTTCATTTCCATCATTGATATCTTTCAATACTCCTCTCTATCTCAGTTACAGGCAGTATGGGAAGCCGGAGAAAACCCAATTACCGCAGATCTACAAAAGCAAAGGACAAAAATGACCTGTTCTACAATTCCATGTTTTCTGAAATATTACGTTTAGTTACAATGTTTTTTTTTCAAATTCCTACGGTGTAAAAAAAGGCATCATCTCGCACACACTAGCAGACGACATGCCAAATTACATACCAATGCAGAAAAGCGACCGTGAGTTACTGCTGCGAACGTACGGACAAAACTAATTACAGTGCTCTTTCAGGAGGTGACCCTCCTTTCCAGAGGTTAAAAGATCATGTTGTTTCATATCCCCGGATTATATATGTTAAGAATGCATGAATGCAGACGTACTGCCCAAACAAAACTAGGAGGGGTCGGTCAGTTGAGATTGGTCGTTACCTCTTTAACAAGAGTTCGGAGACATCATATCTCCATGAACTATTATGATTATGTAAATGGCTCTACATTTACATAATCTATGCTTGATCATGTACGCCATTAACTAACTTGCACATGTCGTAATATTGATCGTTCAATCATCTACCACTTGAATTAGGACGCTTTGCATTAATTGTTCAAATTATGAATTGATTTGCATAATTGGTATCTGTTAATGTTAAATGTATTCGAGTACTATTCCTTTGTTCAGATATTGTCCATGACAAAAACGACCATACAATTACAGAGCAAGTTGCTAGGTGGCCAAAACCTACACCACTTCTTACTTACACCGCGAAAAAACCATAGCACGCTCAGGTTAAAAACATGAAAGGTCACATACAAGGGTCATAAACTCGACCTTGACCTTTGTCTTCCCATCACCTACCCACATACCAAATATCACCATAATCCACACAGAGGTTCTTGAGTTTTGCTGACTACAAACATCCGGAAACCCACACACACAGACACACAGACACGCACACTGGTCTGTGGGTAGGTATGGGGAAGACGAAGGTAAAAGTCGATTTTGAGACACCCCCCCCCCCCGTGTCCGACCTTGCAATTGGTAGTGAAAGCAGAACTTCCGGTTTTTGTATCTGTTGACCTGGATAAGCTATGGTCTTTTGATTGTTTTGGTGCCAGATAGCTTTTGATAAAACAAGAGTTCCACGACCTCATATCTCCATGAACAATTCTACTCATGCAAATGACTGACACATTTGCATAATATATGCTTGGTCATAAACACCTTTATCTAACTTACACATGTTGCAATATTGACAGTCCTATAATTTTCCAATTAGATGAATTATGGTGTTTTTGCATTAATTATGCAAAGTAGGAATTAATTTGCATAATTGGTATCTGTTGATGCTCCACTTTCCATAAACTACATATGTTACATGTATTTGAGTCTGATAATGGAAAACATTGCAAATATAGATTTTCCTCATTAGCTATGCAAATCAAGTCACAATTAGCATAATTTGCACTTCATTATGTATATCTCTGTCTAAGCTACCTGCATACTAAGTATCAAATTGACAGTCCTATAATTTTCCAATTAGATGAGATATTGTGTTTTGCATTGATTATGCAAATTAGGAATTTATGTGCATAATTGGTATCTGTTGATGATCCACTTTCCATAAACTACATACGTTAAGGTTCCGGGTCGGAGTTCAATTGTGACCGGGGGTTGGGTCATGACCCGGTAATCTGCCGGAAGTGCGTGGTCGTCACCCTGATTTCTGCCCGAGATTGCTTGGTGATGGTTTTAGCTGTGCATGAATATTTTGAATCTTCTGAAAAGCCCGTGAGTTGTAGTATTTTTGGGCGCGGTGCAGTTGGTTCGCTATCGAAGCCTTTTTTTGTATTAGTCCGCGGGAACGGTGATGCGGTTTTCTCGCCTGATGACCCAAATAGCATCGTTTTTAATGCATTTTCACCGAATTTGCGTCATCGGAGATTGCGAAAAAGTTATCACATGACTTTTTTATTTTTTTCATTTTTCAGAGACACCATTTACTAAGCTTTCTCAGCATATATGCCGTGACCCCAGGAAAACTCGTTTTTTCCGAGCATGTTCGATCAAAAAAGTGTAAAAAAATGATAATTTTCGGATGCCAAATTTACATTTTACCATGGTTTCTACCCAAAATAAAGGGACAACGGACAATACCGATAAATACATCGGAAAACAGCAGAAAACCGCTTTTCGACCATGTGATTACATTTTCCGTCCTACTTTTCTCGGCGGAATTGTAGCCCTTCGACCTGAGGGTGTCGGCCTACATACGAAATCGCAAAAAAACTCCGGTCCGAGACCTTACATGTATTTGAGTCTGATAATGGCAAACAATGCAAATATAGATTTTCCTCATTAGCTATGCAAATTAAGTCCGAATTATCACAATTTGCACTTCATTGTGTATATCTCTATCTAAGCTACCTGCAAACAAAATATCATGGAAATCCGTTGTTCCTTTGTTCAGTTATTCTCCTTAGAAGATTTTCACAAAAGCGCCCCTGCAGTTCCAGAGGAAGCTGCTAGGGGGCCCAAACCTACAACACTTCTTTATTACATCACAAGCTATCTGCCACCCAAAAATCAAGACGTCCAGGTCAAAAGATACAAAAATGGAAGTTCTGCTGCAGTACCAAGATCACGTACCAGGGGACCCAAAATCGACCTTGCATTCCGGCTTCACTACACCCGCCCACATACCAAATATCATCGTAATCCATCAAGAGGCTCTTGAGTTATGCTGACTGGAGTAGTGCGGAAACACAAACAGACAAACAAACAAACAAACAGACAGACAGACAAACAGACACACCCAAAACAATATCTCCACTTTTCATGGAGATAATGAAGAAGTGGTGTAGGTTCGGGCCTCCTAGTAGTTATACAGTAGCTTGTTCTGGAACGGATTTCCAGCATATTTGGTATGCAGGTAGCTTAGACATATAGAATACAACACGGGGTATTCCGTATCACCCGAGGTACCAGCCCGACCGCGGGTCGGATCGCCCGACGGCCGTAGGCCGGAGGGCGATCCGACCCGCGGGAGGGCTGGGACCGAGGGTGATGCGGAATACAACGTGTTGTATTTTATTTATGTCATACCTTGGTCATACCCACCCGAGAAAACATACATTTCAATGCGGAATGCGCCAGAAGTTGAGGGAGTTTTGTGTCCTCGAACAAGAAACTGTAGCAACATTGATTCCAATCTCCGAATCCGGTATTCGAATTTCCGACGGCCGCACAACCGGCACGCTCCAAATGCGTTCGAAATATTCTATGGAAGCCTGTGTGATAACACTTCCGAACCCTATGTGATCCGGATAGTTATCACACGGTCCGGAACACCCGTATCAGGCCCAGGCATGACATAAAGATATGTACACAATGCGGTACAAATTATACAAATTGGTTAAGTTAGTTAAAAGTGTACATACCTAATTATAGATTATGTAAATGTGTACGTCATTTGCACAATCAGAATAACTCATGGAGATATGAGATCTCCAAACTCTTGTTATTCAGAGTTTTGAAGGTGGTTAGATTGTTGTGAGATCTTAACAACCAATTTGCATATTCTTCATCCTTATACCTCTGGCCATGGCTAACGGAACCTACTGTGACATTCTGGGTACTCTCCATCCCAGACACCCTCCAGAGTACAGGTCCTTGTCGGGGAACCAAAAAGCTCATATCCCTCCTGGCAGCTGTAGGAGACGGTAGTGTTGTACCCTGTTCCGCCCGTTCTGTCCATTCTGCGGATACTGTTGGCGGGGATTCCTGGGTCCCCGCAGTCAACAGCTGTAGGAAAACACGAATGTCAGTAACCTGGCACCTGAACGTCACTGAGCCATGTTAGTAACTAACTGAAGCGCTCACATTGAAGTGTCCTACATCACCTTATTGTGAGTTCCTGTTTTCTCATGTTACGATTCCAAGTACCCTGTGAGCTGGACCTGTTCCAAAGTCTAATCTTTGATAACTACCAACCGAAACTTAGGACCACCATACAAGACAAAACTGCATTCTTGGATATGTTGACAATTATAGACGCCATCTTTTCTCACCTTTGCTGCGATCAACTGCGATCCAGCGCAAAGGTTGAATATGGCAGTACTACAGCAGTAATTGAAACCTAACAACAGTGCACTATCCATTGATGATGGACCCGATGTTACACCTCTCCCCGGAATAAACACACCTTTACACCTGGGTTGGTGTCCGCTCCACCGCCCATCGCTGCCACAGGTGCTCTGCTCTGAACCGTCCACCAGCGCGAAGCCTTCCTCACAGAAGAACTGTACGGCGTGGCTGTAGGTAAAATCGCTTCCCAGCCAATGGCCGTTAGGTATAGTCGTCGGCCGCCCGCAGTCTACAGCTTTAAGGAGTAAACACAGATTTAGTACAGATTGTCTTTAATGAACAGTCAAGATCTTAACGTAACATCACACGGGATACTCTGTCAATACCAGGTATTAAACGGTCACAAAGTTGTCCTTGTTTTTGTGGGGGTTTTAAATCTTTTATTGGTTTTTCAAATAGAAATAAATGCCATGAGCGAACCATCCAGCGAGAAATGATATTGTACAAGATGTGATGATTATGTATAACGGGGGCCGCCCGAACCTCGCACGCGCCCGAACATCGCACGGATTTTTTACTGATCTTATTTTGCATAAGTACGCCGTGTTTGTGTCCAATGACTATGCTGATAAGGAAGGTAAATAACCCAAGTTCATGCACATAATTGTCATTTACATTCAAAACATATGTGTACATATTCATTTCTTGTTTTGTCGAAAAGTAGTATTTTGACAATAATGATGGCAACGCTGAGTAGAGGGTCACTGCGTAGCTAGACGGCCCGGCACCTAAATATACGACCTGTGCCAAGCAGATACATAAGTCACACAGCTATCATACACATAAGAAAAATAATTTCATAAAACACTAAAAATTTGGGTCTTTAAGTGTTTGTTGAGAAGAAAACCGACCAAAGAAAAACAACGTAAACATTGCTGTCGTCTGACGACGTTGTTTTCCCGCCATTTTTTTGGACCGCGATGGTGGCGGGACGATTCAACGCACAGCTTTGTTACGCTCTAACATGTGATTGGTACCGTCTATGAAAAGGAAACTGAATACAGAGATGGCGAAGATGTTTCCCAATAAGTAGACGGAGTATTGTTGATGTAAGCGGTGTCGTTTTTTCGTAATGATTTCGTAAGTCGGGCCGCATTCAATACGTACGTCGGGCCGCGTAGTAGCCTATTTCCCCGTGGGAACATGAGCTGGGATGCGCTAGATATAGCCCTTCTCACATGACGTTAGAAGTGCACACAGTCAAAATTTTCCGGTCAAAAGAAAGCTAGAATATAGCAGACTTCAAGCCTTATTTACATTTCCCTAACTTTATCACCAACTTCCGAAGAGAGCAAAATTACCAAAGCGTACTAAGTTAGGCACACTATCTGGCGTAGCACTAAATCAGAAGGTACATTCGTGAAAATGTCTCACAGCGTCTTCCGCATGTAACGCGGAGCATGAAGGGCCCATGAACAGTATGAATACATTTCTTGTCCAAGTATGGTCTTTAGATGAATGTGTTCAAAATTCATTCATTAAAACCTGACCACTCTCTGGCAACCAGCAATGGAGCGCCGTGAGTTCCAGCGCGTAAAAAAACGTCCGATGGTTGGGCACCCCCCGTTAGTGATAAGTACTTACGTCTGAACGTCTGTGACGTCCGTAACGGTTATGTCCAGTGTTTTGTCAGTCAGTCATAGTTACAGACAAAAAAGTTTGAACAAACTGTCCCATCTGATACAAGATCAAAGACAATCTGAGAGAAACAGCTACATACAGACTTAAGAGACATTTTGTACGTCTGGACATAGAGGATGCACGCGTATTGCGACTTGCAGGGAAAACTATTTTTGAACAGCAAGGAATCCAGGGAGAGGATTATTTTCAAGTCGCTCAGAAATCAGGTCGCGTAAATCCTCAATGGCCTCTCTTTTATTAACAGCGTTGTCACTACCCTGAAGGCACAACACAACACAAAACAACACAACACAATGCAAAACAACACAACACAAAACAACACAACACAACACAAAACAACACAACACAAGAAAACAATCTGTTATCTAAGTATATAGAAAAAAGCCACACTTTGACGAATTACTGGGAGCTACAGACCAGTACTCCATCAGAAGACCATCAGAACGCCTACCCTGACACTGCGGGGGTGCCCCGCTCCATGTCCCGGCCGCCTGACATATGCGACGCGCTGTCCCCACCAGAAAGTAGCCATTATCACACGTGTGGAGAACCTCAGCTCCATATCGGAAGTCCAAGCCGTGTATCTGCCCATGCAGCGGTGCTGAGAGACTTCCACACAACACACCTGGGGACAAACACGAACAGTATGTCATCCAACAGAAGTCGTCCTTTAAAAGTAAATTAAAATATTGTCTTGTACTTTCTTTCTCTTTCGATATCGAGACACGATGTCGACACAAATCACACAAGGAATTGTAACGATATATCCACGTACTAATTCTAAGCTCAGCACATCATAGACTTGAAAATTAGAGGACTTATTCTTTTATAATTTGCAGAAGCAACCACATTCTTAGTTTGTACTGACCAGTCAAATCTTTATACGCAGACGTACAGCCTTTGCTCATTACCTCCGTCAAGAAGGTTATGTTTTCAGTTGAGCCATGTAGAGCGGCTGTTTTGGGTGTGTATATTGGATAACAGCATAACTCGACAAGCTAAGGATGGATCTTCATGGTATTTGGCAGGTGAGGAACAGTTGTGGAGAGGAAGGTCAAGTTTGAAAATGGTGTACCTGGTGTTCTACGGTACTACATTGTACAACAGACTGTATATTTATTTTTTATTTTTTCATTTGTTTGTGAGATGCTGTGGATGGTTCTGCATGATGTTTGGTAAATATGCATGGGTCAGGAAAACGAGGATTTAGTTACGGTTCTGCAGCGGGGCTAGGTTTGAGGTCAAATGTCCTTCAAGTACCATGTTCATGATCTTTAGTAGGGAATAGGTATTTGGGCAGTAATGTAAGTTTGGGTCCCCTAACGGCTTGTTTTGAACTACATTGGGCCTATTTGTATGAAACTTTGGAGGAGGATAACTCACGCAGGGGTTGGTGGATTTTCATTGTTTTTGGTAAGTAGGTATCTTAGATAATAATTAACACAATGAAATGTATAGTATGCAAATCAGGGTCTCATTTAAATGATTGATATTGGTGTTGGCTTGGGCAAGTTGGGTTTTCTAAAACACGGGCCAATTTTGTTTGAGACTTTGAAAGAGAATAACTCAAAAAGGGGTTCACGTATCGTCCGACTTTTTAGTATGTAGACATTTTAATTGATGCATGACATAATCACATGTCGATCATGCAAATCAGGATCTAATTTGCATCATCAATGAGGAGATCTTATAAATCCACTGCGTCCCATGATAGGACTATTTAGAGATGAGATGAACATTTAGAGATGAGATGAACATCGGTAGATAGAAATAATGCTTCGTGACCTAATTTGCATCATCAATGACAGAATGTTATGATTCGATATTGGTAAATGACGGGAATTTCATATTCACGGCATCTGGAAATTAAGGGAAGGTGAACATCGTTAAACATGAAATATACAATTCATGACCTCATTTGCATAACTTAAGAACATGCTGAAATAGCTTTCTTTCAGACAACTTCTGCTATTTGGGTAGAGAAGATGATCAACTAGTATGAATGAGGACCTTATTTGCATGATAAATGGGAAACATCCATAATACATCAGTCAGAAAGTTTAATATCATTTAGCAAAGGTATGAGGTCGCGGAACTCTTTTGATTTCATTATTCAATCATTATTGTCATGATGATGACTCCTGTACTGTGGCCGCCTTCTATCTCTAGACCACACGGATCCTGATATATCATTATATCATGTCAAAATGGTACTATATATGACTTACGTTTGCATGCCGTCGTGGGGGCACTCCATGCTCCATTGAGTTGACAGCTGACCGTTGTGACTTGTCCGAGATGATAATAACCCTCGTCGCAAACATAATGCGTGACACTTCCCACAGTGAAATTCTCGGCGTGATGCTGCGCGTGTGCTAAGGTTGGCACAGGCCCACAAACGCCATACCAGTCGCCATCTACAACATGGACATGTAGGAAGTCACGACGTAGAACAAAAGTATAGCTCTTATTCTCACCAAGATCTCCAGTACGTGGATGAACAGACTAGCTGTTACAGTAATTACCTTCATGACAAATGGAGGAAATGTTTATGTTGTGTCCGTGTGTCTGTTTGTGTTTCCGGATATTTGTCAGCATAACTAAGAGCCTCTTTGTGGATTGTCTTAATATTTGGTACGTGGGTAGGTCTTAAGAAGGCTAAGGTCATGGTTGATTATAGTACTGCTGCAGAACGTTAGGGTTGTGTATCTTTTGCCCTGGATATGCTATGGTCTTTATTTTTGACTACAGTAGCAGATGTCAGGAAAACGTAGTGTAGGTTTTGGGCCTCTTATAGGATTGCTCTGGGTATGCAGGGGTGTTTCTGTTAAAATCTTAAGGATAACTGAAGAAAGGAACGACGGATTTTTCATTTGGGGATACATTTAGATGAAACAGAGATGACATAACTTGATGCTTGTATGCAAATTTGGACTTGATTTGCATACTTATTGAGAGAATTCAATGATTCCATGATAGTACTTATGAATATACATATAACCGATTCAATTTATTACAGGTGGAACATTAACAGACTGACTAGTCAGGAGCCTAATTTGAATGTCTAAAATACGAAAGTCCCATAATTCCTGTGGTGAATGATACTCGTCACATGTGTAAGTTATTCAAAGGTGTATAAATCATGTAATGTGGAGACCATTTGTATAACTCATGATGAAATGTAAACATGGAATTCTGCCAAAGGAGAGGACTTTCACCTGTGCAATATATCTAATTTTGGTAGAGAAGATCATCATACATCGATTATCCTAATAGCAACCTTATTTGCATAATCAGTGCGTAAAGACAAAACAAGAAGCTGACAAGAGCTCTGGACATTTCATGGAGGTTTGAGGTCTCTGAACTGTTTTTCAATACTAGTAGTTAATCTAGATACATCAAGTTCAACGGAAAGTTATGATAGACATCAAGTATTTTCCCCCATATGCCGTCATTGTGTGAATCGAATGCAGCTACATGTACATTCAGTGGTTGATTGGCCAGTATTTTCTGATTTGAAAAAAAAAGAACAAAGATCAGAGATCAAACTGACCGGAAACAGGTCCATGGCAGACTGGCTCGTCGCCGCTCCATTTCCCGCTGCCCATGCACACACGTATGCTCGCCCCGACCAACACGTAGTCTTCAATACAGCCATAGATAGCCTGAGCTCCCATCTGGTCCAGGGCATCAAACGGTGGGAATCGGACGGTCATGAGACGAACAAACCCGTGTTGAGGGAAAGCTGGTGGATAACAACGGGTTTCCCCTAATGAAAGGAAAGATGTTGTAATACTAGTGACGTTACTGCAAGTTCATTTATATTCGCTGGGACTGACATCTTGACTGATTGCCAACCCTCCAACGAACTAAAATGGCAAGCAAGAAATAATCTATACTTCTACATTGTTGACAACTGACACTGAGAGACCACAATAGTATTACAGTTAGCTTCCATACGGCTATTGGGGTTCTTCGGAGGACAGGGTAGTTAGCTTCCATACGGCTATTGGGGTTCTTCGGAGGACAGGGTAGTCGGCACATGTTCTGGTAAGTTACCTGGGCTGGGAATGAGTTATCGGAGAGTTGTCGGAGGCCCCGGGGGAGTCATGGGTAGGTTGGGAACTAGTTGGGAGTAGGTTAGCAGCGGTTATGGCGTGGTTGAGAGTCAAATATGTCGTGATTTTTTTGTGCTTAGACAAGCTTATATATCTAGCACTCTCTTCAACCGAAGAGAGGAACAACAGCTGCTTTATAAAGACAATTAGAGGCAAGATAATGTCAGTAGTATTCTCCTCGCGGAAGACGATTACGCCGCCGCAAAAATGCGCCGGTCTCAACGCCACAGGTGTTCCTTTAGAACTAGAGAATAGATATAATATGTATAGCGACAAGGGTACTCTATGATATTAATATATAACAGAAAAAAGGATAGTTGATTGTTTTGCCAGATTGGTTTCAATTAACATTTATCGGAAAACTCCAGAATTTAGGTGAAGAGGCGTTAGCTGCGAACGTACGGACATGAACAACCACAATACCTCCTTCTCGGAGGTAGCGAAAGAATGTATATCTGAAGCATAAACTTTTCCCCTATGTGTGTGTGTGGGGGGGGGGACTGCACCATCAAACAGGGCGTTTTCACCTGACGTCATAATGTGAGCTCTAAGGGACATTATCGGCAGTAATGCAACAAGCGTTTTCTCTATTTTAGGGGTTGGCAGTGGGTTTTACGAATCAACCGATGCTCCTGGTCACTGAAACCTGCTCCTAATTCAGCGATTTTCCAATAGCTCGTTAACAGGTTAACGTTACATGTAGCTCGCCGGGTTGGCGGAGTTCGCTAAAACAAAGGTACAAAGTCTGGCGTGCTTCGAGCTTCGTGTTGGCCTCGGGGGAAGCCTCTACGAGCGTCGGTAGTCAATATAAGATTTGTTCTGAATCCTTTGAAATTTGCTATTTTGTGTTCTTGAATACTGGCATGCATATTACCGGCTTCGGGTGTTGATGATGCAATGTTTAACAAGTTTAACCGATTACACGACTGTGACTGTGAACTACCAGTTTGAGTGACGTCACAAGCTATGGTTGAAGAAGGAAGAACTTACCATAATTGACGCAGGTCAGACCACATTTGTGATCGCACAGACAACGGTACTCCACATCGCACTCCTCGTCCTTCACGCAGGGCCGCCCGCACGCCTCAGTCAGGCCATAGTAGGAGTCTCGTGCACAAAGGTCTAATGGGGACAGCGGAGACTTCAGCAAGACAACAACTAAATGAACGATTCGTGACGTCATTTTGAGATCACGAAGAGAGACTTCTCAGATCAGAGTAACCTCATGTAGACGTCAGCGTTTAAAGCAAATACTCTTAGGCCGTATTTAGAATAAATGCGATGATTCTTTGACAATCCGATACAATTACATCATATATCTTCCTCACTGGACGTACCTGCAATGGTGGTGTGGTATGTGCCCATGCCGAGCAGCATTACCAGCACGGTAACAGTCAGAGGTACATCCATGGCACCGCCGGACTCGTCTGGGAAACTAAACCCGTGTAGAGTAGAAATACGTGAAGTCGGACAATTGAAGCATGCTGAAAATTCACAACAATAGATAATAGTCTCGTCCCTATCACCTATCAGAGCCCGGCTTATCTATGTTCCTGTGCCGTTACCAACCGGGGTCGTTTTCCGTACGCGTACGTTATCCGGCTCCTGGAAGATCCTGGAACTACTTCGCCATCATCTCCTACGCGTTAACAATCCCACTTTAGTGTGCGCTGTTCAAAACTGAACTTTTCCATACATTCCAAGAAGTGCAGTTTTCTTGTTCTTTTTGTTTATTTAAATGATACCGTTGTAAAGCCTTGATCTTTCAAGGTCCAATCTTGTGTTTAGAATTCCAACGCCTTGCAGTTGGTTTGGGCGGCTTCCTGTCGAGCGATAGGAACTGTTTGTGCAACAATCGTGCATCGATGTGACCTACAAACCAGAGTGCAGCATTCCTCTGCATACTTAGCCTGGGTGCCAGACCACCGCGCTCCTGGAGCTAATCCCTCGGCAGGGGAAGCAACTCGCGCCGCCGCCACAGATAGCACACGGCCCACTAATTATCTCTCGCGCTAGCGCGATAGAAATCCGAGTTCGGCTGCCAAGCGCTCCCCGGTGCCAATTCTATCCCTACTACTAGTACTAGGTCTTCCCCACCAAAAGGGCTTATCATCGCATCGCGAGAAAGGTCTGGTATCCAGGCTAGTGCATACTTCAAGCTGTCAATTTGTCTCCGTTTGTAAGGGACTTTCTGTAGATCTCCATAGGTAGGGGAGAGACAGCACACGTTATGGCAACATCTCTAGGTTCCTTTTTATACAGGTATATATTTATGTTATGTATTTATTTCTATTTTCATTTTTAGAATGAGAATTAAAAATCTTGAGAAAATTACAGCAAGAAGAGTTTATCTCATCATAATAACACACAGATTCCCAACTTTCCTCTGAAAGGAGAGCTTTAAATTTATCGATATTGCCTTGATTGATTGATTGAAATATTGGTAATTGTGATATAAGATAAAGGTAGGTGATCTGATATATCAGTTACAAGAAGACCTGCTGAGTGAGTATTGACCATAGAGTTTGTCATAATGTTGTCTACAAATGAAGCCGATCTATTTGTTTTCTGCACGGCTTCATCCCGAGCAAAGTTATCACCAATAAAACAGGAGACAAGGCTTGGCTTGATGACCGGTTTGATGACCGGCTCAAAACTCAAAAGCAAGGGTATCTCTGGCAAGTTGCTGACCTGGATCTTGCCTATCTGCTAAATCGCTCCAAGGAAGTCGTCCTATCCGGCCAGTCATCAACTACCACACTTATCAAAGCTTCTTTTCCCCAAGGCTCCATCCTGGGGCCCCTGTTATTCTCAGTTTTCATTGTAGACCTTGGGGTGAATTAAACCCCTTATACCTGTATGCAGATGACTCTACTCTGCATTGTGTAATCAGAACAACCAATGACAGTAGCACTATTACTGCCAGCCTGAACAGAGACCTTGAAAGAATGGGAAATTGGGCGGACAAATGGAAAGTGATTTTTGAACCCACAAAATGTATGGCCATGACCATCTCTCGCAAGAGGTACTCAACTAGGACAGACCTTTTCTTTGGCAACACCAAACTGACTGCGAAAGATGAGCTAGAAATACCACTACTAGGACGGTAACAATTAGCAGTAAGCTCACCTGGACCAAACACATCTCCAACATTGCTAGAGCTGGTCAGAGGCTTGGAACTATGAGGCGAGTTGCCCACAAGCTCAACGCCAAAGGAAGAGCGACAATGTACAGGGCTCAGCATCATGGAATATGCATCACTTTGCTGGATGAGTGCCCCTTCCACCTCACTAAGGCTCCTGGACTCCATCCAGAGAAAAGCACTCCGCATCATCGGTGTGAATGACCAACAGGCCAGACTCGCACTTATCATCCCATCACTTCACCCCAGACGTCAAGTGGCCGCTACAGCCTTACTTTACAAGATGTACTGTACACCAACCTGAGTGCCCACCAAACCTGAAGAAGTTGCTACCCGTCCACACGGCCAGGCGTACAACACGCTCCAGCCTAGCTATGTCAAGACACGCACTCACCGAACCTGTCTCCAGAACTCATACAGCAGGCAGGACATTCATACATGCAGCAATCAGCACCCGGAATGCGCCCCCGGACAGTGTGGTTCCCGAAACGTGTGTGAATGGGGACTTGTGCCTATCGCTAGCGCGCTATCTCTTAAAAAAAAGCAAGAAAAGTTGGCAGCTGTGAACCACTGATTGGTCACTGAATGCTATATTGAGTTTCTATCTTAGCATACATGATAGTGAATATTGTTCACAGCAGCATGCTATGGAAAAAAGACCCTTTTCCACTGCAGAGGAAGAAGATGGAATTTCAATGAATGAATAGGGATTCAACCATGTCGTCCTCTGATTACATGACAAGGTCATTTAGTTCAATGAACTCGAAGCATTCATGTATTAAGAGTTCTCCACCTAGTATTCTTTTTGATTTGATTTGATTTCCCTATGAGTTATCATCTTTATCAAATTTGGACAAAAACGCCCCGTTATTCCTGAACTGACCGCTAGGGGGCCCAAACTTATGTCACTTATTTCCGAGCACGAGAGCTATCTGACGCTCAAAAATCGAGACCATAGCATGTCCTCAGCACGACATATCGAAAGCAGAATTTCCGCTGCAGTACCTAGAGAAGCCGCTAGGGGGTCCAAAATCTAATCATTTCCAATTTTTGTCACACCATATCATTGCACAAAATGTGAAACTAATCCATCCTGCCGTTCTCAGGTTATCTTGTTGACCAACAGACACAGTTGTTCAAAGTATGAATGTCTCATCTTAGCGATGAAGGCTATTGTAGCATCTGCTCATAAGTTATGTTCATGACGCCCTGATTTGCATGATTTATATCTTCAACTTTGCTACTTACTTTACTTTGGTCGAGCTCCCGCTCGAACCAAGCTTGAAAGCGCTCTCCACTTCACCCTGTCTTCCATCCGGGGTTTTGTTCACTTCTGTAAGGTCTGCAAATGTCAACTAAGTCTGTCGAGTCGGACAGCAGCAAAATATTCCCTTTCCACCGGATAGATTCAACCTGTAATTAACTAATGATATTCAACCTTCTTGAATTGAATTTTCTGGATAACGATGCTTGACTGATAAGCGATAGCCCAGTCATGAAAGGGAAAGTCGGATGACTAACCACGGAGCAAGCGAAAGGCATTGAGCCAGCGGTCACTACGGTGGATGGTACTCAGGCTAAATTGGCCACTGATGGTAAAACAAATCCGAACTAATACCAAAACGGAACAAGCGGCTAAAAAAAGTGCTTCAAAAGATTTGAAAACCCTTATTACCTCCGGTAAGGAGGGTCACCTCCTGGAGGCGTATTATAAATAGAGTTGTGCGCACGTTCGCAGCTACAACTCACGATCCCTTGGCAATGTTGGCTGCATTGTCGTCTGCTAGGATGTGTGAGATGATGCACGTTGTCTTTTTTTTAACACCGTAACAGCTTTTATCGGCAATGTGATATTTTAAAAGGCACCCCTATCTTGACGGGCTTGTCGAACAGGCCATGATCTGGTAAGGCTTTTGTGGGTGTGCGCTAGTAGGGTTTCTCTCAAGCAGATATTGGGTAATGTGTTGTTTGAATTTCTTTAAAAAAATACTTGTTTAGCAGCTTAATACCAGCTGGCGCAAGTCTGGCTCAAATTACGTAGGGAGCCGGAAGCCGGAGCCTGATATCTGTGGGACTCCAAGCAGATATCAGGCTCCGGCTTCCTACACTGCCTGTAAACTGAGAAAAGGCCCAATACACAAGCATTTTCCAAGCACACTTTTCTGACTCAGCGGAGTCAATTTTGGACTGTGTAAACAGAAATTAAGGGGAACTCAAGTCCCCTTTTCACAGACTCGACTTGACAACCTCGAGACCATGCTCAGGTCAGGGGTCAGATGAAAATCAGTGAAATCAAGTTGGTGCAAATTTTGACATTTGTTTCTTTTTACTCTTTATGCCATGAATTTTGTGCACTCTGTGGTGCAGGTTGGTCATGCTTCAAAGCGAGACAATACTGCTGTCGTCACACCGATGGCGCAGCTGGGCATTCCAAGTCACCTCGCGGCCCTGTGTGTAAACATGACGCACATGAGTCGGACTTCGGCTGAGTCTAATCCAAATGTGCTTGGAAATGCATGTGTAAACTGGGCCTAAGAGGTCTCGATTGATATCACATATGCGGATAAATATATAATTTACATTATTGATTAGCTTCTTCCAAATTCTGCAATAACTAAATTGCCATCATTTACTACTCCGGAATTGTAGCCTCCTTGGTGGGACATATCTCAGTGATCAAGGAGGTCTATATAACCTCATTGCAGTAATCAAGCGACACAAGGCCGAATTACCGTTATCGCGGACTAATACCAGGAAGTTACCCGACGGCCAACATTCCAGTCCGCGCGGAGCGATAGCAAGACCACATAGCTCCATATAATTTATAACATGGTAACAAGATTGTTCGGTATATATCTTTTTAGATATCTACAGATATATAATATAACTTCAAATACAGCTTTAATATGTCTTTTAGGTAGCTTGCACCAATTACTGTTAACGTTTATTCGTCTTTGATTTACTGAATTTCACACGGGTTTGGGGCCTCAGTAAGATAGCAACGACACGGGACGCCATCTTGTGTTTTTCGGCGGACTCCAGATAAGGGAACATCTCCTGACCATATCCTTGGAATTTTGCACGTTAAAAGGTAAAGTTGCTGTAATGTTGTGGTTCATAGTGCCGTAAGTTGTGTAATTTTCGCTTGGAAATGGTGGTAGCGACACCGAACACCGCAGCAGAACGGGAGATTTGCATATGTGAAAACCTCCAAATGTGGGATGCTCTGACGGGTACTAAACGCTGTGTTGTAGCAAGAACCCGACGTTATTTTTGATCATACAGTTCGCATCCTTTCAAGATATGTCCAGAAATGTTCAATAAGTCCTACTGGAAGAAGTCATTTCAGGAGGATATTTTTTTAATGCTATGTAACGTTAGTACACGAAGAAACTCTTCTTTGTTGCAAGGAGGTTTGTTGGTAGCGCCGTTTGCAAGGAGGCGCAAATAATACACCTTTGTAATAATGATATTTGGAGGATATTTAACGTCGTCTTGAGTATTGTAGAGGAGAAAGACAAAGGGGAAGTAAAGCTGGGAAAATTCTGGCCATTTTAAGGCAGCAGAACATGTATGTATAAACAGTTGGGAAAAGACAACGCTTATAATAAAAGTAGTATATGTGACACCCCCCCCCCCGCCTTGCCATGTTGGACCATGACCTCATGCGGAGGTCAAATGCACTGCAGCTGGCTCAAATGAAAGGCGCAACGGAAACCTTAATTTGATCAATCACATCTCCGTCATCACTGATTTCATGGATGGTCACCCATAGAAGGGAACTTTCGGTACTTTTGATTTGTGAAGCTATCACATAGTCAGCTCTGGTGTTTGACCTTTGAATGTACATGAAGGATCATGACATATCAGTTTAGTACTTAAGTATATACCAAGGTATACCATGATTACTTTATTGGATATTGCAGTGTTGCCACAATTTTTACTTCGGGAAGGAGGGTGACCTCCTGATGGAGTATTAAAAATGATGTTGTTTGCACGTTCGCAGCTATGACTCACGATCCCGTTGTCGCATTGATGTGTTACTTTTAACTTGGCATATCGTCTGCTAGGTTGCATGTGATGATGGCAACATGATGCAAATTGTCTTTTTTATTTAACTGCTTTTATCGTCCATGTAATACCTAGAAAACACTCCTATCTTGGAACAGACCATTAGTTCTGTAACGTTTTGTGAGTGGGCGCTGGGAGGTTTGCTACTACTAAGGCCACAGCAAGTAAATGTTATGGATGACATCAGCGCGCACATTGATTTTTCGCCTGAAAAAACTATTTTTTTTCAACATACCGAACATAGTACAATATGTCACAAACTACTGTCAGTTCTTTTGAAGAAACGTTCTAGATGCCATAAAAAGGCATTTGCACATTTAAGAATGGTGAAAACTCTTTGTTAAAAATTATTACCTTCGCCGAGAAGGTTATGCAGAGGGTAGCGTTTGTATGTATGTGTGTAATGTACAGCATAACTCGAGAAGGCTTCGATGGATTGTCTTGATATTTGGTAGGTGGGTAGGTCTTGATGAGACTTGGAAATGATTAGATTTGGGTCCCCTAGCGGCTTGTCACGGTACTGCAGCGGAACTTCCTGTTTTGATATCTCGTGTTCTGGACATGCTATGGAACTGATTCTTAAATGGTAGATAGTTCTTTGGACAGAGAGTAAGTGGTATGGGTTTGGGCCCCCTAGCGGCTTTTTTGGTTCCACAACCTCATACCTTCGCCAAATGATTTTAACCATTGTGACTGACGTATTAGGAGTGTTTCTCATCAATTATAAATCATACCAGTTGATTGTCTTAAAATATGACATGTCCAAAGTATGAGCTTAACAAAGTATGAGCTTAACAAAGAAGGTTATGCTAATATTGATCATCAATTATGCAAATGAGGCCCATATAAGCATAATTTGATTCAACGATGTTCACATTCACATAACTTCCCGATGCCACAAAAAAAAGTATTAAATGCATGAAATTTCCGTCATTTACCAGTATGGAATTATAGTAGTTTCTCATTTAAGTGTGCAAATTAGGCCCACATTTGCATATTTTCTATCTTCAACATTCCTCTCTTCCTCATTTACAATTTGTCAAATTTACAAACAGTCATATCATGGCACAAAGCAGATTTTTAAAGTTGCCTCATTAATTATGCAAATTAGAATCTGATATGCATAATTATCGCCAAATCATTCTAAGCATCACACAAGCTATCTACATACCAAAAATCATGACCATCCATCAAGGCCATCTTGAGTTATAGTATTTTCTCATTAATTATGCAAATGAGGTCTTCATTTGCATAGTTCATATCAATTAATATTTCCCTCTTCCTCACTTACATATGTCACATGTTTCATAGTCCTATCATGGAATTTGGAGGATGTATAAACTTTTTCCTCATTAATTATGCAAATTAGATACTGATTTGCATAAAAAGTATCTAATCATGTTCATCATCACTCAAGCTATCTACTTACCAAAAATCATTGCCATCCATCAAGCCCTTCTTGAGTTATTCCCTTTCAAAGTCAGATGCAAAACCTGCTCCTGCAGTTCCAAATGTGTATGCAAGCTGGGGTTGGGGTTTTGTGCGCGTGAGAAATTTGCGCGTGAAAAACTTGCGCGTGAAATATTTGCGCGTGAAAAAATAAATTTCAAGAAATGTGTTAGAAAATTTGCACTACTAAATTCTTAGTCAGAAAAATGTTACCCCATGATATGATTTTGCATCTGTTTCCTGAATTTTGGGTTTGAATTTTATGTCCCTTGGGAATATCTAAGCTGACTCCCAAGGGATTTAAAACCTTTTGGGAGGTTTTAAGCTTAAAACTTGAAATGAGATGACCCACAATGGAATTAAGTATCTTATTGTTGCATTCTACAGTTCAAAATGTTGTTCTTTCAATCTTCAAGTGATTTTTAAGTGATTTCCAAATGTTATGTTTTCACGCGCAAAAAAGTTTGAAATTTGCGCGTGAAAGAAACTGCATGAGAAAACATTAAATTAGGCTAATAGAATGGAGAAAAGCTTCAAATAGTTACATTTTACAATACAAAACCTTATATAAGTAAGTTGACTATGTATTTCTTAAAGATTTAAGTGATTTTCAAATGTTTAGGTTTCAAGCCCCAAAAAGTTTAACTATTCCCAAGGGACTTATTCCCAAGGGACTAAAAAATCAAAAGTTTTCAAACCATAAATTCAGGTGTCAGATGAAAAATTGTATGATGGGATCACATTTTCCTGTCTAAGAAAATTATAATGCACATTTTCTGACACATTTTAAAGAAATTTATTTTTTCACGCGCAAATTCTTCGCGCGCAAATTTTCACGCGCAAATTTTTCACGCGCAGAAAACCCGTTCCCGCAAGCTGTAATAAGATTGCTCCTCGTCACCAACTTACACTGTTACAAGAAGACACAGTGCAGCCCTCATGCCAAACTAAGTTGTAATATAGTCTGTAATTGCTGTGCCATTATTATCAACAACGTGTAATCCGAGTGAACAAATTCGATAACACGGTCAGATGAAGTAACTAATGTCATGCGGTTTGAGTAGACCATTGTGTAACTGTCTGTATGTTGAAGACAGAATAAAAAGACGGGTGATTTCTAAGGCACAGCAATTCAGACAGTTAGGACATAGGACAGCAATAGAGGAGAGCTACTAGTAGAGAACTTCAGCTGAGGAAAAGTGAGCAGAGCCAGCAACATGTACATGTAGTCACCGTCAGTCTGCCTCATGACTCAAGAGACTCCTGTGCCCAGTGTACGGAAACCTTGTCTCTGCCGTCTTGCTAAACAGACCCGGATCTAAATTCATAATTTGATTATTTTAATGTTGACATCAGTGTTAGTTATTGTTTTATTGAAAACAGGGATAAAAGACTTCTTATAATACGGTGTTTTATCGCTTCAACTCTTCTTACATGCTTTATGGTATTCAAGTTTGAAAATGTGTGTCTTGGTTTGTTTTTTTGCCCGCCTTCCTTTTTTTTCGTCCGCGCGCACTAAATTGCCTACTAGTAATTTGCTTAATTGATAAGGAAAGACTATAATTCCGTAGTGGTGAATGATGGGATTTTCATTCTTGCGGCATTTGGAAGTCAACATAGATACTTGACATCTTACTACTGTATCATAGTGTATGGGTCTCGGTCTTCGCAATCCTTTTGATTGATTTTTCTGAAATATGGCAACACAATAGAAAAAGACAAAAACAAACACCTTAGTCACACTGCAAACACCATAACAGAGATTGTGTCCTACGGACTCTTGTTTGAATTAGAAATAATGTACAATGACTCAATCTATTGATGTAGAAGTTGACATGATTTTGTACAGTACCATCAACTTCAAGTATGTCTTCAACTGTTATTCAAAATAGGACAGATAAGATATGCATGTAGATTTGTAGAATAGACATATCTATAAGCATGGTTACAGAAAGCAGGTACAGTCAAACCTGCCCAAGGCGACCACTCGGCGGACCGAGCAAAAGTGGTCACCTTGGACAGGTGGTTGCTTTGAAGAAGATCGACTCACAACATGTTTCCTGGTCGAGGTGTTAATAATACAGTACATGGATGGAAAATGATGTGATTTTAGACAGCATTACCACCACCAGGTTCAATTCTCATTGACACAAGGATCCTCCAAAAATCATATTTTCCGTTATCGTTGTAATTGTTTGTGAACCGTAACACCATGTACAGATTTTCGTCATAATTTTGACTACAGTACAAAACAATGTCTACATCGATGATCTCTGAGTGCCCTCCCGCATTCACACGTCAGGTTGATTATAGTACACACGCTCACACACATAACATCTAACTTCAGGCCTAGGAAAAATCCATAGAAAAAAAATTGTTGACCCCAGCCTTTTTTTCTGGCGCCGGCCGGATAAAAGGGGCAAAAAGTTTTCGCTCTGACAACTGAAGGATGAAAACGGAAGATTGTGATACCGCTGCGCCGCGCCACACGTTCGAGCTCACGACCGCATCTAAAGGTAAGAGTGCAGCAGAATGCACAGAGTCGGCGATCACAAGCAAGCAGCGCCCAATAAAGGTTTGTGAGATTCATGGAAATAAAAAGAAAATAAGAATCTTAATTTTCATCAATAACAAGACTCCAAGAGTATTCTAAATGTTCATTATAACACTTAAGTGTCGTGTTTTAGCAACAAGGTTTTATAGCAAGGAGTTTGCTAAAAATACAAGAAATCGACTTTTTGAAGACTTTTTGATGTCATTCACTACGTAATCGCTTTCAAAATTCTGAGTTATAACCGCGTACCGAACCAGAAGCTGGCGGTAAACTATAAGATTAGGAACATCGATATTAGAGTATTCACAAACCTTTGCATTTACAATGTTTATAGTGTGAACTTGGTCCAAGTCATGTATTTTCTACTTGGAACCTCAGAGGCAAGCAACCAAGGGAAAATTTTGATAAAATTAAGCAAAACCTTAACTTTCTTTCTTTTTGTCTTTTCAACTTGATCATGTTCATTAACACTAATAGATTTAATGATTTTCCTGGCCTTACACAATCCACTGGTATTTTCAACTTGCAAAATTGCAAGTCGCTAAATTGGATTTCGAGCCCATATATAATAGTACTATACAATTGATAAAATACCTTTATACCTTTATACCATCTTCAGTCGAGGAAGGCAGCGCCTGTTGTGGACTGATCTATTCGCTTCCGCCGTGTTCGTGCATCAGCTCCTTCCAATGTCGATCTAGTTGATTCTTGAACTGGTTAACTGTTTCACTGGAGACTACACTCTCTGGTAGGGAGTTCCAAGTGTTTATTGTCCTTGCACTAAACACATGTGCTCTTGTTCTTGATTTGGCCAAGGGTACTTTAAGCTTGAGGCTGTGCCCTCTTGTTACTGCTTTCCCTGCACTTTCAAAGAAAATCTCTGGCTGTATTCTCTCCCTCCCAGTAACAATCTTGAAGACTTGTATCATGTCGCCCCTCTTTCGTCTGTACTGGAGAGACGGCAAGCGGAGCCTCTTTAACCTCTCACTGTATGGCAGGTCTCTCAGCCCTTGAACAAGCTTGGTTGCTCTGCGCTGTACTTTCTCAAGTCTCTCTTGATCTAGGGCAAAGTGAGGTCCCCAAATGCAGTTACCATACTCGAGGTGGGGTCGTACCATAGTTTTGAAGAGGATGGGGATTGTGAGTTCATTTAAGTTGTAGAAAGTTCTCTTAATAAGACCCAGCAGTTGATTACCCTTGTTGGCCGCCCTAGCAGCATGTGCATGAAAGGTAAGCTGGTTATCAATGGATACACCAAGGTCCTTCTCTTCTACTGTCTCTTCAATGATCTGCCCCCCTAAGGTGTACGTGGCTCTTGGGTTCGTCCTCCCCAGGTGCAATACCTTGCATTTACCGACGTTGAAGTGTAGCTGCCAGTCCTGTGACCATTCCCCCACTGTCTTGAGATCCTGTTGCAAGGTCTCTTGGCCACTGACATGTTTAACACTCTCATACAGTTTACTATCATCGGCGAAAATCCTGACTGCACTAGTGACTGACTCAGGCAGGTCATTTATATAGATCACAAAGAGAATAGGACCGAGAACGCTCCCCTGTGGTATACCGCTCTTTACGTCTTGCCATGTTGAGAATTGTCCATTTAATACCACCCTTTGCTTCCTCTGGGCTAAAAAGTCCTTTATCCAGTCTCTCAAGCTACCCCCAACTCCGTACCGCTCTAGTTTGCGGAGGAGCCTTGCATGCGGGACTGTATCGAAGGCTTTGCGAAAGTCTAAGTAGATGACGTCAATGGGTTCCCCCTCCTGCAGTAACTTAGTCCACTCTTCCATTACTACAAGTAACTGTGTCATGCATGACCTGCCAGGGACGAAACCATGCTGGGCATCGGTGAAGTATTCGTTCTGTAGCATGTGCTCTACCAGCTTGTCTCTAATGATTGATTCCATAGTCTTCCCAGCTACCGACGTTAGACTCACTGGTCTATAATTACCCGGTGATGTTTTGTTTCCCTTCTTAAAGATGGGTGTTACGTGTGCCTGCTTCCACTCCTCCGGCAGTTTGGTCTCTTCTAGTGATTTCACAAACAAAGTAGATAAAGGTGCGGCTAGGTGATGTGCCAGTTCCTTTAGGAATCTTGGGTGGATGTTGTCGGGACCTGCTGACTTTGAAGGGTTGAGATCAAGCAGTTTCTTCAATACTATCTCTTCTGTGATGCTTATGTCCTCTAACTTTACTATGCCCGGTATGCTGCTTATGTTAGGGATCGACGTTAAGTCCTCAAGTGTGAACACACTCGCAAAGAAGTCGTTCAAAACCTCTGCCTTCTCCCCATCAAAATGATAACACATATTATGACTACACAGTTCACAATTGCAAGACCTAGTTAGTAGTAGTCGACTGTGTTCTGCTGCTGCAGAACATCCTGCAGCCACAATCAGTCTAGCCGCAAAGACCTACTAGTAGTAGTGGCCACAATTTTTAATGCTGCCCTCCCTCCACCTCTGCCACAAAACGCACTTGGGTGGGGCTATCCTTTTAAATCGGTGTCCCTGCATACCTTTAATTCATCGTTTGGCAAATCTTTTTATTGCTCGGGTTATGCGCATCCACTACATTGGGGACGGTTTTCAGGCAGCCGCACTGGCCCAATGCTGCGGCAGCTATTGTTCACTGTCAAATATAATGGCGTCAGTGCCTTCCCGTCCAGGACCTGTTAAGCGAAATATTTTGCACCGACTGTTACGTAAAAAAATCGACAGCAAATATCAAAATAGGTTTATAGAAGTATTAGAATTACTCTGTCAGGTAGGGGGGGGAGAAAGAGTAGAAACAGACATACATGTACATTGTACAAGTACAAAGTTATAGACACGTTGGACTGCGACTGCCAGCCCGGAAACACCCACAGCGGATGGGTGGAAACTACAGTTTAGCTCCTGGGGTGGAGGGAGGGCAGCGTTAAAAATTGCAGCCACTACTACTAGTACTTGGAAACCTTTGCTTGGAGAATAGGCTGAATGGGGGTCTGCATGCAAATCTCATTGTTTACGAGGCATTCAGAAAGATTAGCGACAGTGTTATCTTTTCAACTTCCTTGGCGAGGCAGCTGCCTATTAAACTAACTCAAAATTTTTCAATGGCAGTTAGGTCGAACACTTAAGCTGACTTGTCAGTGAACAGTGAGGTCCCATGGCATAGATATAAGCCCATAGGCAGGGGGAGTTCGGGGGTCTCCCAAATCCATCAAAAGTATCTTGATTTATAGGAGGGCCTGCATGCCCCTTTTTCGTAAGGCGTAATCAGGCCTTTTTAGTTTTCGTAATCCGTAGGCAGCCGCCAAAAATCAACGTAATTCGAAATCGGTACATCAGCCGTAACGCGTAATTGGTCGTTTTCATTCTACGTAAAACGTAGGCAGTAACCTTTTTGCAACGTAAAACGTAATGTATGAATTACTAGTAAAGCGTAGACTGATTTCCAGCAAAGTCTCCCAGCAGAAAGTTGCCCCTCAAAATGCAGGAAATAGCATTTCAGAGGGTAGAGATTTCTAAATTTCCCCACAACATGCCCCGGGCCCAGCTACAGTTGTCGCGCCTGGCCGGGACGAAAAATATTGTTCTTAGGACGTCACCCCCCAAATATCAAGCTGAAACCATTTTGTATTTGTCAATCATAGAGATGCCATAAAACAGCTTAGACTATGAATACAGCCAAATATGTCCCTCAAAGTGCACGAAATAGCGTTTCAGAGGGTAAAGATTTCAAATTTTTCTCGGAGTGCGTGCGCCCAAGATTGTGCCTACGGCGAAACATGTGTCGGGAGGGGAAAAATCTAGCTGAAACCCTTGTGTACTTTTTTTAACTAGGAGACAGCAAAATTTGCCCCTCAAAATTCAGGAGATGGCGTTCGAGCAGTCAAAAATTTCGCAAAAATAGCCGACGTCGCCGCGCCTCCGACGAAATACATGTCGGGGGGCTTCGCGCTCCATGGCGAAACCCTTGGTAATTTTACTTAGTCTACCAGCAAAATTTGGCACTCAAAATTAAGGGCATAGCGTTTTAGAGGGTCAAGACTTCAGAATATTCCCTGGGGAGCATGTCTCCGGCGCTCGACGTGGTCAACATACGGTCAGCAATTAATATTTACCCCCCCCCCCGTCTACACTATTTCACACCCGGTAGATTTCTAGCGGGGACGAGCGGGGACCATCAGATAGCTGCTGACAGGTCACCAACTGTCACCGTCAAGTAGCCAATAGCGGCCTTCTCGCGGACTATTCGCACCCCTAGTTTCATGTAAATTTCAGATATCCAAGCCAAGCGCATGATCACTAGTTTTGCACCGGGAGTTTTAAAGCCCTCGCTACAAAACTAGCATCCTTTCGAAAGATCACAGGTAGAAACGGTGAAGATGAAGTTTTACACTTTCAATGGCGCTTCACTCGCGCTAATAGAGCGGTCGATCCGAGAAGGAACAGATCCTGAGGACGCTGAGATTTGTGAAGTGGACCTGACATTTTCCACCAAGACGAAGCGATCGAAGACGGGCCGGGCACAAAAATATAGAGAGAAATCTGGTTCTGAATGAAGTTTTCGTGGCGCACTGTGAGGCCCCAAATCACCGACTTCCGAGGAGAGAAGACATTGAATTCATTTTCCGACAAACATCACCAAACAACGGAGTCTGCCAGCGCCGCCTCTCCGATTCACCGGTCATGGCGACAGACTTGGTTATTTTGTCTCCACACTTAGTGTGTGAGATAGACGTCCTGGCTACGAAAGCCGATAGACCCAGCAGTTGTGTCGATAGGACGGAGCCTGGTAGAGGCTAGCTTCAGTGTACACGGCAGAAAATGCTTTCTCTAAAGTATGACGCGACGGGCTATACCGTATTATGGAATATAGCGTTCACTTATGTATTTCAATCTTGATAAAATTAAAATGTTTGTCTGATCACTATAACATTCATTTGATCCCTATTACATTCATTTGAAACCCAAAACAAATGCTTCACACCCTGATAAATTATTCATCTCCTAGTCCCCGCTAGAAATCTACCGGGTGTCTTTCAGTGACCCTCCCCTCCCAAACGAAATTTCCTGCCGCCGTCACAGCTACTCAATATTAGTTATACCGTTAAGCATGGTTATAACCAGATTTATCGTCACCCCCAATCAACATGAAATCAATAGTCTTGAAGCAGAACATGCTAGATTGTTTAAAATTGCTATGGTCGGATGGGAGGCCTCATGATTTAACGTAATTCGTAATCAGCTCTCAGAATTTAACGTAATTCGTAATCGGCGGCGAAACTTTTTCGTAATTCGTAATCACTACCCCCCCATGCAGGCCCTCTTATAGGTGCAAAGACACAGACCAAGACAGAAACAAGTTGTCAAAGTTGGAAAGTCTTATCTTGGAAAAGAAGGAAATTGTAGCATTTGCTAATAAATTATTTAAATTAGGCATTAATTTGCATGTTTCACATCTAATAATGTTCAACTTTACTTGACTTCCAAATGCCGCAAGAATGAAATTCCCATCATTCACCCCTACAGAATTATAGTATTTCCTTATCGATTATGCAAATTAGATCTTCATATGCATAAGTGATATCTATTGATATTCCTCTCTATCTCAGATACAGGCAGTGGAGGAAGCTGCAACATAACATCTGCTTGGAGTCGTTAATTGGAACCAGGAAGCAGACAATAGCTTCTATACAAATGACGACACATCACCCAATATCTGCTTAGCACAAAACCTCCCAGTGCACATCCACAATACGTTATAGAATTAATTGTCTGTTCCAAGATAAGGGTGCGTTTAGAATATTACATTAATGATAGTGGGGTCATGTGGCGTAACGGCGGGATTTTAGACTCAGAACCAAGGGGTTCCGGGTTCAAATGCTGCCACCGATCTTGTGCCTTTGGGAAAAAAGGCACTTAACACGATTTTCCCCACTCCACCCAAGTGCAAAAATCGGGTACATTATGTGTGTGGGTCACGATATCAGCAATAGCTGCCTGTGTCCCACGTGCATTGCACTGTTGCAATTCCAATAAATCCAAATCCAAAAGCAGTTATGTGTAAGAAGACATTGTGCATCATTACGCGCAACGTAGCAGACGATATGCCAAGTTACATACCAATGCGACAACGGGATCGGGAGTTATAGCTGCAAACGTGAAAACAGCTCCGTTTCTAATACTCCTTCAGGAGGTCACCACCCGCCTGATATAACATCTACATGTACTAGTGATGCATTAAAACAAGTGCTTTAAAAAAAAGTTGGCATTTCGGCCATTGGTGATTGGTAAACCTCTTTTGATGTAAATGTTTTGAGGTTGCCATTGATGGGTTCTGAATTCTAACTGCAATAGGAACTGTTCATGGAATGGAAATATACTGATTCAAAGTGATCCTGTGTTCCAACCTACATGTATGTCACCATAACGTTGTGGAAGACACGTTGATGAAGGTTAGACATCCAGGTAATAAGATACGCCAAAAATAGTTACTCAAGCAACTGGATAAAATTTTCACAATTTTCACAATTTTATCCAGTTGCTTGAGTAACTACATGTATATTTGGCGTCGTGGAAGACATATTCACAATTGCAGATAACCGAAAACACTATGCTGTAGAATTGAATGATTTACGTCCATTTCAAAGGTTAAGGTAAAGGAAACAGACATGATGAAGGGAATTTCTGGCACTGATGACACTAAAATAGGTCCTGACTATTTTCAACCATTATAGATACTAATTCAATGAACACATGTACAGATTTTTGTAGACACTCTTCTGTTAGTGAACATTGAACCACGTACAAATCATACTTCCACTTTTTAATTCCTGCCACCAGCTAATCAAGTCAAATTCTGTCCGTGATGCCAAAGTAAATACAGCAGCGAGTTCAGAACCTTGCACCGCGGATCAAAAAGGACTTTTTGGGAAGGAAACAGTGCATAATTATGATTACATAGTACAATTGCAAGTTATGGTGGTGTTTGCCTTATGATCTGACAGATACTGTTCTGCCCTGTAGACGTGAAGATGACTACAGGTGCCACCCACATCTATGAGTACCTGAGTCTCCCTGAAAGTTTACTTCAACAGCTGGACCAACAGCGCAAAGATGGTTCCTTGTGTGACATCACCCTGAAGGCATCCAGTGGGAACAGTACCTGGACGGCCCACAAATGTGTGCTGTCTGCCTTTTCTGGTTACTTCAAGTCACTCCTCGTCACTAACGAGGCATCAGAGGTACATGATGTTTATGAGAAGCTCAGTTACATATCTTTGTTTCTTCTATCAATGAGGGAAGGTTTTTTGTGATGTGTTTTTGGATGTTTGGAATAGTTGTAGTCCGAGTAGACAGTAATGATATACATGTACTAGAATCATCATCAAATTACAATAATCTAGGATAAGTGCAACAGCATCTCAAAAAAGTCTTGAAATTTCTGGAATGTACCTGTTGCATTTGCCAATGTGTCAAAGAAACTGCTGAACACTATCTCCTACAATTCACCTGACTACATGTAGGTACAACTGGACCCTGTGACGGAGAAAGGCTTCAATGCCCTTTTGGACTACATGTATACAGCCAAGTTGGTGCTGACTAAGGAAACAGCCCAGGACATCTTGGTAGCAGCAGGATTTCTGGAGATTGTCAATGTGCTGTCTGACTGTTCAACCTACCTGAGTGGACCAGAGGAGCAGCCTGTGGCCAACCAACCAAACACTTCTGGCCAAAAGGAAGCTACAGAACCAGGAGGTAGGTATCCCTGGATTAGAATGATATCATTCTGTTTCCATATACACTGAGTGTTTGTTTTAAGTACAGAGCATTCCTGTCCCAGTGTTCAGATGTTGAACTTTCTTTTCTGTAGAATATGCCCCACCGACCCAGCCACAGCCAGTCAAGCGGGGTCGAGGCAGACCGAAGGGCTCGAAGGGACGACCCAAACAGTCTGCTGTATTGTCTGATGACGATGATGAGGTAGACCTGGGCAAGTTTGTTCTCCAGGGTGACGGACCCTACACCTGCGACATCTGCCAGGCTCAGTTCACACGCAGGTCCAAGATCCTGGCACACAGAAGGCGACATGTGGTGGAGAAGCTCTTCACATGTGACATCTGTGATGAGACCTTCTCAAAGAAAGGTCCTTACCTGAGCCACAGGAGGACGCACAGAGGGGAAGAGTCCTACAGCTGCAAGGATTGTGAGGCCGTATTTGAAGATCGAGCAGGCTTGAAGAAACATCGCAAGCAACATGGGGGAGGAGACAACACTTTCCCATGTGAAGAGTGTGGCAACAGCTTCAGTTCGAAAGATGCTCTCATACAACACAAGCGCAGACACACAGGGGAAAAGCCTTTCTCTTGTAATGAGTGTGATGCCAAGTTTGCTCAGAAAGCATCTCTGATTCGTCACAGACGTCGACATACCGGTGAGCGACCGTTTGCTTGTGATATGTGTGACAAGAAGTTTACAGAGAAGAACAACATGCTGAATCATCGACGCATCCACACAGGGGAGAAGCCATTCAAGTGCTACGTGTGTGGTGTAAGTTTTCGCCAATTGTCCACTCTGATTGGTCACAGAAGGCAGCACACCAACAAGGGAGAGAAACCATTCCAGTGCGATGTTTGCAATGCTCGCTTCACTCAGAAGAGTAACCTGATTTCCCACCAGAGAGTGAAGCACACTGGGGAGGCTCGTTTCTCCTGCACCCTGTGCACCGCCCAGTTCAACAACCGGTTCCACTATACAGGACACATGAGAACACACACAGGGGAACGGCCGTACCCCTGCGATGTGTGTAATGCCAGGTTCGCTCTGAAAGCCAACCTACAGCGCCATCAAAGCTTGCACCTGAAGGAGAAGACCACACCCAGTGGTACAGTAGAACAAACAATTAGTCAGGCCCAGCCTGTCCAGGTGCAGCTACAGCTGCCACAGGGTGTATCAGCGGCAAGCCACATTCAGGCACTGGTGTCCCAGAGTGGGGAGACTATTCCTATCAGAGTAGCTGCTGTTTCTCAACCCTCTCAGATCCAAGAAATCCCACACAGTACTGCTCAGGCTGTTCAGATCAGAGAGATCACCCTAGAGCTCCCCCAGGGCATTCAGCTACAAAATGCACACGTACAGACGGAGCTGCAGGAACATGGGCAGGAGGCAGTACAGCTCACCCAGACAAATGTCATCCAGCCAACTGTCATGGAGGTGACCCAGGCAGGGGTCATGGAAGTCACCCAATCAGAGGTCATGGAGGTGACCCAGGCAGGGGTCATGGAGGTGACACAGGCAGGGATGGAAGTAGACCCACAACAGGAGGGTCAGAGGTCAGAACATCAGCAGGTAATTACACATCATGGCACGGTTGTCTGAACAGTGTACAGACTAGAGCTGTCATTTCTGTACCATGTACACATATGTACATTTACAGTATGTAGGACAAATTATTATTTCTCTAACTGTACCAGGATTTGCAGCAACACATCCTAGATAGTTATCTATTCTACTTTGAAAACTCTATGTTAACTATGGTTGACTATGGTTGGGTTTGACCTCTTTTTTGAAGGCAGTGGAAAATGAAGTGACCCATGTTTTGAAAAGTGGATTGGTTGATTTTGGTAGAAAGATGGATTTTTGTTGGTCATTAAAATGGTGAAAGCTGGGAGGATTTATGCAAGCTGTTAATCATATATAAAACCTTTACTAACCCAATTATCATACCCTCATGTGGCCCAAATTTTGTTTGTCTTCGTTATACTTAGCCAGCTGGTTGATATACATTTGGTCACAAACATTGTACATCATTGAGCAGACATGTACAGTGTAAATGTCTGTTTTGCTGTGCAGCTGACCACACGGACTATCCACATCTTGCCTGATGGAAGTCAACAGGAGATCCACCTGGGAGCAGACAGGACGGAGCAGGTGGTGCAGCTGTCCTCACAGGAGGAGGTGCACATCGTGGAGATCCCCACCACCCAGGGGGACATGGCCATACAGGGCGAGGAGACCCCCACACAGGTCATGAGTGATGCTGTACAGTTAGAAGTGCTGGCTGCCGTCAGCCAGATCAACTAGATATCCCATAGTGCACTTCAGATGGCCGCAGGCTTGGGACCAATGAAAGTGTTTTGTTGTTCTTGCCTTGTGCAGAGGCAGATGTTCTCCGTCTGTTGTACATTTTCAACATGAACTGTTTTTGAACATTAATTGGGACTGTTGCTTTTGAATTAGTTTCATTTTAGAATTAGAATGATTGATTTAACAGTAATTTTTGACTTGCAACTGAAGGCCATACTTTGTCGTTTCAGACACCAATTCATGAATTCAGATCAATACATTGTCTTTCAAAGGGTTGAATGTTCCATGTACATGTTGTCTTTAATACAACAACAATGAGCAGAGTTTGACACAATACTGGTGAATGTTGTAAATAACTACTCTCCAAGCAGAGGAGGGGTTCTGGCTGGTTTTCAACGTGTTTTAAGCGTTTTTGTCGGGTTTTCTACTTTGTCATTTTTTTTGTCTCTTCAAACCCCACCTCTGCCAGGGATCGCACCGATCAATGCCTAATAAACCTAACCACTTCAACACATTACAAGCGTTTCACAAGTAAGTGCGAAGCGTGCCCGTCCGTAATACATATTTATTTCATATGTCTCGTTCATGCATCGTTGCATTTTCTCGATTTTCTTGTGAGGTATCCAATGGAAATTTACGTTATGATGCTATCAATGATCATGCCGGCGTGAGATCGTGGACATCAGCCTGAATAGGGCAGTCAGCGGGGGACAGGCGCAACATGGTGAATGCTGCTCTACACTTCCCGGATGTGTGATAATCCGGCGCAGTAATATTGTTACCACTAATGATAATCTAATGGTTCTCGGGGAGGAGCACTGCCACCTTTCTTCAATGGAAGTAAATAAATTTGCCCCGCTCAGTGCTGCCAGAGGTGGGGTTTGAAGAGACAAAAAAATGACAAAGTAGAGAGCCCGACAAAAACGCCTAAAAACATGTTAAAAATCAGCCAGAACCCCTCCTCTGCTTGGAGAGTAGTAAATAACATCTGTAGGGGTACAACCAAACTAAAAGCTTGTAATTTACATTGTAAAGAAAGAGTACTGTGCAAAAATGTTGAAATAGCAGAGTCAGGAACAGAAGTCTTACAGATTGACAAAGAACAGCCAGTGCTAGTGAGTGGTTGTTTTAATCAATGTACACAATGTAATGAGTGAATTTTTGTGCATTCTGCTTTACACATATTTGATCAATATGCTTTCCAGTATAGCTGAAAGTGGTTTTTCTTTTGTATTGAATACTTAGGCTGTACAATACCACCATCCTGTTGTTTTCATTGTCTGGCATAGAGAATCCTCCCCTGTGATACAAGTCAGTCCTGACTGCAGAAAGCATTGTGGAGGAATGGATTAGATGTACATGTAAGCAGTAGTAAACAAATCTCCAAAGATAACACATGTTCATTTATTAGGTAGAAGTATTTGTAAAGAAATGTCTGCCAAGATATGGTGAAAGATGGTTTTTGTTACCAAAAGGTCAAGTCTGTATATGTTTGCTCCTGTTTTTCTTACATTGATTGTAAAATTGCTGTTTTGTTGTTCATTAAAAGCACCTCTGTTCCTCATAAAACTACATGCTCGTGTCTCCAACAGTCAATCACCTTGGTTTATACATAGAGTTGCATAATCATGACTGTGGAATAAGAGTTATCTAAAATGCTGTAGAAAGAAAAAGGATAAGATTTATCTAACCATGTGTGCGATATGTGATTATGTGGTTATTTTCATCTCTGAACTCAGTTTCCTTTTTTCAGCTGCCAGGGTGGAGTAAGGTCTGATAGTGGAGCCAGTGGAATGTAGAGTGGTCATCAGGGTATACACAGGCTAGTCTTTAAACGGTTTCCTACATTAATTTCTCTTAAATTTAAAATGAGAGGGATGAAACTTGGCCCAGCTGGGTATTATGATACAACTAGAGCTCTGTGACCTTATACCTTCGCCAAATGATTTTAACCTTTATGACTGACATATTACGAGTGTTTTTCATTATTTATACAAGTAAGGCCCTCATTTGCATAAATCATATCAGTTTTTCATCTTCCCCACCCAAATAACATAAGTTGTCCAAAGTATGACAGTCTTATCTTAACGAAGAAGGCTATTCTTGCATTTTATCAATTATGGGAATGACATCCTCATTAGCATAATCTATATTCAACAATGTTCACATTTACATAACATATTCCGCAGGTATGAAATTGCCGTCATTTACCAGTATGGAATTATAATAGTTAATCGTTTATCATATTTCATTTACATATTTCATATCTATCTATATTCCTCTCTTTCTCAGTTGAAGATCATCTTTGGTTATAGTATTTTCTCAATAATTATGCAAATGAGGTCTTCATCTGCATATTTGATATGTATCAATA
This sequence comes from Branchiostoma lanceolatum, assembly GCA_035149815.1. Classification (NCBI taxonomy): domain Eukaryota; kingdom Metazoa; phylum Chordata; class Leptocardii; order Amphioxiformes; family Branchiostomatidae; genus Branchiostoma; species Branchiostoma lanceolatum. The sequence continues at coordinate 520,124 of CM068874.1, forward strand.
TTTCTTTCTGAATAATTTTGAATTATTTCCAATAAAACAATATCTGAGTGACAATAGTTCTAAATTTTTCTAAAATATTGAATATGAAAATAATGAATTTATTTGAATTCAATTAGATAATTTTGAAAAATATTGAATGTGACTGCACAAAATATATTCAGAATAATTCATCTATGTGATTCTTCCACTTTTAGAAATATTTACAAAAAATGGTAGAAAATGGTAAATAATGGTAAATTGGTGATTGCCCCCATAAAGGTAGGACCTGGTGCTTATCCAGCCCTTCTGTCTGCTTTTGTATATCTCAAGATTTCACTGCAGGACTGACTAAATCACACTCCAAGCTCCTAGGAGGGGGTCATTAGCCTCCACCAGCGAGAGAATGGGTAAACACAGGCTAGACACTGGTTGGTCCTCTGTGGAAAGCATACTTCCCTATTCTTTTCAAGGATGTGTGAATTGCTTTCTTTCCAGCCCGCTGACCGATTTATAACTAGAGTTCCACGACCCCATACCTCCGCCGACTGATTTTAGCCTTATCGGGGAGCATATATCATAATTGTTTTCCATTTATTGGGCAAATCAGGACCTCATTTGCATGAATTATGTCAGTTGATCATCTCTACTCATATAACGTCAAGTTGTTCAAAGTATGAATGTCTTATGTTAGCAAAGAAGGATTTTGTAGTATTTCCTCATAAATTATGAAGATGAGGCTTATATATACTTACATTTGTATATCATAGTATAGTATGTTTGTGAATATTAGTCATCCAGGTCAGCAATAGAGTAATATAATTTAATCTTTACCGTTGGAAAAATACAATGAAAATTAGACGTTTCGAGCGCCCCTCCGGCAGCTCTTTGTCAATCAGCTCTTTGTAAACATCATTCTCCTCATTGACAAAGAGCCGCCGGACAGGCGCTGGAAACGTCTGATTTTCATTGCATTTTTCCAGTGGTAAAGATTAAATTATATTACTCCATAGTATAGTAGTGTTGTGATTGGCAAACCTCAACCTCGCAACCACTTTTCCCTCACAAGCTCTCATAAAAAAGGTACAGCTTTTAAGAACCAAGGGAATGTCTTTATTGGTGCTATTACTGAACCTGCCTTACTTAGACTAGGGAAAAGAGGCACTTGAGAATATCTGATGAACAGCCACAACAGCTTTTCTACAAGCATAGATACCAAAACTTGTCAAGTCTTGGAAGAAAGTATAAAAATTGAGAACATTCTCTACCTATTGTACAGGTAGTGAAATAGAACCAACAAGTATGAAATTGCCGTCCGTCATTTACTAGTATGGAATTATAGTAGTTTCTCATTAATTATGCAAATTAGGCCTACATTTGCATATTTTCTATCTATCAACATTCCTATCTTCCTCGGTTACAAATGTCACATATTTGAATAGTCATATCATGGAACACAGCGGGTTTTTAAAATTACCTCATTAATTATGCAAATACAAATCTGACTTGCATAATCATCATCCAATCATACAAAGCATCACGTAAGCTATCTACATACCAAAAATCGTGACCATCCATTAAGCCCACCTTGAGTTATAGTATTTTCTCATTAATTATGCAAATGAGGTCTTCATTTGCATAGTTGATATCTATTTATATTACATCCACCCTTCATCAAATACTTCTTCAGCAATACGTATCCATACTACATGTACACCATATAGTATGACGTATACTAATAAATCACCTCTTCCTTCCCTATATAACATGGTTAACTCACCTACCCTGAACACCGTCCTATCCCCATGCTGTGACACACGACTACTGATTTTTCTTCTGTAAGGCAGTGTATATCCTATTTTGGTCTGCTTCCACCAAATTCCACACCACTTTCTGCTATGCTGCTACCTTTCTCATACCACTGCCTTGAGTGACAAGCCAATTTGTCTCAGCAACTATTAAGTTTCCTGCCTCCCACATGACAACTACCACCCCTATCACTTATCTTTGACCCCTCGAAACAACACCGCCAACACGTCCCAGCCAGAACATATACTCAAGCATACAATATAACACATTTTTACACTTTTCTCATGAATTATGCAAAGTACTTCGCCCAAAATCTAATCATCTTGAGATTTCCCACATACACACCAATACAACAAATACGACAACAATCCATCCAGGCGTTCTCGACTTATCGTGTTCACTTACAGACACACAGACAAGCATCAAAGAATAACCTTCTTGACGAAGGTAACAATACAATGTACATTGTATGATGTGACATGTAATCATGACTGGGCAGTGCTAATTGTATGTGTATTCTCTGATAATGTCATTTCAAAATCTGACACACAACACATTATAATATAGTGAGAGAAATCTCAGTATAGAAATATATAAATGTGAACTGAAATACATGTACTCTGACAGTTACAGTATCCTAGCACTAGCAGTAATCCCTTAAAGTCTAGATTTGACAAAACAGGAGGGACCTGCTCATTAGTAACAGCACAAGACTGCCATACTTTACAAACACTACTAATTGGAACAGTAATGAACAATATTGAGCCAGATGCTATGAAAACAAGATTCCTTAATTGTGTCCAGACAATACTGAAGGTAGAAACAGTTATTGCAATATCATATGTATGGTATAAATGCTTAGCATTTTGGTGCTTTGTAGCTGTATCACATCAGATTCTGCATTTTGAAGTCAAACTTCACCTTGACCAAGTAACGCATCTTAATCTGGCTAACATCATAGACGACATACTCGTTATAGTTGAGAGTATACCCATTTGGGTTAGTGACTCCAGTGTCTGTCCCTTTGCCTAAGGGAACAGTGACTCCATCCTCCCTGGAATAAAGAAAAGAAAGCATGTGAACATGTTACCCTGAGAAAAAAGCCACCTGTCTGCGAGTTCCCCTGATGACCTGCTATGAAGACACATTGATTGGCACAACTATATCAGAATTGTGTACCCAGGGAAGCCACAGGTATTAATTCCGACCACTCACAGCCCAAACAAACAGCTTCTTTCCCCACACTATCACAGATTAGACCTGCCTGTCTGGCTCAGTAGTGGAAGCTTGCCCACCTCCCCCAACAAAATGTGTTCCATTCTTCACTCTTGAGAGTCGTTCTTAGCAATTGTACACATTTGTGAAAATTACATGATGATCTTGAAACATCATTAGATACTGACACATGTCTAGAATTGGAGTAAATGGTATGTGGTAAGTTATAGGATCTACGTTCCTTTTAACATCTTCATTCACACAACTGCTTTCAAGAAAGCAGATGTACAGACAGGCAACTGCAATTATTTGAACTCCAACAACATTGTTTCCACCTACAATCCTTACCAGGCTGTCCTATACATGTACGAGAAGTTGATTTAGTTGAAGAGTTGGGATATGGCATGTTCTATAATTGTATGTGGACACACTCACATGATGTGGTTACTGTCAGGGTGTGGAGCCATCTTCCCCTTGCCCCACACACTGTGTTTGCCTTTTGGCAACTTGTCTGCTTGGTAGTCAGCAGCTAGGAGGTTGTTGCTGTTTCCTAGGGCCACCTGTGGCACAGTAGAACAAACTAGTACATGTAGGTACCTGTCAGTAACTATCAGTGCAGTACCTTCCTGCTATAATGACACAACCTTGAGTCTTGATATCAACATGTACATGTATGACTTTGTACCACCTATTACATGAAGATTTACCTCAGATAGCAGCACCAGTCCGGTGTGGTTCTTGGTTGTGGGATAACAGTAGTTAGCACTCTTGGATGACATGTCTGCAAAGTATACTCCTTTGCCAAACTGAAAAGATATCAAAACAACTATGTCAAAACTTAACAATCATTCCCTGAGATAGCACATGGTTCAGTGAGGACATGAGTGGTCTGTTTTCTCCTCAGAAACCAAGCTCCTTATTTTTTAGCATCCCCAACAAGAACTAAAGCTTCCCCCTGTTCTAATTAATGGTAACATCATTGCGGCTCAATTAAGCTCAATTAATGATTCTGGTGACTTTTGGGGTTAAAACAGTCCAGACGTCAGATGAAATTTCTATAAGCCTCATTCATTATGTGATGCAAGACTACTTCAACTAAATGTGTTCCATTTCCCCAGACGTTCTGTTCCCAGGCACGTACCATGTACCCTGTAACAGGTGCTTCAGGTGGCGCTATTCTCAGACCCTGGCTCAGGATGCCCATCCAGTTGGTCAGTCTCGACCCATGCCACAGCAACATTCTTTACAAAACATGATGGAGAAACAGCATAAAGGTAGATCTATAGCAACAGTTACAGTCATGTACATTCAGCAGTCAATACAGACTACCGGTAAGCATCATTCACAATTTTCTACTGGACAATTGTGATAAACATTTTCAAACAAAGTTACATGTACATGCATCATGCAGTTTGCATCATGGCACATTCCTTCCTGACAGGTCTGTGGCAGACTGGTGAAGACCAGGACAGATAAAATGGTACTGCCACCCCGCAGAGGGAAGTGGAACATTCTGACATGTACAGTCAGTATTGTCCTGCGGAAGGTAGCAGAAGGACTACTCAACTGTTGGCAGGTGATTGACTTAACTGATTGGTTGTGTAGAAAGATCATTAATACAGTGATTTACCAACCTGGCAAAACTCTTCAAAGATGACTGTTAACCCTGTTAACTTCTCAAAACCCACTCATTGCAGAATAGACCGATCCCAAAGCCACGCCCCCTGTTCAATTTCGAACACCTCCGTCAAAAACAGGGTTTGACGGACCAAACATGGCCGACGTGGCTTGGTTCAAAATAATGCCACTGACTTCGGTTTAGCTTTTGTGGCACAGAAACGCTTTCAGAGTGGGCCAAATAAGAATGCTATGTCTTCTTTGTTGAAGGGTGTATCCACCGGGTAGAGTTGTTTAAGGAGGGGGTAGATGTAGTTGCGGTGAGAGCGTAATGTTTTCGGTCAATGTTAAAGCGGTATGCGCTGCATAGCTTTCCCTTGTCGGTGGACATCAGCGCCCAGTTACTGACAAGCCGCCGACGCACGTGTAAAACAGGGTTCATATATCTGTAACAGGGTTCCCACTGCATTGACTGCATGCATAACAGCTGCATGGTATTTAGTAACTAAGAATTAAAATGCATCCTTTCACTTCCCTGTTCACTTTCAAGTTACCCGGTAACCAGTTTCACACACCAGTAACTGAAGAGACGAAACTATATGCGCTAGCAGACTTTGTAGTAGCCAGCATGTGATACAAGCTTCCTCTCCTTGAGTGCCCGATCTATTTTCTTTTTAAATTCGTTTTTGTTCTGAGCATGCATTCAACCAATACAGTGGAAACCTGTCCCAGATATACGTACCCTGCTTTACATGTGCCATTTCTGCCCCGCCAACGCTGTTTTTGCCGGAGGTGTTCTGAATAGAACAGGGGGTTCTATGGGTCTTCAATTCGTTTGATATGGTGTTCTACAGGATCGGTCTATTAGTGGGACACTTCGTCTTCCACTCAGCTTACAGTTAACTACTTGAAAGCTGAACTTTCTGTCACCACCATACAAAACTCTATAGACAACATGAAGTATAAATGTACCTATTCCCAATATCGTTGAAGCTCTCTGCTTCTCCTGCTCTTTTGACAGCAAAAACATCCTGTACTGCCATGGTGTAGTGGCCGTGTGTTTTAGCATGCGTGTTCTGTAAGTACTGCTCCACAATCTGAGAAGAAGAAAACTTAGTTAGCATAAATTATGTCTTGACCAAAAACAAGGCACAACTGTCATAACTGGATACAAACTTCACCCTCACCCTGCTGCATAACCATGTAAATGACACAAATTTGGCACCAAATGGGACCTCAGTAGGGAAAAAGTTAATAGCCAGTCTTTCATTGGCTATGTTGGGAATGTGTTCTCATCAGTTTACATTGTATAACGTCAAGCAAAAGCAGTTTATGGATAGTTAAGGTGTGCAAACCACAACATCAGTGTGTGTATGTGTGTCTGCATGTGTCTGTATCTATGTGTGTATGTGTGTGTGTGTGTGTGTGTGTACATGTATGCATGTGTGTGTCTGCGTGTGTGTGTGTGCATGTGTGTGTGTGTGTGTGTGTGTATGTATGTGTGTGTGTGTGTGTGCATGTGTATGTGTGTGTATGTATGTGTGTGTGTGTGTGTGTGTGTGTGTGCATGTGTGTGTCTGCATGTGTGTGTGTGCATGTGTGTGTGTGTATGTGTATGTATGTGTGTGTGTGTGTGTGTGTTTTGCTCAGGTGACCTTCAATGAGATAGCAAAAGCCCAAGGGGCTATGAGGTTGGAGGATTTTGTTATGCTGTGAAATCAGGACAGAGGCTATACATGTGATTTGGACATAAAAGAGCCGATGTGTGTTACTTGAAACAGTTCAAGTTTGAGCTTGATATACATGTCTAAGAGAGAGAGTTGACCTTGTAGTGCGGATGTGTGTGTTCCACTGGGTCCAGCTCACACTTCAGGGACTGGTACTGCTTGTCAACGGGGTGCTGGTGCTCATCAGTCTTTGCTTTCAGCAAGGTCATGGCAACTTCAATGTCATCCAGGGCCTAGAGGGGAACAGCTAGCATGTTGAAGAGTACTTGCTTGTGCAGAATATGATACAAAGGCATGCAGTATAATTTTTTTTCTGTCAAGGACCAAGTTTCTCTGAAGATTTTGCTTACATGACAAAATCTTTACGTTTGTTTCCTACACGAAGAATAGATTTCCTCTTACATATTACACAATGGTAGAACTGTAAGACAGTGTTTTCGCAAGCCTGACATTTTTTCCCATCATCTAAATTTTTTTGATGGAAAGACACATCGAACGCCGCAGATGTGAGTTGTCATGATCCTAGGGGTTTCTGGGGGCCACCAACTCACTGGTAACCACGGTGCTCTTTTGTCTTGCTGGGGTAGTCGCCAGCCAAAAGCGGGCATTTGAAATCTGCCTTGTCACAAACTTCCATTGATTCTGTGGAGATCTAAGCTCTGTCTATATCTTTACATGCTGATTTTTGGCTGTCAAAAGTAATGGAAAAAGCAGAATTTTTGTCCGTCATGAGCAGCATAAATCCGTCAAATGACGAAAGGACGGGCGCTGGCTAGAACACTGGTAACAATTACAAAAACGTCATGACTTTTGGAGTGCTTATGGAGTAATGAAAATATTCCTTTACTAGATTTTTTGTTAAAGGCCCCTATTGTTGGATCGAAAGGATGAAAAAGTGAATGGTTTTGTGACTTTTGTCCTTTCTGTTATTTCAATTTGATATTCACTAGTAGAAATGCATCATCGTTGTGCACACACACACACACAGACAAACAAACACACACATGTGTGCATGCTATTCTCAAGCTGTTATTGTAAGCCTTAGGTATGTCAACATCTTCACATCTTCTCACCTCCAGCAGTTTGAGCTTGGCTTTCAGTTCTTCATGAGTACGGATAATGGGAGGCTGGCGCATTCTGGGGACAAAATGAAGAGTATGTAAATATTTAACAGTCGACATGCATATATGAAAAGTTAGTAGGTTGAGGGACAAAGACCTGAAGAAGGGTCATTTCTGTACATAAACCCTGTGAGATGGATGCCCAGAAGTTTTTTTTTAAATGACCTCCAGTCCAAGTATAAAGTCTGTAATCATTTGGCTGATATGGTATGTACAGGCCCACGACCATCAACCATGAAATACTTTGTGTCATATTACAATTGTCACATGACCCATCTACAGATGAGAGGGACATCTAGTACAGACATTCTCTACCCCAAGACTCAAAGTGCAGCAGTGATTTGAGTATGTAACTCTATCAATTCATTTCAATCTTACTACAGTTCTGAATAAAATGAAGTCCTTTTCTACCATTTGATTTCTGCCTAAAGACCACAAGAATGTATGCAAAAATGGTTCCGTGAGACGTGTACATATGACTGCACAAGGATCCAATTTTGATCCACTGTATTTTTAATTCTGCATGCCATTAAAAGTCAAAACATCTGAGTGTATGTCCTACCCAAAGTCATGTGGGATGCGTGTGTAGAAGTCGTTGCAGGCCTGCACCAGCTTGTTCCCCGCTGTTTTTCCATTCAAGCAGGACTCAATCTGTTTCAGAGCCCTGTAGCCCAGTTTGATCTGTTCCTTGGTCAGTTTACCTGCAGTGACATCCACAACGGTAACATTGAAATATTCAATAAACCACCAATATCACAAGGTTCTAATCTAAATGTCGATATGTAAAACTGATGCTACTGTCCTTTCATATTGTGTGCATTTATCATGTACATGTACGTACATGTAGCACAACTTGCATATGAAACACATGCTGCATCTATAAACCATAGTGTTCATATAGCAGGTGTATGTAACATGTATCTACACATCAGCAACTGACACATTGATAACATAAGAGATAACATATGCATTAGAGAGATATGATGTTTAGGTCACCACTTCTATTTGTTAGTTCTCAAATCTGAATTAAAATTGCTGAACTGGAAGATCAACATGAAAACAAAGTCTGAAGGGAAACCTGTACCATGGTATATTGTACACTTTCAGGGTTTGAATACACTGATATTCAAGTTTTCCTCCCAGTCCTGTTTGCATGTTGATCTCCAGCTAAATATGTGCTTGAAATGTCTGAGAAAAAAGGAAATGTGTGTGTGGCCTTGTCACAAAGTATTACATGTAACAGAGTAGGCTGCAAATGTCAGTCTGTAGTAATATTGAATGAACTTCACTGTGTTATGACATTTCCTTAGGCACTTCTAAAACAGTGATAGTCTCCGTACCCAGTGGTGCTTTCTTGGTGTCATACTTCATCTCTTTCACAGCATCTTCCATAGTTTGGATATTGCATATCAGCTCAATAAGGCTCTGTAACACAAGGAGAACTGATCTTGAAGTGCACTGTTCCAAGCAATGACAAAAGTGGACAGAATGGTCAGTGATCATATTGTAAGAGGGCTGGTGAGAAGACTAAGGCTATTCATCTCCTCCAATTAGGTAAATATTCACAAATACCAGTAGTCCACTACCACAACAAAAACATTTATTTGTACAGCCCTCCCTCTGACCCTCTCTATCAATTATGATATATTCGAAATTACAAGAGAACCGCAGTGATTATGTCCTAAAGCATGTATCTAAATATGGCCTCCGTCCTCCTATGCATCAGCATTGCGATAAACCCCTCATGACACCTTGCCCGTGGCACAAAATATTTTTGGAAATGGGTGTGCATGGAGGGTCCCAACAACACTTTTCGCTGAAGAGCACACTACGTATTTACACTCAAGTCAAGGAAGGCAATTACTCAAAATTTGTTCGTCTCGCTAGAAATTATGTGAATAAGCTGGTTTTCCCTTCGAATTACAGGAAATCAAAATAGGTTGCCTACACCTTCTGGAAAAGGGGCATGCAGACCCATACTACTGCATTTTAGTATTCCATTTGCATCTATCTTTAGTTCCAATTTGAGCTCCAGGCCAGTCATGGCCAGTACATGTTGTAATGCTTCAAAGCTTTGGAGTTTTTAAGTAGTTTATAACTATGCTTAGCCATTTGAATTTATGCTTGGAAGATCTATGCAACCACCAAAAAAATTATATAGCCCTGCCCCCATCCCAAAAAAATATTTCATACGCCCTCCCCCCTTCCACACGACAAAAAGTAGTTGAATGTAAATATGAATGAAAAGGTCTATACGGTGTACAATTCTATGTACCTGTACTCTTTTATCCAGCTTGGACTCCAGTTTGATCTTCTTCTTTTTTGGACCAGCATCAACTTCATCCTCCTCTTCCTGTTCACCAGCAACATAACGTTACACAATCAACCTGGATGAACAGCCATGCTGCCATTTCACATCTAAACAGCATTTTTGTTGCAATGTAAAATGTGCTTCAAACCTGCAAAACTGCAATGGTGTCATGCTACTTATGTTTGTTTCACTCAAGTTTCTAAAGAGCAATGACACCTACCCATTGCTACAATCCATATGCATGTACCTTCTTTACACTACTGTTGGTGGCTGTGATCCATTGATTGGCTCTGTAGGCTTTCTTAAACCATTAGTGCTATTGCTGACTATCTCTGATAAAACACTCTTTCTTAGTGCTTGGTACTTACTATAGATGGAAAGAGACAGATTAATGAAGGTCCCACCAACCTTCGCGCTGTAGTCCATCTGCAGGAGATCATACTTCCCAGCAACTTTGCAGAACTTCTTGCGGTTTGCCCATTCATTCTTTGTCTTGTCAAAAAATCTGTGCAAGGAAAAAAAAACATCACCTGTACAACAAAATTATAGACACAAATGTATCTCACACATCTAGCACTGTGTAAAGGTAATTGCAGGACTCCATATATCAAAACGTATGTTAGCCCTTATTGTATTGTATTAGTAATTAGGATGTTAAGTTTTATTATATACTTCTACTTTATATTATGTTTACGAATTCTTGACATACTTTGTACCATGTACAATTGTCATGCAATAAAGTTCATCTTTATAAATAAAATTATTTACTTTTTGGTGAATATTTCCTTGGCTTCATCCAGGTTTGTTCCACACTCTATCAAGTTGCTCTGTCCACTTTTCCCAACTGTGAAAGAATGAAAACTCAAATTAAACATTGTTTACTCATACAAAAACTTTCCAGGCTTGACTTCATTTACAAACTGTCATCATGTGTGGATTTACTTAAAGGTTGCACTACCTGCAGGTAGGATGCAAAATTTCAGACAATCTATTCTTTATTCTCGTCTTGAAAAGATTTAGGACCAATTGATTGGTACGACTATGTTATATCAGCATGTGATGTATCTGAACCCAGATAAAACTCTACATCAGTAGAGTACTCACCTGAACCACAGATAAAACTCTAAATCAGTAGAGTACTCACCTGAACCACAGATAAAACTCTACATCAGTAGAGTACTCACCTGAACCACAGAAAAAACTCTACATCGGTAGAGTACTCACCTGATCCACAGATAAAACTCTACATCAGTAGAGTACTCACCTGATCCACAGATAAAACTCTACATCAGTAGAGTACTCACCTGAACCGCAGATAAAACTGTACATCAGTAGAGTACTCACCTGAACCACAGTTAAAACTCTACATCAGTACTAACCTGATCCACAGATAAAACCCTACATCAGTAGAGTATTCACCTGATCCACAGATAAAACTCTACATCAGTAGAGTATTCACCTGATCCACAGATAAAACTCTACATTCAGTGGAGTACTCACCTGAACCACAGATAAAACTCTACATCAGTAGAGTACTCACCTGAACCACAGATAAAACTCTACATCAGTAGAGTATTCACCTGATCCACAGTTAAAACTCTACATTCAGTGGAGTACTCACCTGAACCACAGATAAAACTCTACATCAGTAGAGTACTCACCTGAACCACAGATAAAACTCTACATCAGTAGAGTATTCACCTGATCCACAGTTAAAACTCTACATCAGTAGAGTATTCACCTGATCCACAGATAAAACTCTACATCAGTAGATCTAGAGTACTAGCCTGATCCACAGATAAAACTCTACATCAGTAGAGTACTCGCCTGATCCACAGATAAAACTCTACATCAGTAGATCTAGAGTACTAGCCTGATCCACAGATAAAACTCTACATCAGTAGAGTACTCACCTGATCCACAGATAAAACTCTACATTCAGTAGAGTACTCACCTGAACCACAGATAAAACTCTACATCAGTAGAGTACTCACCTGAACCACAGATAAAACTCTACATCAGTAGAGTATTCACCTGATCCACAGTTAAAACTCTACATCAGTAGAGTATTCACCTGATCCACAGATAAAACTCTACATCAGTAGATCTAGAGTACTAGCCTGATCCACAGATAAAACTCTACATCAGTAGAGTACTCGCCTGATCCACAGATAAAACTCTACATCAGTAGATCTAGAGTACTAGCCTGATCCACAGATAAAACTCTACATCAGTAGAGTACTCACCTGATCCACAGATAAAACTCTACATTCAGTAGAGTACTCACCTGAACCACAGATAAAACTCTACATCAGTGGAGTACTCACCTGAACCACAGTTAAAACTCTACATCAGTAGAGTATTCACCTGATCCACAGATAAAACTCTACATCAGTAGAGTACTCACCTGATCCACAGATAAAACTCTACATTCAGTAGAGTACTCACCTGAACCACAGATAAAACTCTACATCAGTGGAGTACTCACCTGAACCACAGAAAAAACTCTACATCAGTAGAGTACTCACCTGATCCACAGATAAAACTCTACATTCAGTAGAGTACTCACCTGAACCACAGATAAAACTCTACATCAGTGGAGTACTCACCTGAACCACAGTTAAAACTCTACATCAGTAGAGTATTCACCTGATCCACAGATAAAACTCTACATCAGTAGAGTACTCACCTGAACCACAGTTAAAACTCTACATCAGTGGAGTACTCACCTGATCCATAGATAAAACTCTACATCAGTAGAGTACTCACCTGATCCACAGATAAAACTCTACATCAGTAGATGACATATACATGTATATACTCACCTCTTCCCCATCTTAACCACACATAGAACTTCTTGGTGCGGGTCTCCTGCAGAATTTGCAGCAGGTAGTACTTGTTGTTGTTAAACTGCAGGTTTGTCTAGATGGAAACACAATTCAATCATTAGTTGAGTCTAGATTTTCTGTAAGTACAACACAACTGATCCTCAGTAGAATCATGTTTAGCTATAGTGAATCCATAAAACTCAAATTTCTGCCACTTCTTTTTGGGATTTTTTCTGTTAATAAAAAATGGGAATATCGTATTCATAAAAGAATAGCGTTACTGATGTTATTCACTTTTTCCCTGTCAAACTAATTTCTTCAATGTTTATGAAGTTTATCTTTTCTGCACAAAAGTAATAATAACATAGTAATGGCTTTTATTGGTCAGAAATTACCTAACAGTGCAATGGCAGCCAGTGCTGAATTGCTGCAGGGTTTACAATCACAGTGGTAGAAATATTTTTTTCCAGTGTTCTGCAATATTGCAGAATGTCAAAATTTTGACAACATACTACAACTTTCTCAACCTAAAAATGCCTATATTTATATCATATCTAGCTTTGCAACATTGCTGTAATTCTTTATTCTCTCACTCTTTACCATACCATGGCCTATGTTGAATGTCTCTCCCCTTCCCCTGGTAAATACTGCACCCTTACCTGGTTCAGCATGGCATCCCAAACATTGTTCCCTTCACAGTGCACCTGGGCCTGAGGACAACACAAAATAACTATCAGGTGAGTACAATGTATTGTAAAACTGGACACAACCATTCTTGAACAAGTATCATCATAGTGACTAGCACATTACTTTCTTCTCTATCATCAAAAGGTGGCAAGAAAAAGGATAACAAAAACAAGGATTCGTGATTTGGGGTATGTAGGTAGCTTAGGTTGAATTACATATCAGTAGTATCATACAATCATAGCTTTTTATACAAATCGGAACTTAATTGACATATTTACAAGGAAATTCTATATTTCATTGGTATTACAATGTACTTGAACTGATGCCATGCTACCATACATTTTTTGTACACGTATTTTTAAAAGCCCTTGCCTCAGATATTTGGCCAAAGTTCTTAAGTTTTACGTAACTTCCAAAGAGAGTTACGCTGTCCAGTTTGGGAAATCGTAGAAACATCCGTGAAAAAATTAAGGTAGGTGTTCTTCAATTTGCAAAGGTATATTTTTTACTCTCAAAATCTTTATTTTAGACATTCAAATGAGAAGAAATGTGGGGTCAATATACTAGCTTGGGTAGAATAGGCAGTATCTATTCAGACTTGATGAACTGGCATAGCTGTATTGGAAGAAACAAATAGCTTTGAAAAGGGAAATAGCAGTCGGTTTCATTCCATCCAACAATGGCATGGGGAATGAAATATGCCACATTTGCTTGCAAAATATTGCCTTTGTAGTATCAAGTTAATTGTTAGTATTCACAAGGGGTTGGTGGAATTAGCTGTCCGGTCTAATCGGCGGAAACAGCTGTCCGGTTGCAATTGGTGGAAACTGCAGTGTTGCTACTGAATGAAAAACGTAAAATGACTAAAAAAGCATAAAAAACATTTGCAGTGATAAAAGGATGTTCACTAATGATACTTGGCGCAACATGATTCACATATTATGAAATACAAGCATAACGCTAGAATACTTTTAGTGACAGAAATGACCAAAACGAACTGTCACGAACCATACACCAGCTTTCACTCTATTATGTGTTTTGTACCATGTACATGTATGTGTAATGATATATGTTTATAGATTTACTAGAGCAAACAAACCTTGAAACTGACTTCTTACTTTTTACAGAATAAATGGCACTTTTTGACGACTAATGGGGACTTATTGGGGACTAATGGTCCCAAATAGCGGGCCAAATTGGAAAGTAGTTCACAACTAGTTCGTGTCTACATGTAGTTCACATCCATTCCCAGCATTTTGCTACTTGCGTTTTTTTTAACTGTCAAACTAATTACCAGGGGACAAATTGGCGTTCATTGGAAACCACCTGGAAACAACTTGGCAACAAGACAAGTTGGCGAATGTCATTTGTAACAAATTTCCGCCCAGTGAGATAGGGGCCTGTGATTACAGTTTTTCATCAGTGTGCATACTTGAGATTACAGGTGGGTATTTGAAGTCTTACAAATACACCTGTAGCTGATTCTGATTAGACTTCAACATGTTTTATTTCTCACAAATCAGCTGATTAAAGTTAAGAAAAAAACTTGATATTGTCCATTTAGTCGTCTGAAATGACCTTGGAAATGGCATGTCTACGTGTATGGAGGAATGGTTACCTTGCCCAGCAGTCTGGTGCACTCAGTGTCCACTGGGGCCCGGCCCTGGAATGCAACTCTCTTCAATTTGCCTGGAAACAAAGAAAAGGGCCTTAGAAAACAGACACCTGTAACAGCATTCCCACCAGACCAGTGTTTTCACTTGGACATCCTTCCCTTTGCAGCGGATGCCTCTAGCGAGCAGGGATGGCAGACTCTTCCTTATTACCTACCCTGCTTCATGTTCCACAGACAACAAGAAAGGTGTTATACAAATACCTCATTCATATATGCCCTTAGACCACACCAATTTTATTTGTTGAGTCTCAGATTTTTTCAGAAAAATTCGAGCGACAGGGCGAAAAAAAAAGAAAATTTTTTTTTGCATATAGTCTGGGGTGAAGATAAGGGTTTACATAACATAAAGAATAAGAGGATCATTCAAGTTTCAGCTTTGTATGGCTCATTTTATGCAGCCTGGACCTGACACACATTTTGCCGAGGAGTCGGTAAACAGATTAAGAAATACGCATGGTTAACGTTTTATTCTGTGTTTTCCACTAATTTACTAAAGCTGCCGGCGTGGTGGAAAGATTAGCAACAAGTTGGAAAACAAAGTACCGACGTTCCTACGGCCGCGAGGAAGATTCCTGTGTTGTTGTCCATCATTATGTTTTTTTTTTCAATAACAGCAATACGGATTTTCGCGGTGCTAAGCATTTTGTTTATGTCTTGAACTACTGGGAAGAACTCAGCCAAATGATGAAAGCCATGAAACGCCTGAAGGCTGACAGCATCACAAAGTAACAATTGACAAAGCAAACACATTGTTACATAAAAAGTTGATATTTGTTCCAAAAATGAATACTACTACAAATCACTGAAATCACACCCAAACTTCTTTCGATTCCATACAAACAAATATTGCAATGCAATGTGATCGTGATCTCTCTCTTTTATGTTTGGATGCGGTGAACACACAGAGTACTGTGCAGCCATCTTGTCCAAAGTTGTGTCACTATTTTGTTCAATTTGCTCTTGGAAAATCGATGCAAAGACCCCATCTTCGGAATTATAGCAGCACGACCACACGAGTATTAGCATACATAGGAAATAGGAATAGTACATACAGGATGAAGAAAACACACTGGAAGCCGGAGCATGCGGCATTTCCGGTAGTCACAATCTTTTTCCTTGGCTGTTAAGGACTGTCTTGGCCAGCTGAATTTTGCCACCGGAGGATCATATCAATTTTCTAGCATCGACATTATATCGAACTGGCCTTGATCAGATGTCATGTGGACTCTTGTGATGGTAACTTACTAGCCCTGCTTCTTTGACCCACGAATGGATCTATTCTATTGTCACTTGATTAACTAAAGTTTCATATTTGATACTACGATGATTGTAACCTTTATAATGTCTGTAACGGAATATACTACAGTCTATTTGTGATTATTACTTGTAAGTTCATGTTTGGTTAGCTTACCATGTTAGCAATTTTCATGGGTAAATCCAAGTGTTAGTGGCATAAAAATGAACTCTTTGGTCCAGAACATACGAATGAATATAAAAACGAAAGTCAAGGGACAAACATGATATGGTATTAGAGCTGTGTACCTAAACAAATTTTAGGTACAGGTACAGGTACACGGGTTTAGGTACAGGTTAGGACCTGAACCTGTACCTGAATTACTTGTTCGGAAAATGCTAGATTTTCAATAAGGACAAAAGCAAGTTTGAACTGGTAAAAACATGAAATTTGATTGTGCTAGGTATTATTTGTATGAAAACACAGATGAAAATTTGACTTCAGCCATGCAAATGTGTTTTTTGTGCTTTAGAGTGGCTTTAGAGCACTGCCACGGTAATTTCATAGTAATTTTATCTGTCAAAGCGGCCATCCCCTGAATCAGGTCCAGTACAGATACATCAGAGTCAGGTATTTTGGACCTGTGCCTAATTGATTGTACCCGGTACTGTATCAGTACAGAGTACGGGTACACAGCTCTATATGGTATGCTTGCCGGTTTCATCAAAGGTTTTATTTTCTGTGTCCATTCTGAAACTTGGTCGGTACTCACGTACCTGAAACACACAAATAAATATAGAAGTAAAACAGTGTATGAGAAGTAAATAGCAACAAGTGACAACATAGCTACCGATTTCCTGCGTTTTTAAAGGCAAATCATTGGGTCGTGTTAGCACAACCACCGATGATAGTACATCAAAGGTGCAAAACCACTGACAACCGCTCTCAACCGGATGATTTGCCTCTCAAATTGCGAGAAATTGCGTTTTTGAAGGCTTGGGAATCCAAAAATTCCCGGGAAAGCATGCCCTCCGGAGCCGCCCTAGATTGCCTTTCGGTTGGTGGGAACACTGAGGCAAGGTAAGTCTTATAATGCACTGTTGCCAAATGAAAAGTCGACTCTATGTATTTTGGGAGAGACGCGAATGATATGTTGCATGTGCGTCAGGACAACCCCGAATACATCCGCTGTCACAGTCAAACATCACTACCGCTAAGTTTTTATTCAGTAACATGTTCATGTGGAAAGTCATGAAAAATGGGGGGGAGGGCCATCGAAAAAATTTTAGAGCCGGGGGAGGGCCATTTTTAAAAAAATTGAGGGGAGGGCCATCGAAAAAAAATTTGAACCGGGGGGAGGGCCATCGAAATTTTTTTTACCGGACCCACTTTGCACCACCCCTCCCCCCAATAAATATCGATCTGTCCCTTAGGAATGATTTTTTGATTGCGTGTATGGTTAGTTCGAACACTTTTGAAATGGTCATATCGATAAGTAACATGTTACACTTTAGCAGGTTTGCCCATGAACAATGGGGTCCCGCGGCGTAAATAGAAGCCCATATGCAGGGGTAGTCCCCTCCACACACACCCACCCAAGTACCCACAAAGCAGCGTTCCTTCTTTTAAATGTAAAAAAAAATGCTAAAAGGGAGACTGATTTGTGTTACCAGTGGGGCTGTTTGGAGTCAGTACGTTGTAATTTCCTATACACTCCTAACTTTCCCGTGCCAGGTGTGTCTCACATGGCCCCACTAGTTTAATGGAGTAAAACATAGATTGTTGACACGTGCTGCACCCGTGCTTGTACATTGTGTACTATAATGTGATTTCGATTTTGGAGCCAGCCCGCTCTCCTCCTGACGCCGGGCCCCTGTGCACTCTGGGAAATTCCTTGGTGCAATTAACCAGAATTCTGCCTGGAGGCGCAATTCTCCCACTACAATGCGCACCAACAGGAAGAAGTGTGCTGTTTTTTTTCTAAGATAACAGCCCCACTGGTAACACAAATCAGTCTCTCTTTTAGCATTTTTTAGACATTCAAAAAAGATTCGGACATTTGAAAAAAGGAGACTGCTTTGTGGGTACGCTCTGTGTGTGTGGGGGGGGGGGTGCCCGATGAACCCCTGCCTACAGGCTTGTATCTACTAGCCACAGGACACCACTGTTCACGGACAAGTCAGCTTAAGTGTTCAAACTAATCATACACGCAATCGAAAAACCTCTTCAAAGTCATAAGCTTCAAAGTCCTTCAAGATGCAATTTTGCTGTGCCGCCAAAGAGGTTGGAAAGACATCATGGCTAATCTTTCTGAATACGTTGTTAACAATGAGATTTGCATACAGACACCCATTCATCTAATCTGTGCACTTTGTTGGGATATATGGGAACACGTCAGACTGCTTGCAATTCAACCAATTTCTGCCAGGGAGAGCAACCTGTCTAATCGGACCGGACAGGTTTTTCCACTGTCTGGACTGGACAGGTCTTTCCTTCAACCCGTCACAGCGACTCTCCCGCTGTCGTTCCAGCGTTGTTCTTGGATTTGGGTAAAAATGATGCAAGGACAGCTAGACAACGTTACTGTTAGCCGCGGCGACTCTGGGGAGGACGTATTACTATATGATTACTATACTAGTATATAATATACAAGCAATATTATACGTCATCCCCAGAGTCGCCGCGGCTACGTTTACTGTTAGCTAAATTTGTCACAAGTTGCTGGAGCATTTTGCAATGAAACTGTCTAGAACAACAACAGGCACAATAGAACTCACCCTCAGACATCTTAAAACGGCAGAAGAGGACGTCCAACTACGTGACGATACAATATAACTGTCCAGTCCGAACCACGGTATAGCGGTACCGGTATGGTGTGTCCAGTGTTGTGTTCTGGCGGGCAAGCACAGACCTGTTTCCCGCGCTCAAAGCTCATAACCTTTGACCTTTGACTTCTGTTATCAAAAAGAAATATGAAAAAATCTGCGAGCGCTTTCTTATTATATTTGAAACAGTATAATGTTAACATCAATCTGGAGTGATGTCATAGATGCAAAACACACAACAAAAGACTCAAACTTTTGATAGTCGTCGCCTACCTGGTCTGTTCTAAAACAAATTTGGAGGGGGTTAAAGACGTCGGACCCGCTTTTTAAAATTTATTTTCAACATTCCGTATTCGACTATCAATGAAGCTTATAACTCCTTTATCTTTATAGTATAGTTGATGGAGTAAAATAATCATGATTTACCTCATTTCGTTGTGCCCCTTTTAACTCCCCAATCTCCTCTTCATCCCTCCAGTTTTTGTGAACGGCCCATTGCGTCATGTCCTGACCCGGAAGTAGCGGTTCTTGCTGAGATATTCACCATCAAACGTTTGTGCACAGGAACTCTACACTATTTCATGTTGCTGCTGAGGATACCGTCACCATCATACATCACGGTGAGTTTGTACACAGGCATGGCGATGGACTGTTTTGTACTTAAGTAAGAATCGTGTTGCACGCTGCCTTATGTCCACCAAGGCTATTTTAGGGGGGGGGGGGGGGGCTTGATGGATTCAGGATGAATAGAAATCATATGCAAAGTCGGGAAATTATCGTACGCTGAGATCCTTGCTGAGATGGACTACAGATTTCCTTTCAACTATTTGACATAACTCATGTTTTAACTACATCTTGTTTCGTTGTTTCGAGTATCTCCGGATCCCGTTTCAAAATTCAAAATCAGCTGGAGCATTTGTGCAAATAAATTGCATGGCTGTTTTGGATAATTTCTCAGTGTAGTAAAGGAGAAATAAGCCCATTCGCGGTTTCGATTACGCATATGCAGTGTCAAAGGTGAAGGCCCTTGGCTTGTAAACACTTCTCGTCTCGACATTGTCTAGATTTGCATAACAACGCCCCGACAGGTTTTGTTTACGTCTCAGGAGCCTTTACCTTTGACACTGCACATGCGTAGTGGGAACCGCGAATGGGCTTATTGTTTCATTGGCCTTGAATAGTTGGAATTGACAAGATGAATGTGCCTGGGCCAGGAGAAGGCTGGGGGGGTGGGGGTGTTGTGGCAGAAGGCCAAACAATTGTTTGCAGTGTGGTGACCTTGCACTTGCAGTGAACTTAGATCAACATTAAAACTGCAACAATGAATCCACCAGGAACAACAGATTTCAAGATTTGCAGTATTTACAAAACAATCAAGACGCTGATTTTCTCCTTTGACCAGCTATCCTGAACACAGTCATAAATCGAAACATAGAGGCAGAAGCCAGAACATTGACACCCCCACACTCCTCCAGCCCCCCCCCCCCCAGCATTGGCATTTGAATATCGATCCGCCTATTTAACGGAAGTAAAACTGGAATACACCGGAATACCCATAAAGAAGGGTGAAATCTACCTTACTTACTTTACTTTGGTCAAGCTCCCACATGAAAGCTTCCTGACCACAGTACACTCCACCCTATCTTCCTGTTCCATCAAGGACTGGATTTCCTTCACTTCAGTAAGGTTTGTGTCGGCTCTTAGGGTATCAATGTTCATATCATGTTTGTTTAGCAAGTTTTGAGAAATACACAAGATTGAAGAAGACAGGTGAAATCTACTGAAATACAGAATGCTTTGATAAGTTGACATAGTAGGCTGCTGTTTTGTTGAGAAAGATAATGTATATGTCACAGTAGAGATGGCGATTCAGGACAATTGGCGATTGTCCTAGGACAGATCGCGATCGCCGTTTGTCCTAGGACAGATTGCGATCGCGATCTGTCCTAGGACAATTGCCGATTCTACTAGTAGGGATTGCGATCGCAATCTGTCCTAGGACAAACAGCGATCCAAACTTAATGATGCTTGAAGATATTAAGGAAACAGCAATATTTTTTTGTAAACCATGATTTTATTTAGTATTTACTAACTGATCAAAACTCAATTGATGCTAAGAGTAAGATAAAGGAAACAGCAATATACAGCAAAAATGTTTGATCACCCTCTAATTTTTAGCGTTTTGCCAAAGTTGTGAAATCATTCAGTATATGTCTGTGAAATGATATAGGTATGAAAGTATAGTATCTTGAAACTGAGATTGATATTTTGACACCTGTTTTATCACTTTACAATTGTTATTGTTCTCCTACTCTCATCTCCCAAATAAACGTACCGGTACGTTTATTTTTTTCAGCCTCAAAATCCACCCAGTACGTTCTTATTTTGGACGGTACGTTTATTGTTTTTTTGAAAATCAAAGTTTTGCTAACCTGGGATTCCTTAAAATTTAAAGTTTGGGTTTTCCTGCCCATATTTCCCCGGCATTTTTGCTTGTAATTCGCTATTTTTCGACCAAGCGGCGTTGATATCCCGGCCGCTACAAAGGCCGCTATGACCCGGCCTTTGTGAAATCCTGGCGGAACTCGTAACGTATCGGTCGATCTCAATGGTCACTACAAAGTCAACGTTGTTATTGGGAGAAAATAAGACGCCACACTGACGTTTTGAAATGCAATTCTTGTTTCATAAACAACTTTGACAGTCTCTGTTTACACCGTAAACCAAAGCACGCTGATCAGAAAAGAAACATGCCAGCGGCGCACAGTAACATTTAACGCATGTAAATTTCTCTACTCAGGTGAGATACAGTCTTTCCCAAAATGAAAATATAAAAACAACACCACGAAAAATCTGTGTCTTAGCATAAGAAATTGTATAATGTCTTTCAAAATATATCAAAACATTTCAATCCTACCACAAACAGGAAAACTTAGCGCTTGGAAAATCGCCACTGACAATAACGCAGGACGTGACTCTCGTGGGAAAGTTTTGTCATGGAAGAGCTCACGTCGAGGAAGGGGAAACAACTCTTTTTGATGTACAAACTTCTTTGTCTTAGTCAGAAATATGTTTTGCATTTTTACAAAGAAACTTTCAATATTAAAGTCTATACATAAAATTGAATTGCAATCTAGTCACCGTTATTATCACTTAAAAATGCTTTAAAAAGATCACCCCTCTACAGAAAGAATGTTGCAGTTTTCTAAGAACATCGATGTAACTTTGTTAGCCCCGCCCCTTTCTGTCCTCGGCGCCAGCTACTGTCTGGCTCACTCTTTCAAGTGTAACATGAGAACCCTGTGGCTAAAATGTTGCAACATCGTAAGCCCGAGGTTTCTCACAAATTTGTTGACAATTTAGTTTCTCAAAATGAATGTTTTTTTTCTACTTACAAGAGTAATTTCTGAATTTCAAATTATTTGGATTGCAACAACAAAAACCAGAACATTATATGATATTGTCCTTGATATT
The DNA here is from genome assembly GCA_035149815.1 of Branchiostoma lanceolatum. Classification (NCBI taxonomy): domain Eukaryota; kingdom Metazoa; phylum Chordata; class Leptocardii; order Amphioxiformes; family Branchiostomatidae; genus Branchiostoma; species Branchiostoma lanceolatum. Next base: position 542,623 of record CM068874.1, read on the forward strand.
ATATGATTATGTCCTTGACACAACACATTAGTTTGTGGCATGTTATGTTTACAAATCTATGGTTCTATGCATAGAAGATAAATGGCAAGTTGGGAAAGAAAAAAGTTACATCATATACATTGTCATAATTCTTCCTTTTCTCTATGGCTTTTACAAATAAGTTAAGAACTTTACCTATGATGACCATATCATCAGGATATTGTAATTTTCTGTTCATGGTCTAAATGTTGACCCAATTTTTCAACATGGCTACTATTTTTTTTTTTGAAGTGGCAAGGAAGATTACAATTTGAGCAAGATGTGTTCAGTTATTCTGTTTAATATTTATAAACTTTACAGGTATGGTCCTCAGACAGGCATAAATGAATAAAGAGAACCTACAGCTACCTGCTTATCATTTTTCCCTCGGACAGAAGTAGCATGGACACAGTTTATCTGAAACTTTGGTTAATTTCCAGGGGGTATGTTTATTCCGGGGGGTATGTTTATTTGGGAGATGAGAGTAAGGTTGTGAATTCAATAGGTGTGAAACTGTGAGTATTGTCTTGACACCTCAAAATTTACATACCGAAACATTGTTGGATCACCTTCTTCCAACTCATATCTTTCACACATTATTGAAATTTTGTCACTGAACTTTATCAGAAATTACTTTATCAGAAAACATACTCACATGAAATTTATCCATCATGAAATTTGAACTAATTCACCTAAAATAGTTAATAATTGTGAAATTTAGGTAGCATGTTCAACATGATTGAAATGTAATGCAATGATTCATTCTATTTTCCATACATTTCCATCTCATCAGAATTTGTCCAAGTAGAATCGCCATTTGTCCTAGGACAGATTGCGATCGCAATGTCTACTAGTAGAATCGGCGATTGTCCTAGGACAGATCGCGATCGCAGTCTGTCCTAGGACAAATGGCGATCGCGATCTGTCCTAGGTCTCTTCATTTCCCACTGCCTTCAAAAGAGAAGTCAAACCCAACCATAGTCAACCTTAGTTAACATAGAACTTTCATTGTAGACTAGATAACTATATCGATTTCCATGTATTTCCATGTACTTGTTTGTCTGCAATTAGCCTTCGGGCATGAACTTGCAATAAAGTTATAATCCAGTAGCTGAATAGCGCCCCCTATGCAGACCCCTAAGTGATGCGTGATGGGAATAGCAGGTAAGCATCCTTCCATCCGGGAGATGATGGCAGCCCTCTGGTGCTTGGACAGGGTCCTATCCTTGTGTGGCAGTCTCGGCCGCAGCTGGGAATAAGTCACTAGCAGGGAATGGTGCAGACCTAAAGTCTGAGGATCCAGGTCATGCCATTCTACCAGTCCCCTGCTGTAGTGGTGCTGTGTGGCCCAAGGGCTACAGAAGTGGAGATGCACCCACATACTAGTATGTAAAAGTGTGGGAAGGATTTGAAGTATCTAACCTGCATGTGGAAGTGGTATTTTGGATGCCTGAGGATGTTGGACTCTTTAATGTATGATGGCAAATCTGTTTGTTAGAGATGATAGCAGGTGAAGATGATATGAAATAAAATATGTTGAAGGGTGTTATGAGGTCTCATCAGGTTGGACACTTGGATTTTTTAAGTAGATAGCCTTCATGGACATAAACAATTTACCCACAAACTGCCTAAAATTCATTACAGCTGCCTCCTGTTAAACATGTAATTTATCCCACAGCTGGGCGCCCCTGTAAGAGCCCGACATGGAGACGCCCCTGTCTTCCCCTGACGGTCGCCTCGGAGAGGAGGAGCTAGAGCTTCTGGCCAAGTTAGAGGAACAGAACAGGTGTGGTACTGTACATGACATGATGATGGTTATTAGAGAACAGGTGTGGTACTGTACATGATATGATGATGGTTATTACAGAACAGGTGTGGTACTGTACATGACATGATGATGGTTATTACAGAACAGGTGTGGTACTATACGTAGACTACAGTCGGTCGTTGTGGCACAATCACTGTAGATCTGAGGCATTAGGGGCCCAAGATTCACTTCCATGGAGCATGGCTCCTGGTAGTAGTGACTTAGATACCTTACTAGAGTTTTGAAGGGTACATGTAAGTGTCTGGAAGTAAGGATGGACAGGAGGTTCTTGAATTTTTCCCAGGCGATGCAGCATCTGGTAGTAACAGCCAGCTTGCATCCACCCCCAGCACAGAGCATGTCCCCAAGGTAACAGAAGCTGGCTTCCACAATCATCCACTCCAACACCGAACTTCTTGCTGTACTGTACTGAAATGATTAGATTTTGGGCCCCCTAACAGCTTGTTATGGTACTGCAGCGGAATTTTGATATCTTGTGTTCTGAACAAGCAATCGTCACAATTTTTGGATGGTACATGTAGGTATCTCTTAGGCTCAGAAAGAAGGGACATAAGTTTGGGCCCCCAAGCATCTTGGTCTATAACTGCAGGGGCATTTTTGTCAATCTTCCAATGAGGATAACTGAAGAAAGGTATGACAGATTTTCATGATTTTACAATTTGGTATGTGGATAGCTCAGACAAGTACATGATGAAATGCAAATCATGCAACACAGAACTAAATTTGCATAATTTTTGAATTTGCAAAATTCTATCACAGTATTTTTTATGTTTCCCTCCCTGTACCCTGTATAGGATATGGGGGAAATATACTGGGGTTTTTTGGCGTGTTCTTTTTTCTTCTTCTTCTTCTGCCAAAAAACCAAGTAGATGTAGGTGGTAGCTCTATTAATGCAGAAATTTATAGTATTTTCCTTACGGTACATGCTATGGATGTCACTTTGGAGGTGTAGGTAGGTTTACGAAAGGTGAATACAGCGGAATGCTACTGCATCTGGTGTTTTGAGCACACTCTTCAAACTGTTTAGAAAGGAACAACAGCTGCTGTATAAAGTAAATTACCTTCGCCAAGAAGGTTATGTTTTACCAAGCTTGTGTGTGTCTGTGTGTGTGTCTGTGTATGAACCCAAGAATGCCTGGTGGATTGTCTTGATATCTGGTATGTCGGTAGGTCTTTATGAAATCTCAAAATGTTTAGATTTTGGGCCCCCTGATTTGCATAATTTATGAGGGAAGTTTGAAAATCTGCTATATTGCGTGATATTAAGACTCTAACATGCTGCACCTAACACCTGTCAGTTGACATACATGTACAGGCGCAAATGTTCCCCTGCTGGCAGGGCCTGTTCCCAGGTGGTCAAAACACAAAGGGATAGCTTAATAACCTGTAACAACTTGTTTTTGCTATTTGGATAGCTTGATGTAATGAAATGGTAAGTATGCAAATCAGAATCTAATTTGCATAATTGATTTGGACATTTTATAAACCCACTGCAATGTGACGATGGCAGTGAAATTATTGGAAAAGTTTTAAGCTTTAATCCAAAACAATAATTGACTCACCATGAATTTTCGGTTGGACTTCCAACCTTCATCAGATATTCGATCCGCTGCGCTGAACGCCAGGAAGTCGGAGTGAAGCAAAAGCAGCGGGCAGACGGAATCTTCCACCGTCACGGTTCAGAGAGGGTTGATGGGCCCTGATGTAAATAGCCTCCTTCACGCCCCTCACCAAGTAGTCCTGTTTCGTATCCAAGATGCGCACCTTATCGAGCGTAACTGTATGTCCACGGGACTCAATATGTATATGTTGGGACACTTCTGGCATAGTGGAACTGGGGCGTCTGTGCTCCGAGAACCTATTTCCATTTCCCCTATGTACATGTACGTCTCTGAATACGGTCCTTTGATATTCTGTCCTGCGCACTGTATGTGGTAGATCACCCCACACTTTTATTCTTTCGGTGTCTTGTCTTTAGGTGAAACTAACAACTGTCTCAGTGTCCGAGTTGGTTTGATTATCTGAAGAAGGTTGGAGGTCCAAAGGAAAATTCATAGTGAGTCAATTCTTGTGGTGGATTATTTTTAAGCTTAAAACTTTTCCAATATGTACTCCACCAACACAGATGAGCTTTCATGGGACAGTGAAATTGTCCTACACATTTTCATGGCAAAGGTGAACACCATTAGTTGATAGCTGGACAGGAAGATCTGATATAGAACCCTGTGAATGAATACGGCCATGGCATTCATTTCTATGACAGAGCAGCAGAGTTAGCAGCAGCAGGACACAGTGTTCTCTGATGATTGATCACACTTTGAGTCCAGTTCGAGTCAGCAAAACATTCTGTAGGTTGTCTTATGAATAATTGTGTGGAGCTCCAGCGAATGTGACATTTATATGATATTCCAGCGAACAATACTGTGGTACAATCCTCCCATGATAAAATCAGACTGTTCCAGTGAGGGATGGAAAGTTTTTGACCTCTTCGTCTTCAAATGCAGGGTTTTCAGAACATTTTAGACAAAGTGTTTGTTACACTGGAGTCCGTGGTCTCTAAAGTTTGCAATTCTGGTGGTATTACTGAATATGCATCTACAATGTAGCATACCTCCCTCATACCCAGTTTTTAAAAGCAGCAAATAAAAGTACAAGTAACAAATTATAGTCACTTAATGTTCTGCAGTTAAACTGTTTTGTTTTTATTTAATGGTCACCACGCAAAGGCTGCTTCTGGAATATATCAAGTTTCTGAAATATCTGTCTTTATGATTAAGGTTTCGACCTGATATATCATAGTAAATAACACGATCTAGAATGTAGCAGCACTGGAATGGCCTAGAGGCTTGGTGGCACTGGCTAGGCTAGAGACTGAGAACACCTTTATGTGTCCTCTGAAGTTGTTTTTGGCGACGCCTGAGGGGCGGAGCCTATTGTATAGTACTGCTTTCGGTTTGCCAAATATTCTAGGATTTCCGCGAACGCATTCCCTAGGGAATTAGTTTTTGGCAACGCCTTGCAGGTATGGCCTTTTCTATAGCAAGGACGAATGCCACTGCATACGGCATAGAAAAGGCGCTAGTTATAGTATTCACTTTTACAGCTGTTTATCGATGTTTGAAATAAACTTTCTGGATGTTGCAATATATACCCATCCATCACAGCCGTTCCTCAATGTCTTAAACGTTTTTGGTTTTTGTTATCATGAATGACATGCTTAGACTGGCTCTTCTTTTATTGTCATGAGAAACTTTGATTTTGAAAGGTAAATAAGTCACAGTTCTAAAGAAGATGTCCGGATTTTTGCAAAAAGCAGCAACAACAATATGTCACTGCTTTTGATTGATTTTTCTTAGAAGCTTTGCTTCATTCAATAAAAAAATTAAATGCTTGACATGTTACCAACGCATAATTCGAGTTATTTTAGCTGCATCTTTGAAGCTTCGAAAGACTCACATAGTAAGGATAAAGAAAGGACACAGAGAAAAGGCTTTCCGTACACTGGGCACGGGAGACTTAAAAGACGGACTGACTATGACTACGTGATACTGGCTATGCTGACATCAGTCTTAACTGAGGTTCCCTGCTGCTTCTCTGACTGAACATGTTAACATTGCCGTTAGCATGTTAACATGTTTTTATATTCCGTCTTAACAGACAAACCTCAACAGACAGATCTCCGTAGATCGCCTATTGAGCTTCAATGTATAGCGGACTAAACCTCAAAACCTGGCATACTATTTACTCTATTTGGCCGATTTCTACTATTTTCCCAGCGATCGCGCGGAGCCTGGTAGAGGCTTAAAATTACCTGCTAACTCCACAGAACATTGGTTACTGCATCTTTCTGTGAATGCCTTTGTAGTCCACTTCAGTAAAGAATATCACAAAGGAAAACACATTTTTGGGAATCATGGCACAACGATAACAGAAAACTGTGTCAGTAATTACAAGATTAAGTGTTCCGAGTTGATCAGGTGTTGCACTAGTACTCGTATCTTCTTGCAAGTTGGTGAGAGCGTGCAATCGTATCACAGCTTTCGTGCACACTGATTATTACAATATTCGTTTGGGGTTTTCAATTTAATTTGTGTAAATCCACCCCTAGCCTGTGTTTACAGAAGCTCTCCCTGGCGGAGGTTAATGACCCCCTCTTGGGAGCGGTATCGTCGGGCCGGCCACTAGGAGCGCGAAGTAGTCAGGCTACATCCACCCCAGGTTTGTTTAGAACCGTCATCGGCCAGATTAATAACCTTGTGTACGATTTTGATATGCATATACAATAGATTACTACTATATACACACAATGTACATAATGAAATAGACAATATATTAGTATATCCGTGGTATAAACATGTTCAAGTCAGTCCTTAATATTTATTTCTAACTGGCGTCAGGTGTTGTCTCGCTGTAGCAACGGTTGTAGCAACGCAATCTATTGGCTTCACATCGTGGCTCTGCTACAGATCTGGTTCTTTCTCGTTCCCTTCTTTTTGTCGACGACGCTTGTTGTGTGGCTCCCCTCGCGATCGGTCCCGACGTTACGGACGCACGCACGGACGTCTGTTTTGGATTCCCCTAGGGATGCAGCTCGTCTCACCGACATCCAGTAGAAGGTCTCGATCTGCCGACCTCCCCTACATAGGTATCTCTGTGTAGAATGTGGCAGGAACATCTCGTCGTCATCGCTCTCGTCCCGTAAGCTAGGTCGGCCTGTGCAAGTATAAAGACGGAAACAGTCGGTGGAGCTGGCGACCACAGCGGTTTGATCTGATCTCTAGCTACCAAAATCAGTTAACAAACTGTTTAAAAGAAGCTATGGCAGCCATCCTTAGTATCCCTACAAATATTCCATTGTGTGAAACCGTCAAATTATGAAATCTTTAAAACTCTATCGGCACTTATATGCTTATGAAATCACAATAATGGACTATTCCAAAATTACCCAAATAAATTTTCATCGTCGTTGTTCGGCTGCATGTGTTTTACGTGGACTAAGTCGCCATTTAGATGGTCGTCACAGCACTTATGTTGCAGAATCTTACATTCAGGAGCTGCTGTAGAAAAAAACCACAGCGAACAAAGATTAATATTGTAATACTCTTCTTTTGTCTTTATTGCCTATACATACCAAACAGAGAACACTGTAGAACACCGTGTAACCAACCAGTTCCTAGAAATTTTCTTCCATGACAACCATATTCAACATGTAAACATGTAGATCTATGGATGTCTATCAGTTTTATCTAGATTAAATTTCTACGTTGCGTTGTTGAACTCTACACTTGAAAGCATCTCCAATACAAAGGCTAGACACGTCCTTTATATTGGACATGTTAAAATTAATTTGTCTGCTAGAAGTTTCTCGTTATACGTGATCTTATCCACTTACACAAATAAATAAACAATACTTCTGCAACTTCGAAAAATCAATGCACATCCACTATCCATAGGTTACTGAACTGTTGCCATATTGGGATATTTGTGTCGGCTGAGATATAAACAGGATATCTATGAATCTGTAAGTTTGCAAGAAATATCTCAATGTCGAAAAAATCAAGACAGTCATCACCTCTCCTTTAAATCGTATTAGAATTTTGCACAAATTAAACGACAGGCGAAGAAACCATTTCTTGGCAGGTAAAGTCTAACACGGTAAAATTCAAACGAATTATAATCAGGTATATGGTGGACAAAGGGTGCTACCAAATCAGTTTTCCACTACGCAGTGTGCAAGGCATTTAGAAGGCATGTCGTTTGTAACCACTGTGTTCGAAAATAGAATTAATGTAGACTGTTATTACTCCACGAAATAACGGGGTGATCAAACACAGAAACGGCAGAGTCTATGTGTGTACAGAAACATATGCGCCGTGTAAAAGGTTGAGACCTAAAATTGTACTGACCTTTAGACCGCTGTCTTCGCTGTCGGTCTGTCCAGCTCTTTGTCGAAAAGGTGTGGGTCGTTTACTGGCCTTTTCCTCGGCTTTATACGGCTGGTGGTCGATATTAAGTCCACGGATGCCGCAGGTGCCCGCCTTTTCTTCTCATCTTTGCTATCTTGAGAAGTGCCGAGCCACTAGGCCTTCCCCTTTTTGTTCTTGGTGGCCTGGTTTTCGGAATCAAACCCAGAGTGACGATGGATTTTGAACAATGGATCAAACTTCACAATGGCCACATGGCATCCTAAAAGCTTGATTAATTGGTCAACCGCCGTCGGCTCTGCCCTGTTGCGTGCTGCTGGTCAGCGGTTGGTTGCGCCCTGCTGTGAGTTACGCCCCGCTATCGGCAGTTGGTTGCGCCCTGCTGTGAGTTACGCCCCGCTGCCGGCGATTGGTTGCGCCCTGCTGTGAGTTACGCCCCGCTGTGGCCGATTGGTTGCGCCCTACTGTGGGCGGTCTAGAAAGTCCCGCCCTAATACCAGTATCCCACCTGGATGCCAGATGGTAATACACACAAAGACCGAGAGAGAAACACATGTTCCGCTTTCAAACCAAAGGTCTAACTGAGGGGATTTGTAACAAAAAAATCATTGCAATTCGCTGACATGTTGTCATGTCCTGGAGCTAGCTCAGTAGCTGGCCTGTTCAGGTCCTGAAAGAATTCTGGCATCCAAGCTATATAGGAATGCTTTCTTTTTGCATACCCCAACCGGTTTTTGTTGTGTTTCTAATGCCGTGTAGTAAGTGTGTGTCTGTGTTCTTCCACATACTAGTTCATATTCTGGCAAACATAACTCATGACATGCAAAAAGCTACGGATAAAGCACGTTGAAATTATTAACCTTTCTCCACAATCTCTCTGTTGATGTTGGTAAGCTAAGTTTATATAGACATCTCAAATCTGTGTACGCCATGGAGAATTATCTACAAAGCAAAGACTTAGACATAAAATCATCTATATATAAACGCAGAGTAAGCGCACAAACATTAGAAGTAGAAAGAGGTAGATACAGACGGTTACCTGTTAACGAGAGAATATATGAACAATGCACAGGAAAAGCGGTGGAAGATGAAATGCACTTTATTTGCCATTGCCCACATTACAGCACCGAAAGAGACAAACTATTTAACCTAGTCAGCAAAATTGTTCTCAGGTTTCAATATCGCACAGACCTACAAAAAACTGCCTTTCTGTTAACACCGGCCAATGCATATATCTCCCAAAACGTAGGAAATTTCATATTCCACTGCACACAAAAAATAAATCAAACCCAATAGCAACCGTTTAGATTAGAAGTAGCTCTAGTTGACGACTTTTACTTTGTGTTTATTTCATTACTGTGTTCTTATTATTACCATCATCTCATTTCAACGTATTCTTGCAATTAGCCTCCAGGCATGAATTTGCAATAAACTTATTATCATTATTATTATTATTAATCACGATTTATAATTTATCAGGTTCACTATTCAGAATGTCTGATCGGTAAAACAACTTTGAAACACTAACTGTGCGACGTGTCAGCAGTTGACCCTGATCATAAGCTCTTCTCTCCGAAAATTTCGCCAAATTCATCCCGCGTTATTTCTTCCGTGAACGTTTCTGCTTCTTTTATTGCGTTCTGTTGGTATGTGGTCTTACAAACAGGTAGCACAGGGAGGATTTCAGGCCGCAAAAGATATTCTGGTGCGGAAACAGTAAAACTTCAGAAAAGTGTTATGGCATTCGTTCATAGCAGAGGCACAGAAAAGTTCTTTACTACAGAGCACTGTGCATGTTTTGATAGACAAGTTCTGTAACCAAGAACTTTTAAGAGGGCAATGTCATAATTGGTTTCCGTAATGAGAGTTGGACTTAAAAACGTACATGTAGTGAATAGATAGCAAATATAGAAAATATTTTATTCTCCTATGGAACTAAAGTTGAGTGCGCACATGGGCTTGTACGCAAAAGTTTGTACATATCCCTCCGCCGCTGGAGTCAGCTGTATTAAATGCAGTGCTATTAGTATACCATTAAATAAATGACAGAAAAATAAACGTCGCCGAGTATTTATGCTTTGGGTAGCCTTTATACGTTTGTATGTATGTGTGTATGTATGTGTGTGTGAACAGCATACTTGGGACAAGTTCTGTTATTTGAGTGAACTGGAACATAGGGCTTACTGAACGTTGGGATTTCGAAACATAGAGATTTCGGAACATAGTAATTTCGGAACATAGGGCGGTCAACGATGTAAACATGCAGGTCTTGAAGACTAAGTCATTGATCTCAGTATGAGTATATAACGTTACAGCACGATAGATTAATGCAAAGTTGTGTTACCAACCGATTAAAATTTGTCACAAACTGATGCCAAAGTTGAGCCTTTGCTTTTTTAATTACCTGTTTGGCAAGCGATTTAATTCTGTAAAAGGAAACAGTAATTTTTCAAGGAACTTACCACGAGGGGGCAGATCTATGAGATCGACGCCATCGGGCTCGAGTTGACAGCATCCCGCGGTGGCTTCTGTGTCGCTCCCGGTGGCATCAGGATGGACTGGCTACTTCATTTGAGCTTGGAGTATGCATGCTAAAATGTTCTGAGTGGACGTAACTTCAAGACCTGACCTATATATGTGAAAATGTAAGCGACTAAGCGTTTGGGACGCCGTCCCTGCGCGTCCCAAGTCGTTCCAAACGGGCAAGGCGCGTTTTTGGCCGCCTCGTCCTCGTCCTCGTCGGACTAAGGCCAAGAGTATATACCTACATATATATATATCTCTCCTTCGTCTTTTATCTCTTAGTCTACTGATATTTGAACGTTGGGGCACCACACAAGATCTGGCAAATAGTTTTCTTCACCCTTCTCGATTTTCTCCGATACCATCCTCCCATCTTTTCCGTTGTCTACTCTCCGTTCTTCCTTACTGGACGATTTCTTGCATTATAGCTCATGGCTACTCCCGATAACTCAGTGACACGTGGCCGTACCACTTCAGTTTCCTTTTCTTTATTGACCTTCGCTGTGTTAAGGAGGTCTCCGTACGTTTGCAGTGCTACATGGTTGCGTACGAAGCAGGGACAGTATCAGGAAGATAATATGCATGTGTTTTACCTTTGCCAAAAAGATTATGTTTCTGATAGCGTTTGCAAGTCTGTGTGTATGTGTATGTGTGTGTGTGTGTGTGCGTGTGTTGATGAACAGCATAACTCGAAAAGGCTGAGATGGATTGGATTGATAATTGGTACGGGGTGGGTCTTGATGAGACGTGCACATGATTATTATCTCCATAAAAATGGAGATATATTATCTCCATGAAAAATGGAGATATATTATCTCCATAAAAAATGAGATATAGTTTTGACCTGGACATGCTATGGTCCTGATTGTTTAGTGGCAGATGTGAAGTAATGAAGAATTGGTGTAGGCGTTGGCCCCCTAGCAGCTTGCTCTAGAACTGCAGGGGCGTTATTGTGAAAATCTTCTAAGGAGAATAACTGAACAAAGGAACGACGGATTTCTATGATATTTAGTATGCAGGTAGCTTGATAACTAATGGGAAAAATCTATATTTGCAGTGTTTTCTCAAACACTCAAGACTCAAATACATGTAACGTATGTAGTTTATGGCAAGTGGAACATCAATAAATTATCGATTATGCAAATAAATTCCTACTTTGCATAATCAATGTAAAAATGCCATTAGCCATCTAAGTGGTAATTGATAGGACTGTCAATATTGCGACATGTGTAAGTTAGTTACAGGTGTTCATGACCAAACATGCATTATGTAAATGTGTAAGTCATTTGCCTAAACAGAATAGTTCATGGAGATATGAAGCCTCCGGACACTTGTTGCGATTTGTAACGGTACTACAGCGTAACGTCTAGTTTTGAAATCACGTGCTCTTGACATGCCATGGTCGTGATTTTTGAGTGCTATATAGCTCATAGCAGACTTTGAAAGAAAATAAATCTGCGTATCCATGCTTTCTGGTATGAAGATAGTTCAAATGATGTTTTAGTTCATTATGTTGTGATTATGCATTTCAGAATCTAATTTGCATGATTACTGAGAAACTTTGCAAACCCGCTGCGGTCAACGATTGGACCATCCAAACATGTGATATGTTACTGAGAAAGATAGGGACATGTATAGATGCAAAATTATCACAGTGGAGACTTAATTTGCATAATTAAGTTGAAAATACTATTGTTCCACATTTCTAATTAACGGAAACTTTATACTTGTGGCACTTGAATGTTTGGTGAAGGTTAACATAGTAAGATATAAATCATGCAAATGAGGACCTACTTTGCATAATCCTCACGTCGCCGATGTGTTTTTTAAACACCACTCTTGTTCCAGTTTGCTGTAAGACTAATACCTGTAGGTGGTGTTCTCCCACAGTCATTAAACTGCAGCAGTGCACACATCAATGCTCCATTTTGTTTCTTGCACACCATGAAGGGCAGGTTTCAGAGGTCAGACCTAATGAAAGAAGCCAGCAATTACGTGTAAATCTAATTATCTTCCCCTCTTTTCCATCCAACCCAAAAAATACAGTGACTGTCATGCTACATTTCTTACCATGGCGATGTATCCCATAAGTAAGCATATCTGAATACAATTGAAGCTTTGAACAATGAAAACTACTTTAATCTGAATTGTCTTTAGTGAAATATGTAACCTGGAGAATTCTGTTTATTTCTAACAGTTGTCCTGAAATGTCCTGAGGCAAATATAACAGGTAATTATTGACCTTTGACCCTTGACACTGCTTTGAACCATGTCCAGAAGTGTAAGGAGGTAGATACGAAGGCAGGGCGTCAGCCTGGAACAGACGTCATGTAATTACTGCGGGTGTTGACTGCTGACACTGGAACTTTGTATTGAAGTTGTGTGCTGATGTGGCAGGTAGGGTGAGGCCCATGTAGGGGAAACAGACAACTGCCTGTTGTTCCACTGTAGAAATCAGACTTGTCACAGACATAACGCAAGTGTCTTACACCCAAGACGAGAGAATGGACAGGCCCGCCAGGAGTGTGGATGTTGTACAGTTGGTCAGTGAAATTCCTGCAGAAATCGAGGAACCTCCAGAACAGCCAACAGGCTTTTTTGATCGCTTTCTTGCCCCTCCCAAACGTGTGAGGAGAGCCTCCTCTCCTGCCAGGCTGTCAGGTTCAGAAAGGACTGAAAGGTAGGCTGTCAGTACAGAAGAATGTGGAATGTTAACAGGCAATAGCTCTGGTCAAAGTTGTATCTGTGATGGATGTTGTGTACTTAGACAATCTTGAGGACAATGTAAGAGTTAAGTGTAAAGCAGATGAAAGGAAGTTAAAGGTCTTACACTTAATGTATATGCTCTCTGTGCATGTAACGTAACATGACCAGTTAATGTCCGATTTATTCAAAACTTATTTATCTTAAAACTGCGCGAACAGAGCCAAATTTCAAACCCATGGGCAGAAATATCAGCTTTTCTATAAGAAAAATAAATGGTCTGTAAGTTTTTCTCCGCCTATTTAACACCGTGCAACATGCATTTATACTGAGGTATATGATGAAAAATTGTGCTTGGGTAACCCATTATCGTCCACTTCAGTCTTTTCCCTTCTAGCGCTATGCTTGAAGAACTTAGAAAAAACTGTCCAAAGTAGTCTACAGAAAAATGATAGTAAAATCACTGTCCGTTCCGCCACTTGCTTGACGCGATGGAAGAAATCAATATTTATCTGTGAATTTCCCCGACATGCGCGGCACGTTGCGTTCACGTGATAAACGCATGGCCATTATGTTTTGCCGTGCACAAATGAACCTCCGGTGCGGGGACATGTGAACTGGACGTAAATAGGTTCTGCACGTAAATAGGTCATGTTACGTTACATGTACATATAATGTGTATCAAAATCAAATGTGCAGTTCTGAATTTATACCTAAGGAAGTCTTTTTCCGACTCCACTCACTCACACTCACTATCCGGTTTAGCGTCTTCTTTTCCCCATCATCTGGGGGTTTGACGTGCTTGCATGCTGATGGGGGAGCTTGGTGGCAGCTCGCCAGGTGCCTCTGTCCTGTGGATCTGCATCCCTTAACTTAAACTTGCCATTTCAACTTGTACATGACTTAAAATTCAGCATGACAAGCTTGAATTATGAGAGCAACATTTGCATACATATCCCATGATATTTTCCTTGATCAATAAACACATGTGTTCTAATGGACCATTTCTAATGGATAAAAAATGGGCACTATTGATATGATCATTCAGTAGAAAAAAGTGCACTGTTGACAGGATCATCCAATCTGAGCCCTCTACGCTGAACCTGATTGACAAGTATGTTACTATTGGTTGGCATGCAAGGAACAGTCTTTCGTTACCACAGCTGATTGTTTTTTTAGTTTTTTTTCGGGCGACCTGAGAGCTTGAGTAACAGACTTTACAAAGAATCCCCCCCCCCTCCCACTGAGCTGGGCACGTTGATTGCTGAATCCTTGCCATGTTCAATAAATCCAATTAATTTTGCAGACATGTGTGATTTTGCCCTAAGTAGTATGAGTCATTTCTATTGAGAAATTTAAAATGTCAACATTGGTTGGAATTTTCCCTGCAATATCTTCATCTGATATATTGCCAAGACTTACCTTTCATACACGCAGTAACTCTGATATTAGAACTTGCTTTTTATCTTGTGAGAAACTTAGAACTTAGCTATTACATGTACCTCAACAAAATGTGAAACAGATTACAAAAGTTCCATGGCACCGACTCATCTCCTACTAGTCCTAGAATGATCCTGCACTGTTGACATGATAATCCTGTCAACAGTGTGAAGTTTTCTACAGCTGACAGGACCATCCTGTCAGTAGTGCACATTTTTCCAATGATCCTGTCAACAGTGCAATTTTTCTACTGTTGACAGGATCATCCTGTCGATAGCATCTTCCTTGTCTTTCTTATTCTCTGCAGGTACAATATGTACTATATTATGTAGGGCTAGACATTTTAAAGAATTCACAGATCTGTAAAATATTTAGTTTCCTGTATGTCTTGTTTAAATGTAGTTCATTAATTATGCAAATAAGGTTTTGATTAACATTGCACCGATGCAGGCCATATATACATGTGACCATCGATCACTTCCTGTCACTCTACAATGTACATGTACCTGTACGTGAACTAGCATACAGAAAATATGTAACTGCGATATCACAAATCGACCAAAAATTACACCTCACCATGAATAAGTAACCTCTTCCATTGACCCCATGACCTGGAAAGTCTGTCATGTCTGATAAATGACTAGTTCTGTCAACTCTGATCTCTACTTACTGTCACTCCCACAAGTCTGACTCTTGCAGTGACACCATCATCCACTCTACTGACAGTGTATTCAAAAAGCTACAGACACACAAGAACATCCAGACATACCGAAAACAAAATAACATTACATGGAGGCAATTATACAAATAAGCCCCCATGGCAGTGAAGAGTATTATAAGCCTCTTAACAAAGGTAATGTTGGAGTAATTCTTACAAAAAGCAGGTGATTTTTTCACCGCTAGGAAGAGTGGTACAGTAACATTGTGTAATTACTTGCAGAATCCTGGAGGCTGACAGTAAATCCCTGAAGTCATTGTCCGACTCGTCTCCGCGCGGCTCCAGGACCAGCCTGGTGTCCAGCGACTCTGTCAACAGTAACTTGAACAACTATGGTGCATCAGAGGACATGACGGAGTCAGGAGGAGACAGAACACCCACCGAGGAGGACACCTGGGTTGTCTGGGGGGACATTGTTAACGACTGGGAGGAGTTCACCAAGCGGAAACCCAAGTTCCTGAAGGTTGGTCTCATACGTGCAGGAGTCAGCCATGTTCATGCCATGTTCATGTCATGGTCTGCGGAGCTGAATATAAAACAAATGATATATTATATTGAATGATAAAAAGATTATGGACCGAAGTGTAAATTTGGTAGATCATATCTCCATTGATGCACATTGTATCATAAGAAAGGTTGTTTATTACCCTGTAAGATGATAAATCATTTATCACGGTCCCACATTTGTGAGATGATCTCCAGGGCTGACTTCATCTGCATGTCTGGGTTGCAAATTGCCCCAGATTCCCTACCAACGCAGTGTTTGACATTGGCAGGGAAATTGACCGTAAATAATTTTTGTAGAGCATTATTGGGCAGTAATTGTTTGGCAAAGTTATGAGGTTGTGGAACTCTAATTTTGAAATTCTGCAGAATCTAGTGAGGAGAGGTATTCCCCACCACTTCAGGGGCATTGCCTGGCAACTGCTGTGTAACGCCCACCGGTCACCGCTCAAGGAGAAATATGCAGAGTACCTGAAGGCCACATCACCCTGTGAAAAGGTTATAAGGAGAGATATTGCCCGCACATATCCTGAACACGAATTCTTTAGAGAAAAGGATGGGCTTGGGCAAGAGACTCTGTTTAACGTCATGAAGGTATGTTGCTTTTAAGGACTTATGGTGCCTCTCCATCCAGCCTGCACAATGTCAGGGTTTGCGGAATCGATGGGGTGGTCTACTAGGTGGGCTAGTGGGGTGGGCTACCTCAGCATTGTACCCTTTTTGGGCATCAATGCTATTCATGGGGTTTGGCCTCTTATGGAATTTCCTTCAAGAGAAACTGGGTCAAGCTGTGGGTGGGCTAGAGGGAAGGCAACAGCTGATCATATGGCAGGTTGGGGGGGGGGGTAGATTTTCAGCAATAAACTCCACCAAGACTGGTAGAAAAGCCATTTATCATAAACAAACTTCTAAGTACTCAGTATACAACAGGATGTAAGGGAAGAGGTACAGGGGGAAATAAACTGGAAGTTGGATAGGGCAGCTAGGGAATGAGGGAGCCTTTGTTTGACAAAATTCAAAACATATGTCTCACATTTAGACTAGAATGTACCTAAATGCATGTGCTTGTATACATTATATGTAAAATGTATCTGTGGTTATGTGTGTCAGTACATGAGCGTGGGTTGGAATGTTGTGTGTGTGTTTGTACAATGTATAGTTTTGCTTTTGTTGCTCATTTCTTTCGTGTAGCCACAATGCTACTGTCCTGTTGGCTTGACTGAGCAGTAAAGGAACAGGGAACATGGTCCTCCATGTTTTAAAAATCTACATCTGCATGGGGATAACAAACTCCTGCGCGATGTAAATGTATGCTCATTGCCCACCTCCGCCCCCCACTGTAGCATCCCCAAAGCAATATGATCAGTTGCATTCCCACAATTTCATGGTGAACATGTAACTATATAATAGCTACATACAATTAAACTTAAAAGTCTTTCAATTGGCATATTTATCCTATGTTCCAAAGCGTCCTGTGTTGCTAGAAATATCTATGAAAAAATAAATAACGTAATGTAAGATATACAAAAGTGAGAAAAACATTGTTGATGTATACAAAATGTACATGTAAGTTAATACTATAAGTCAGAGATCTGTTAACTCAGGCATTACTGCATCTTTGTAGAAACGAAAACTACACTGTGATGTTTTCATGCTGCAAGTAAATGTAAGCAGACTACATGTATAGAACCATCATGTTTGGTATCTCTTCAGGCCTACTCTCTGCATGACAGGGAGGTTGGGTACTGCCAAGGCAGTGGCTTCATCGTGGGACTTCTACTCATGCAGGTACGTTCTCCTGATTGGTCTGTTGATATCATTATGTTGTGATTGTGACTGACAAAAGATAGCGGATGCTGTCTGAAATGTCTGACTGTTTCAAAATTTTATCCAGTTGCTTGAGTAACTATTTTTTGGCGTATGTTACTACCTGGATGTCTAACCTTCATCAACGTGGTAACATTTGTTTTCCAAACTAGGTCGGGATTAGGTATTCTGGATTAGAACGGTTCCCGTTATACATGTATGTCTTTACTTGCTGTAATGTTTGAAATTCTCCCAGCCAATGGACATGTGTATAGACAAGGTGCTGTGATATTTGTAGATGCCTGAGGAGGAGACGTTCTGTGTGCTGGTGCACCTGATGCAGGACTACCGCCTACGAGAGCTGTTCAAACCCAGCATGGCTGAGCTGGGCCTGTGTATGTTCCAGTTGGAGTGTATGGTGCAGGTCAGGCAGCCTTACAACTTACATGCTTTTGGTAGAGGGCTCTTGAAGAACAGTTAACTTCACATTTTGCTTTGTACACTGTAATCCTTTTCATTTGCTGCAATATATATTTATCTATTAAATTTGCAAATTGCCGGTATCAGCTAATAGATTTGTTACCTACAGTAGCCAGATACTAAGTACTATAAAGGAAAAGAGTTCCACGACCATTCACGTACCTCTGACAACAGCTGCATTGTTTTCTATTATGTGCATGTTACAGGAGCTGTTACCTGATCTGCACATCCACTTCCAGACCCAGTGCTTCCACACCTCCATGTACGCCTCGTCCTGGTTTCTCACACTCTTCGCCACAGTTTTCCCTCTGCAGGTGGCCTGTCGAGTCATGGACCTCTTCATGTCTGAGGTGAGTTCTCGCTCTCAACAGACCATTCGTACTTCTCACATACCTTCACTTCTTACCTCTGTCAAAGGGGTTATGATTTTTTTTCTTTAAACTCCAAATATTTGATATTTCTACCTACAGTCTGTACTTTTGTTGTTGCAAACTTCAGGTTGCAGGTGAGTGTTTAACCTATTCATTGCATCACATGTTACATCAGCAGGTACCCTTAGACCACCAGCTGTTACAAAAACGGTGAATTTAAAGACCTACTAAAAATGCAACATCAGTAATTCCGTGATGTGTCAGATATCCATGTGTTCAGGACATCCTAGAGAAGGAATTAATAACACTGTTTTTCCTTTGGCAGTTTTAAGGTATGTTATTACTGAATATGAGAATTACCAACCTGATTACAATAACAGCTACTGTACTAGTCTTTTTTCACATGTGATTATCAACCTGCTGATGGTACACGTGCACGTATCTTTGTCCAATTGTTTTGTCTTTGTATGCAAAGTCCTTAATATCTTCACATATTGGGTTGTATTTAACAGGGTATGGAGATTGTGTTTAGGTTGGGGATCGCACTGCTGCAGGCTAGTAAGTCTGACCTCATGCAGCTGGACATGGAAGGTATGCTCAAGGTAAGGATAGTCAGTGGTACTTAGACATGGAAGGTATGCTCAAGGTAAGGATAGTCAGTGGTACTTAGACATGGAAGGTATGCTCAAGGTACAAACAGTGGTACTTAGACATGGTATGCTCAAGGTACAAACAGTGGTACTTAGACATGGAAGGTATGCTCAAGGTAAGGATAGTCAGTGGTACTTAGTCATGGAAGGTATGCTCAAGGTAAGAATAGTCAGTGGTACTTAGACATGGCAGGTATGCTCAAGGTAAGAATAGTCAGTGGTACTTAGACATGGAAGGTATGCTCAAGGTAAGAATAGTCAGTGGTACTAAGGCATGGAAGGTATGCTCAATGTACAAACAGTCAGTGGTACTTAGACATGGAAGGTACAAATGTAGTCATTTCAGGCCACAGCAAGTAAATTTCATGGATGACATCAACGTGCCCATTAATTTTCACCTGATTTTGAAATAAAAACAAGAATCTTTTAACCCTTTGTCAATGGTGAATATATTTTAACATTACCAAAAATGGGGCAATTTGTTTCCAACGTCTGTCAGTTTCATTGCAAAAACGATAGATGCCGTAAAAAGGTGGGTGATTTCTGAGGCACGGAAATTTAGGCAGACAGTCAGGACAGCAATACACCTTTCTCACGCTGCGGACATGAATGATAGAATGAGGACAAGGCCAATCAGGCAAACAAATCAAAATTATTTACAGATTTATTTTTCCTCCCAAATCACACAAAGTTTTAAAATATGATATCCAATAATGAATATTATAACTAGTGTAATGCACAGAAAAGATGCAGCAGTTTAGAGCCATGTTGACCGATTGATAGTCCTGCCCTCCTCCGTCAAAACGTAGAAATGCAAACTAAAAACATAGAAATGCAGTTATTTGACGGACATGCAGCCACTTCCTCATTGGTCGATTCTCTAATTATTATGTAATCATTGTCTGAACTGGTAATTTTGCAACAATGTATTGATGTGTGAATACATAGTGTCGTTGTGGGGGTCACTGGGTTATATCAAACTTTTCTAAAACTAGCACCGAATTTAAAATGAATATTTGAGATAACGAAGGAAGGTCTGACATCAGCTACTTTTAAGATATGCTTGCTTCCTTGTGATTTTGAAACAATGAAATATGTGATGTCCAATTACATAGCATTTACAAGTCATGTATGTCAAACAGGTAACTTTTTGTTACGGTCTCAGGAGTTTATTGTGTTGTATCTGAATACAAACCTATTTCATTGGTCTTTATGAAGAAAAGGCATCATGATTGTTATGGGTTTTCGTTGGATGTGAAATCTGTGTTTCCATGATACTCCTCAACATGTGCCATGACTGTGAATGATATGAGGTAATGTACGTAGTGTTACATGTAGATGCTGATCGAGCTGTTTTCTGTACACTCTGCAGTATTTTCAGAAGGAGATTCCTCTAATGATGCAAAAGGACCCAGAGGGTATCTTCAACCTGGCTTATAATATTAAGTACAACCAGAAAAAGATGAAGAAGTGAGTTTCAAGTTACCCGGTAACGTTATGAATTTATTGTCACTTTCCTCATGTAAGTTACATTTGTTACTCTTTCTCTGAAATGTGCAAGTTCTAATTTTGTCACAATTATATTCCACAGGCTGGAGAAAGAGTACATGTCACTTAAGAGCAAGGAATTAGAAGAACAAATTGAAATTAGGGTAAGTAACATTAGTTTCAAATTGACCGTCACAGGCTACCTTTAATCAGCACGCTAAGAAGAAGTAAATAGATCTAAAACTGAAAAGTGTGTACATCACTATGACAAGCATTGGTGTTTATCTGAGAGAAATAACATGGTGTTTAGTTCCTATTTCAGTTCTCCAGATGCCATGTTAATGACCATCAATTGGAACTGGCTACCCCCAAAGAATCTCAACACTCCCTCTGTATACATGTATGTGTTGTTAAAAGTAGAATAAATTTGATGTACTAAGTCTTTTTGTACCAATGGACAGATAATGTTGGATGTACCAATCTACAGATAATGTACATGTAGTGTGTAGTTACCGCCGATACATTTGTTATGTTTGCTGCCAGCAGTGTTGTTTTCTTTCTTGTTACAGAGACTAAGAAATGAGAACCAACTTCTTCGCCAAAGAATAGAGATCCTGGAAAAAGTAAGTTTTTCCTATTCAAAACTACAGGTGTACATTCAAATCATCAGCTTCGTCATTACAGATAAAGAGAAAAACACAGATAAAGAGAAAAAGAATTTCAGAATTTTTACAATCAGCATTATGATAAAGTTTTTCCTGTGTTCTCAAAGTCTTGCCATGATTTTGAATGATTGGGAAATACAAGAAATTCAACCTGTTTTTTAATATCTCTAGCTTTACTGTGTCAGATGAAGTGTACATAGTGTTCATAATGCTCTGTTTGTGAACCTTTCATACCGTATATAATGTTCGGCCATCAATCTAGCAATACCAGCAAAAGAGAGACTCAGTATTTCATTTTCTTCTATCAATGTTCCAGCATACCTTATCCACTTGTGCTGTGGAAGTTTTACTGTCATTCTAAACACAGTGAAACAAGAATATTGGACTGGCTTGTTGAGTTCTGGAAATGATTCTCATGATCAGAGAGGGTGACCTTCATCTGTCAGCAAGATGTTGATTATAGTCATTTCGCTATCATTTACCTTGGAAGGGAAAGCCCAAAAATCTTTTTCCAGTCCAGCAAAATTACTAGTTTTGTGCACTGTAATGTATGTTTCTCTATCCCTGTCAATACCAGCCCAACAATCCTATTTAGGCATCACTGTTTTTATATGTGGAAACTGTCTGAGTGTTTAACTCAACCACACTTCACGATCATGGACACTTCTATTGTTCTTCCCTATAGGAGAGTGCTGCTTTGGCAGATAAGCTGATACAGGTGTGTGGCTTTGATGGGGGGGGGTTGTTTAGCTGTGCCTCTGTTTAGCTAGGTACATATATCTCAACCACCATCCTCAGCAGCTAAGTCTGATGAATCAGTGTTTTACACTGACATGTGACGTTTATGATGATGATAATAAGTTTGATGAATATGAAGAAGGACTATGAAATCCTAAACAGCAGCCTTACTTGACTGATTTATAAGCTAGGCGTATTGCAGGGGAAGATTGAATAACACAAATCTGCAATGTCAGTGAATATGTATTGGGGATAAGATGTGAAAGAATTTATTAATGTTGGAGATGTGCCTTATTCAGGGACAAGTTGTCCGAGCGCAGGAGCAGGAGGAAAGCTTCATCATGATGAGGGAACTGGCCGCTGTCCGACAGCACAGCTTCGAGACCATGGCAGCGCTGGAGGATGCACGTGATGTCATCAAGACTCTGACAAGTGATGGACAGAAGGTATCAGGGTACAACTAGATATTAATCAAACATGGGCAGACCTTTGGGTATGTTACACCAGAAATCAGCAACACATACTTCATTATACATGCACTGTTAGAAAGTGCTTATGACATCCATGACACCAAACATTTTCCTATGATATTCAACAATCATGATGGTTTCGATATTTATGCCAAGTAATACTATACACCCTTCTGTTATTGAACCTCGCACAGTAAAAAAATCATTCTCTCCCTTCAAATGTTTTGCCACTAGATAATAAGATTGTACAGTCAAATCAGCTTAACTTCAAAATCTATTTGTCCATGATTGTATTTTTACAATTATCCAGTTTAGATTACCCCAAGGAGTTACATGTACATGTAAACTGTAGGGAGGGGGAACCATTTTGCTTTGACATTAGCTACACAAAATGATCATATTTCACCACAAGCAACTTGTGCTAGTAAGGCATGTTGATAAAGGACAACCTCTTCTCTTTTTTTCTCCTCATGTGGGAAGAATTGTACATGTACTTCAGTTCTAGTCGCTTATAAATTGAAAGAAATTGGCTTAAAATGGCACTTTCAAATTTGTTATCCATTATTATTTCTATTTGCAATAAATAATAGAATGAATAAAAAGAAATAACCAGAAGATTGTAAAAAGTCCTAATAAATGTTTTGGTCAGCACAAAGTATAACAATGTACATCAGGCCTCAATGTACCACCTGCATATGAAGTTTGGTGCAGGTAAAATTGGAACTGTATTATCTATGTCTACCTACATGTACATGTACCTAGCCTGCTCTGGTTCAGGATAAAATGAGCTCACAATACTACAGTAACTATGTAACCCCCATTAACATTAATCCGCTAGGTTACATGAATATGGCACTTTGAAAAACTGTGGGTTTGAGAGATCTCTAGTGTAGTGTAGTCTATGCACGGTTTAGATATAACGTTACAGGAGTGCATTATACTGGGGGAAGTTGGGTTGGAAATCTGTTTCATTTCATCAGGGTGGCGGAATTATCTACCCTGGTGGTATTATGTTCGTAGATGTTACATGTCATATATGTCCAAACCTGCCTTGCTTACATCATAGTACATAATGGTTCAAAATGGTACAGAAGCATAGATATGCTGAATTTAAAAGAGAACAAAATGACTGCTGCAGGTTGAATGGTACTTGCACCAGGGCAGTAATCAGAAAAACAGTATATTGTAGAAGAAGTAAGCACATAATGAAAACCTGTAAATGTTGTTAGCATATAGCTGCACTGGTTCACATGTGACCAGAATGCTAAAATATCTTTAATGAGTTCAACTTGTTCCCATCAGCCTGTAGCTTGTTCCAGCCATACCCCATTGCTGGGTCTCTCAGATAAGGCAGTCTCCGAGCTGCAGCAACAGTTGGCACAGGCCAAACTACAAGAGGCAGAGGCAAAGGCAGAGCTTGCTGATCTGAAGGACAAATGCCAGGAGTTACAGGTAGGTTTGTATGATACCGTTATTCACACAGACATTCAGTAACAAGTCAATGTTCAAATCAACAGAAAGATTGTTGTATGGCGGTTTGCCATGTCAGAAGTCTTCATGATCTTACATGTACCTCCACTATCCCTTGACCTCATAATCTACATGTAACGTTAAGTCTGTGCACATGTGTGGGGTGAATGTGGTGCGTATGTGGTGTGTGTGCTTATGTGTGTGTGTGTGTGTGTGTGTGTGTGTGTGTGTGTGTGTGTGTATATATATAGGTGTGTGTTTGTGTCTGTGTGTGTGTGTGTGTGTGCATGTGTGTATATGTGTGTGTGAGTGTATGTGGTGTGTGTGTGTGTATGTGTGTTTGTGTCTGGTATGTGTGTGTCTGGTGTGTGTGTCGTGTGTGTGTGTGTGTGTGTGTGGTATGTGTGTCTGTGTGAGCGTGTATGTGTGTGTGTGTCTGGTGTGTGTGTGTGTCTGGTATATGTGTCTGTGTGTGTGTCTGTGGTGTGTGTGTGTGTGTGTCTGTGGTGTGTGTGTGTGTCTGTGGTGTGTGTGTGTGTGTGGTGTGTGTGTGTGTGTGTGGTGCATGTGTGTGTGTATCTGTGGTGAGTGTGTGTCTGTGTGTGTATATGTGCAGATCCTGTAGTTAATGACACATGTTCCAATGTCCTGTAGCACAAAGAGAACCAGACGTCCAATGTGTGTGTAGAAGCGCTGCAGGAGGAGCTTGTTCAGGTGAAGCTTAGAGAGGCGGAGGGGCAGCTGGCACTCAAGGAACTCCGACAAACAGTAGTGGACCTGGAGGAGCATTGGCAGGTAGGAACCACCTCCATTAGAGCTAAAGCAGGACTGACAATAGTGCTCTGTATCTACACTTCAGTTTTTTGACCATGCAGTCCTTCAAGATACATGTAATTATTAGTTGAATTTTGAGGAAAAAAATATTTTCTTGTAAGCATTGGTAGCAGAGCTACATGTAACAGGGGGTTCCATATTCCGACATATGTTCTAAGCAAACGCACAGTCCTTTTGTAAAGGTGTGTGTGACACTGAACCCATGGAACATATGCATGAGCTTCAATCTTCAGATATACTTATAACTGAAATTAAAGGGGCATATTGTAGAATCTGGTGGGCAAAAACTACAAATAGTAAGAATTTGAAAGATCTACACTAAGATTCACATTTGTAACTTATTTGTTACTTATTTCCAACATATTCCCGTCATTTTGTCACATTCCACCATTAATAAACGACGAAAAACGCAAAACGTGTAAAATCTGGTCATTTACATATTAACTTGCGTCCCGCAAGTTAATATGCAAATAAGCCAGCGTAGAACGCTAAGAAATGATCGAATCGACCGTTACGGTCGAAGATCGAGCGTCATAGGAAAATCACCACAAGTGATCAAACTTCAGAACGATGCACGTTCGATCGCGTGTTCGGCGATGGTTCGACAAAATGGCGGACATTTCAAGTGGTGGTAGGGGGTACCTTGCCTTGCAAAAAGACGTCCGCACGATACAACAAAGTCGCATCCATACGTGATGAATATAGCTGTGCAGTGTAATAAGGTAGATTCAACTAATGATGTAGAAAAATAATCAAAAACAAAGAATTTTGTTTTATGCTCATGTCACAATATGCCCCTTTAAAGCTTCACAGGCGTGCATTTCTCACATATTTAGCGCTATGTGCAGGAGAGTTATGGCCCGCGGAAGCGACAGTTGATTTTTCGTACATGTAAGTAAGGAATGTTCCATCACAAAAGGTATACCCTATAGCTAATACCGAACTATGAAAATACAAGGTGATTGCAGGACAAAGCGTAGCATTTAAAGTGCATAAGACACCAAAATACAACATTTTCCTATTATATGTAATAGGAATAGCATCATTCAATGAATATAAACGTTTAAAACAAATACACACCCTTCTGATGTTATCTAACATTGAACCATCAGAAACCTTACTTCCAGCTCTTGATTCTTATGTGATCTTCTCACCAGGTAATTACATTAATCAGTAACTTGACCAGTCATGACGTCACAATGAACATGGCAGCTGGTTTGGAACCTTACACCACGGCTTGTGAAAAACATTATTTGATGAGCAAACAGTGCTTAATTATTGTGATAACATTTAACTAAAAGACATAACAATATTTATTTTGTTTACTTCTCAAAAGAATGTTCTTTCCGAGCCACAGTGCAAAGTTCCAAATCGGCTACCATGTTCATTGTGACGTCATGAGTGATCAAGTCACTGATTAATGTAATCACCTGGTGGGAAGAATCAAAAGCTGGAGGTATGATGTTTTGATTGTTCGATGTTCAATAACTTCCGAAGTGTGAATATTTCGTGCAAATTTCTGTGTTATTAAACAATAGTATTATGGTTTATGTGATTTCAGGAAATCCTTAATTTTGATGTCATTGGTGTCTGATACACTTAAAACCATGAAAAATAACACAAAAATACAACGGATTATCTGTCCAAAAATCTTTTCATTCCGCGGATCGGTGCTGTGCTTACAACATTGCAAGTATTGTCGACGCCTTTTTGCGTTTGACGTTCGTGGTCACATTGAAATTGAATCACAGGATCGATAGATATGGCAGAACGCGGAGAAGTTGTAAACAACGCACGTCGTTTCAGCCTGAATTATTCAAGAATAAAGACACTAGCAAGAGTGCAAGACACAGGTTAGAGTTTTTGTAAATTTCAATAAACATTTCTTGTATATGTGGTGTCATCCTGGAATATTCCATATTCTACACTGAGTAATTCAGCTGAGTTGAAGGCTATGTTTGCAGGCAGTTTATTCGTCAACCTCCGCCGAAGGCATAAATTCTAACGGGTTTTTCAGTCGTCAGTTGTGGGAGTTCACGAACTTGAACAAATGTTGTGAGCTTGCAATTTTCAACATAGAAACTAAGTCCATTCCTATCCGTAGTTATTCAATCTACTTCGGAATTAGGGGTATGTCGAAATTGCGAGCCCTCCCGTTACCCCTTCTGGCAGAAATAAACTGATGATGTTTTGGTAAAAGCTGTGACTACAGCTCAGACATGTTGTAAGGGATTGCATTCGTCATTTCGGATGGTGATGTAAAGCTGCCCGTGTATGAGAGAGCTTCAGGCTCAAGCGTCAGACCTCTGCACGTAAAAGAGCCCAACACACTTATCAAGAAGAGTAGGGGTGACCCGGTGTGCTTGGCCAAAAACGCGAGCCGTAGTGAAGCCGCATTGCACTACCACTAGCTACTTGAAAAAGCAAATTATGCTTCACCTCAAATGAGGATGCCTTGAAACGAAAACGAAAAAACATATTATGTGTATATAACAATGTAGGTATTAATCATATACATGTGTAGTTAAACAATCATTGTTTGCAGAAACATCTGGCTAGAACAACGGGAAGTGCAGCAAGGTCATCAAATCGAAAGGGAGACACCAAGCAGGTGGTGGAAGTACTGCAGGATGAGCTCATGTCGGTCAAACTGCGTGAAGCTGATGTTGTAGCAGCGCTGAAGGAATCAAGGCTGCGAGTGATGGAGCTAGAGACTATGGTATGGTAATACTTGCACCAAATTAATCCTGTAATAGGCTGACATGATAGACTATAGGCAAACACCACACTATAACTTACAAGATCTTGTTTACATTATAGGATGAGCTTGGTTTGTCACATCTGAGAAACTGGTTTGTGGAAACAGTGTTCACCATGCATACCTCAGGAGGAGGTCTCAATTTAACCACTTAAAACCCTTATTTAACCGGTTAATTTGCGTTCATATTGGGCAAAGATACACGGCTAAATTAACCGGTTAAATTTTTTAATTAATTCACACGGCTATGATAGGCTTAATATGAACGGGGTCTAAGTAGTCTGATTGTTTAACCCCAGCACCACACTTCGTTGCATGTTCCTATGACCTGGTGTTGAACATGTTTGACACTTACAGTACAGATCTCGTTTAACTTCCCTTCCCACGCGGTTCACACGCGTTTAAAACGCGTTTCCACCGCGGTTCAAAAGCGGTTAAAACGCGTTTCCACCGCGGTTCAAATGCGGTTCAAACGCGTTTCCACCGCGGTTAAAAGCCGGTTCAAACGCGTTCAAACCGCGGTTGAAAGTCGGGGCAATCGCGTCGCTGGCTATCTGATTAAAAATCTCGTGCGAACGGCATTGTCCGGTACACGCGTACACTCCATTCATATCAAACTTGATTGACGTCTGGCTTGGAAACCCTGCCGGGAGAAATAATTATTTTACAAACTCCCCTGCTCTCTTGGTTTCCGACAAGCGCCGGGCGGGGAGATCTCCTTGCCGCCATGCCAGCGCGTTGCTGTAGGCAGGCGCGGCAGTGGCGGTTGCTATGTGCTGATGGACAGAGCGGCGCTCTTTGATGTGCGCTGAGTCCGTGACATATCGTCACAGTTTGTCGCGGGAAAAAGACACAGGGAAAGCATTGCAATGGGATTTTTTTCTCGGTACTACAAAAAATTGGGGGAACATTTTGCGATCAGATTAAAAGTATTTCCAAGCACGAAACGTCAAGAAAATAAAGGAGGTAACGCGGCAAGACCGCGACGCTATTTTCACCCATCCACACGCTTCAAACCCAACGTGTTAATTAATAACAAGGCGCTGCACGCCGCGTTAGAAAATTATATATCGGCATCATAAAGATCCTTGTTTACTTTACCCACTCATACTACATGTACATGAATACGGTATGTCCCAACAGAATTGATTCTGTACAGAAGACTTGTTTACAATCGGCAATCCTGGTGTATTTTGTTGGGACGCTTTCGTCAAACAGCCGGAAGACTTGTGAATTTGCCTATCCTCGTTTCACGTTCGCTTATTCTCGTTGTCCGTCGTCAGCAAATGAGACTGTTTCGTGTGCTCACGAGGTATCACGACTTTCGTCGGCAAAGGTCGGTGACAAGCTGCATATTTGCTTACGAGGAGGAAAGACGACAGGAATATTTATCGTGAAAAGTAACAGATTGTTGGGAAAACATCACGTAATAATAATATTCTATACGCCACTCAGTCGGTAGATAAAGTGTTGTTCCGAAAATTTTATTCCAGAAATAAAGTAAAATCGATGCTTTTGTAAATCTTCATATCAACATTAGTTTATCTAGATATTTTCAAACTCCAAACTCTACACAACACGCGGCACGGGAGATCATTTCTGCTCAGACTCTCAGACGCGCCACTCCTGTCAAAATTGATTGATGATCTCTCTTTGTCGCCGGCCTGACATATGATCAGAGGCAGGCGGTGGACGGTGCGCGGGAAACTTGTGTAGCGAAGTTGTTCCAGAAGAATTCTCACACTGAAGGGTACACTTTAATATGAATCCGACCACAGACAGCAATGGTAGACGGGTTCGACACAAAACACCCAGTCTACGATCTTATTCTAACTGGCGATTGAAATGTTCTACCTAGGACTAGTAGGAGTTTTTTTTCTAAACTTGCTTGGTGCTACGAAGTTTGGTCGAAACGCTAGGAAAAGACGTTATGTACATGTACGCGGGGAAGTGTGCTCGGTAGGCCACCACTTCCACTTCTATATAATGACGTCTTTGGTTCTACTAGCTAAATTTCCCCGCCAAATTATTCCCTTTTGGTCAGAAGTCTGTTGGTGACGGGCAAACTCACTCATTTTGAAAAATGATTAATTTTGTTTGTCCTTTTTTTCCATACACAGGTAGAGCATGCTTCAGTGGCTTAAAGAGTCCAAGGACGAATGCTACCACTACCAGCCGTTTTGTTCTAAAGTGCGCGCACAAGCGTGTGTGTGTCCTGTTGACGATATTTTATTTACCCTAGATCTAACACAACGGTCGAATCTTTCGGTTTCTACTAACATGCGTTTTATGTATAAAACAAGGGATGAAGTTTGACTATAGTATGTGACATAAATTTCGCACTGCTCATAAAATCAGGTAAATCAATGATTATTTAACCTCCTTGATTACATATTCCGTGTTCGTTTCACTCTTTTTTTATCAGCGCAATTGCGCAAGAAAACCAATGCTTGAGGGGTGTGTTGAAGTAATTTTCTCTCACATTTATTACTTACCGTTCAAAATTTTACACGAGACTCCATCGGCCCAGACATGTGGTAAAGCTTTTCCCAAACATTACGTTGAACTTGAAATACTAGTACATTCTATTTGAGTAAGTTTCTGTTCTGGAAATGTAAATCCCAGCGCTACTATCCCTGTAAATCTGCACGGTTTCAAATTAGTTTGGACTGGCAAATTGATGTTTAATTAGAATTACTATTGCAAAGCAGTGATAATTTGGATGGTGTGGTTTATTTTAGCCAAACTCACGGGGAAATTCTGGTTTTCCTCCTTTCGAAACAAACAAGCGATTGGAATACACATCTCAAAGTCTGTTCCTTTGCGATGTCACGTCGCAGAGTAAACAAAAACATTGTCTAGACAGCTACAGGAGTACAAGCGTCACTGGTGGGTTCTAATGTTTCGCACTTCATGTGACGCGGCAAGACAGTACCATTTACGTTTGTAACAACCAAAAGTACATTCCCTATCACTAATCATCACCCTTACTTGAGGCTTTGGGCCTAACTCGTGTTGTATTTCAATCTTTGTTGCATAGTATTACTATATAACTCGTTGCATAGTATTACTATATAACTCGTGTTGTATTTCAATCTTTGTTGCATAGTATTACTATTAGCCAGTGACTACTAGCAATGTATACAATTTTTTCCATTATTAGCACCTGGTAACTTACCTTGTGTTATGTGTATGCATGCCGAAATTGACTGTCGGGGGCCAGAGGGATCCGGAAGAGCTTCCCACGGTGTTTTTCTTATGCTGAGACCTCTTCCCTATGAATTCCTTGTTCTGACGAAGTTTTGTCCTGGTTTGCGTTGCGTTTTAAACTTACCTTCTACTAACTCAAGCTGTCACGGTTCTGTTTGAATCACACATGTTGCGTCAGGACTTACCTTTCAATAAACGTTTGGCACTTGAGGAACTAAATATGGTTTTAGTATTGGAAGAAATGGTATATAACGAATCTAATAATTCTGTACAAGGAGAAAAAGTATTTGCAACAACGACGTCTGCCGCTAAGACATGAATCAGACAGAAATAGTCCTTAAACTCCTTTCTTTCACATCATTACGTCTTTCTCTTTCAATTTGGTAATACGAACTTTCTTAGCATTCCCAAGCGCATTGTTCTTTAGCCTGGATGCCAGACCCCCAAACTCTGAAATATCTATCGTGTAGAGATGTCAGAGTTTGGGGGTCTGGCATCCAGGCTAATTTTCACGAGAGTTTCAGTGTTGTGTTTGCGTTCAGTTTAACAGTCACACTGAATGTTTACCTTTCAAATGTTGACGGTATTTATTGAAGGTTGTGTTGGCGCTGGTACGTTGCAAACTAACAATACTTCTACTACTTACCATTTCTAACATATGTTTTCACGTTACTACGACTGTTATGCGCTGTTGTTTATGAACAACACATTCATATACTACGTCACACGACTCATATAAAAGGTAAGTTAGTTATCGACCCTCTTTCGGCAGCCACTACATCTTGCCTGAGCCGCCATCGTCTATTACAAATTTTGGTAATACGGTAGGTGTCAGATATGAAAAAAATCGCTAT
Source organism: Branchiostoma lanceolatum (assembly GCA_035149815.1). Lineage (NCBI taxonomy): Eukaryota > Metazoa > Chordata > Leptocardii > Amphioxiformes > Branchiostomatidae > Branchiostoma > Branchiostoma lanceolatum. Next base: position 574,075 of record CM068874.1, read on the forward strand.
ATTTTGAGACACGTCTGAATACATTTCCGTATTCTCCGATCGTACAAAATGTAGATCTACGGACAAGAACAAGTGGGAAAGTGGGAAAACGCATCGTACGGGGTTCATGCAATTCATAATTTAGTCATATGTCAGATCGGCATGACTTTTATTCTCATTTTATTAATTACTAAAGAAACAATTTTTACGGACTTCTGCATACGAGTTTTAAGGAATACATTAATTTCTCGTAATTCTGCACTCGAGTAAGTTTTACGGAATACATACTATTAGTAAAACTCCGTATAGATTCCGTAAAATTCGTATGCTATGAATTCCGTTAAATTTACGTATTCCGTATAATTCTTACGAACACTCCTGTGAGAATACGACCAGCGACATTGTCATTGTCGTCAAACACGAAGATGCCGACACGTATATGGACAATCACTCCTAGGACTGTTTATAACACAAACGATATTATACCAACAATATATCATCACATGTCAAACATAAAGTGGGGGACAAAAATCCGTGCAGAATGTTGCAACAACAATCAACGCGGTCCTTCTTTGAGACCATGCCATCAAAGAAGCCGCGCGTCGCTTCGCACGTGTCAATAATAAGTTTATTGCAAATTCATGCCCGAAGGCTAAATGCAAATAACATACATAAAAGAACAGTGTACAAAATAAGTATAAAAGCTGCTTATCTAAATTTTACAAATGTAATTGTCTATAACTAGTCAATCAAATTGACACAAGCGGCTCGATCGCCGAAACAGCAAATTCACAGGGTTCAATTCTTGCTAAAATTACCAAGGGCACTATATATGTGTACTTGGCTTCACCAAGGAGGTTTCAATCTTGACGAAACCTCCATGGTTTCAAGGAGTGAGCTCAGATTTAATTTTTCGCCAGGCGAGTTTTTTTGACCAGCGATTGGATGAATCTAGGTCAAAATTTGCATACGCGGGTTTGTTTTCTTATCCCGAAAGTACGCTGCGATATAGCGCGGCTCTCGCAAAAATCGTACACAGAAAAGAATACACTATTACTTATGTAATTCTTTTTGTGGCCAGATGCTTTCAAAATAAACACAGGACTAGTATTTCTCGCCCTGCCGCCTGGTGGTGCAACAATGGACGTAAATAATCTTACTATTATTACGTTATTATTAAAAGTACATTCGTCTGCGAATGTCGTCGATTGTTTCAAATGTCAACGAATAGATAGTCTGCTAGATTTATGTGCAGATGATTTTAAGTGATTTTAAGAGCAAAGCCGTAAGCCTCCTTTGCAGGTCTTCTGCAGAAAATCTGGACGGCGCCGGTGTTAATTTTGGGGGGCGCTGAATGGCGATTTTCAACATATTGCGACCGGGTTCTTTTGCTGAAGAGATTGTCTTGGACTGATGCATCTGCCAGTAAAAAAACAAAAAACTTGAACTATTTTCTTCAAAATAACTTTATTGTTGCAATGTACATGGATTTTTGCAAGTTGTGCGTGAGTGTCATTGAAGTTGAATAAAAAATGACAACGCTTACAGCGTCGAGAAGTGACAACCCTCGTCGCGCTCCAAGACCTGCCATTTCAAACTTTGGACTGTCGTGAGTATCATAGTACACTCCGTATAAGGATGGCCGTCGGCCTTTCAGGCCGCGGGGTGTCTTGAACAGTTCAAAGGCCCGCCACACGCGTATGAGCTCCGCCCAGCTCCAGCTTGCATGCATAATCACACGAGATAACACGCGCTTCACGACGCGTGTTACACGGCTTTCCACCGCGTTTGCACCGCGTTTCCACCGCGGTTCAACCGAGAATCCCCCGCGTTTCCACCGCGTTTCCACCGAGAATCCACCGCGGTTCCACCGCGTTTCCACCGAGAATCCACCGCGGTTCCACCGCGTCTGGATGGGAAGTTAAACGAGATCTGTACTGTAGCAGTATAGTGTGGGCCAACAAGCCAGCCAAGTAGATATGAAGCAAAGCATGTGATATGACATAACCTTGTTGGTAAATTCTGCAATTTATCAATTGTCAGAGTGCCCCGATATTTAAGGCAGAATATTAAAAGATCAATCACTTTTAGACCTACTATCTGGTTAGATCAGGACATTGATGGCCAAACAATGATAATTAGGAAGCAGTTAAGTACCATAGGCATAAGGTTCATGTTATTTGCATGCATACTGAAAATGTGGCCGAAGTAAGTAGTATATTTCTGATCCCAACAGAACAACTCCTCTACAAGCCATCTAAAGCGGGCTGAAGCCAGTGTAGAACAGCTCACAAACAAGCTGGAGACATCTGAAAAACATGCAGCACAGCTGCAGTCAGAACTGAACCACTGCCGCAAGCAGCTGAGTGAACTGAAGGCAAAGGTGAGTCTGTTCACTAGACAGTTCTACATTGTACCTCCACTATGTCAGTACTGTTCCACATGCTGATGCTGCTATGTTGTTACTCTTGTGGATCACCCTGCTGTAATGTTGTTTATATGGCAGACCTGGACCCATAGATATTCCCTTGATCTGCTTCTGTGTACAAGGGCCATACACTACAGAAACCTCTCAGTCACACCCAGAATAAATTTTTGAGCATAGCTATGAACTGTATAGTCTTCTATTGATGTCCAACAAATCTGAAATCGTTATCATCATTTTCATACACATGTTACGCCATGATCAGTAGGTGAGAGGTTTCCCATGTGAAAAACTATGGACAAGTGAGCTGAGCCCAGAGGTGTGCCGGGAAACTTCAGAGCCTTCCCTGCTCTACTTAAAGACAGAAAACAACTTACGGTACTGCTGTTGAAGTACAAGGGTAGTCCACACCAAATATTTTGACAATGTCTTTTCAGGTTTCATTTCATATGGAGCACCATAAATGAGGCATAGAGCTCTGATCACAGCTGGGGCTTCTTCCTCCACAGTTTTATGTCCTTTTACCCACTGATGGTCAGAATAGAGGCAATAAGATTATGAGAAGGATTTGAAATTTGGTGGCCATTGATAGAACATAGAATACTTAACAGTATATCTATGCCGCAAATATACAGATGTAACTGGCTCCTTACTGGGCGCCCAGTACGAAACCCTTGGAGAAAATGGTGCCGATACTCGGCCCCCAGTACGGAAGGAAGTTCCATACAAGAATTCCAGTACGGAACGGCTTTATTCCCGTACCGAAGCTTCGTCAGCACTGGACGTTCAGAACTGAATTTGTTTCGGTACTCGTTTTCCAGAGCTGAACTTTCAAACATTATTTTCAATATCAATCATAGATTTCTGAACATCGTCCCATTTTTCTGAGGGCACTGTTTCCAAATCTTAAGTATGGGTTTCAAGGGAATTACTAGAGACCAAATTCAATTTTTCATTTTTGACCCAAAGCAAGACAGTGGGAAAAAAAGGAGTTGCTAAGGCTTTAGGTTGACAAACAAATTAATTTTTGAGATCAACCCAAGATTTCTTAAAATTGCCCCAGTTGAAGTTTCTACAATAGTTGTTTTCGATATGATGTGGTTCACCTGGCTGTAATTTATCTGGAGGGTACTCGGGGGTCATCAGAATATTATTGCTGTGTAATTTTTCCATTCAGAAATATTGTTATCTGCAGAACCATAACACTTCCTTCTGCTATTGCAATGTAGATCCCTCTTTAATGCACTTTTTGTCCTTTGGGTCATTTTCTAACATGTACTTCTGTACACACAGAGCACATCTGAGGTGATGGACATTCGTTTGAGGGAGGCTGACAAAATGGCCACCATAGCCGAACTGCGCCAGCGTGTTGCCGACCTGGAAATTCAGGTCAGGATTTTCCTCTTGTGTCCCAGTGTCATGACCTTGCAGATGAGTGCATGAAACTGTCATGGTGTAGCACACATGAACAGGCCAGAAATGTCTGTTTTCTTTCCTCAGACTTGTTGAACCTCAGGACAGGCCAAGGTATTGTACTAAGCTTTAAAATCTAGGAATATATATCTTTGTTGCAGTGGGACATTTTGAATTAAGATTATGTTCCTGTGATTAATTTGATTGACATGGAGAAATTTGAATGTTACATGTTGAAATAGTTTTTTAGAATATTTAAAGTTCAATGAAGATACAGTACATGTAGATCTTGCTGTGATACTTAGTCTAGATGTAGACAATGATTTATTTTGTGGATGATTAACTGTGGATTTGGTCTGAAAGGAGAGGAATTGATTTTACTTGAATGTTACAGCATCAAGAACACCTGACAGCTAACCAGCTGGGACAGGACAACAGGCCTGTGTCTGTTCTCAACATACAGTCCAAGATTGACAAGATGGAAAAGGAGGTATGTAGCATTATGTGTCTCCCTGAGCAGACTTAACCCCTTCACTGTCACCTGAGGTTTGGACAAGACTTGTACTTGTGAGAGTCTATCAGTCATAAGAACCTACATGTAACTTTCTCAGTTGATATTGTACAAGTATGAGGAACAACATATTACTGTTCCACCACATTTACGCCATTACAGACGATTATTTTTATCGTATGTATCATGTCGGAAGAGTCACATATCCTTGGTGATTGGTCACTCATCCAAAACCTGAAAGAGGCTGCAGTTTTTCTTTGTTGTGTTGGAACAAAGTTTTAGCACTTGACAATAGTCCCACGGTGCTGTTTTGCAGGTGAAACGGCTGCGGTCCATTGCAAAGTTACTGATCCCTGGCAGGGGGTCTACAGGAGACGGCGGCACAGACTCCCCACCTGGGGAGGTGTACATCACCATGGAGCTGCAGCCGGAGGATGTCATCATTCTGGACGATGACAGTGACACAGATAACACCCACCCAGGGACAGCCACACCCACACACACTCAGCAACAAGACTTCCTCCAGGAAACATGTGCTGCCAATGCAGGGAACTGTAACAGTGAAACTGTCACAAATAAGACAAACCCTCAAGTATCTACAACATTTAATGAAAACCAACAAGACAGTACAACTAAAGCCCTGGACATAGTAGACTCTAATAGTAATATGGTGGATACTACTGACAGTAGGTAACAATAAGTTCTATGGTGCTGTACAAGCTTTGGAACCTGTAATTACCCATCTGTCACTTTTGTCCTGTTTCCCGGTTATATAGCAAGCCTTCGAGTGCAGGGTAATGTCTGCAATGATTGTAATGAATAATTCTGTACAATGCAAAGATAACATTCTAGAGTCATTACATTCAAAAGTGTGTACATGTGCATTCTCCAACATAATTTTGCCTTGGCATTAGTGACAAATAACACTAGAAGCAAAATCAGACAAGAAAATTATCAAACCTCTGTGAATAGTTTCACCAGGTTGGTAATTCAATTCATGTACAAAGTTCTTTGAATATGTTTACTACACAAGCAGTATATAATCACAGGTGATGTTTTGGTAGTCCTTCTGCCACCCTCCTCAGGGCAATACTGACTACAGCTGCATGTAGGTGTCACTGTATTCGTTATAACTATCACATTTTTTAAATCACTGGAAAGTATTTTTACCCTTTACAGCGATACGCTATTTGATATTGTTTCATGGGTTGAACACCAGGACTGCCTATATGAATGGGTCAGAAGAAAAAATGGCTGATATGTTCCATATTTTTTCCTCGTTGCTTTTTATGCCAAGCATTGTGGCTCATATCTTATAAAGCTTGTCTAATGATAACAAGCAACAAGCGACATGATTCATTTCAGGTATGTCGCCCCCAAAATGCAGGATTTCCCCAATAACGTTTGGCTGCGTTGGCAGGGAAATGTTCCAAGTTTCCAAGCTTTTTGTGTTAGGTTCATGTACTTAATACATGTAACGTTACATGGCTAAGATTTTCTAGCTATGGCAGGTCCATGTGTAAAAAAGTTGTTTTTTCTGCTTGCAGGCTACTACAAGTCCGTGTACATCTGCTTTTTTTTTCAAATTAAGATGCCCCATTCTTTACTTTCTCCATACACACTCAACACATGTATTTGTAGGGACAGGGTTATTCATGGTGATATAGACCTACCTGACAGCGTTTTGGTTATTTTATGTCCACCTACCACAGTGCACACCTGTTGTTATAGTGGAAAGTGCCCTGCTGTAGTTTCTACTGTACAGTTATATGTATATAAAGATAACTTATCACAGCATGTTGATTAAATAAACTGATCCCATATGTATGACCCCTCCGTCAAAGTGAAGAATAGAAATTCAAAATAAAAACATAGAAATGCAAATATTTGACAACATATGCAGCCACTCTTTTATTGGTTCAACTGCTAATTGCAATGTTATCATTGGGCGAACCGCTAATTGTGCTGGAGAGTCAGGATTGGTCTATTGTTGGTTGCCTGACAGTAAAATTGGTTGATTTTAATCTTCACGTAGCAAACTGCCCTAGCACAGAATGTTGTCCTTTCCCTTTTGTCAGATATGGCCCATAGCATGTAGAAATTGTAAATAAAATCAAAGCACAGAAGTCTTATTTCAGGTTATGTTATGGGTATAGATTACAAACCACTCCCAGTATTTATCTTGAACTACAGTTCCTGTAATAACAAATGCAACATATTTAAGATATGAATACTCACAGCTTGTTATATTATCTAAAAATAGAATAGTTTCATTGTCAGATGAAATTACCAGTACAAGACTTTGTGATTGATTTGCAAGTAAACATTGCTTTAGCATTATAGAACTTATGGAGAAGTTTTATATGTTCAGCTTTCTACTCGGAATAGCGAATAGAAACTTGCTGTTGACGTTATAGTGGAAAGGCCTGATGTAACAAATGATTGAGGAGTACTTACATGACATGGCACATTAGGTAGAAATAGTTGATTAAATTCCTACTTTCATAACAAGCTTTTGTTTTTCATGGCAATACACTAACTATTCCAGTCATCTTATTGATCATGCTAAGATAGCACAACAAAATAGAAAGTCTCCTTTTATCTCTGCTATATGTTTGACATTACAAATATCCACAAACAGGTAAACAGGTCTGTCCCTAGTGCTAAATATAACCCACAAACAAGTAAACAGGCCTGTCCCTAGTGCTGAATATAACCCACAGCTAGGTAAACAGGCCTGTCCTTAGTGCTCAATATAACCCACAAACAAGTAAACAGGCCTGTCCTTAGTGCTCAATATAACCCACAAACAAGTAAGCAGGCCTGTTCCTAGTGCTGAATATAAACAACAAACAGGTAAACAGGCCTGTCCTTAGTGCTGAATATAATCAATAAAAAGTAAACAGGGCTGTCCTTAGCTAGTGCTGAATATAACCCACAAATAGTTAAACAGGCCTGTCCTTAGTGCTGAATATAAACCACAAACAGGTAAACAGGCCTGTCCTTAGTGCTGAATTTAACCCACAAAGTGCTGAATATAACCCACAAATAGTTAAACAGGCCCGTCCTTCGTGCTGAATATAAACCACAAACAAGTAAGCAGGCCTGTCCTTATTGCTGAATATAACCAACAAACAGGTAAACAGGCCTGTCCTCAGTTCTGAATATATCCCACAAAGTGCTGAATATAACCACAAACAGGTAAACAGGCCTGTCCTTCGTGCTGAATATAAACCACAAACAGGTAAACAGGCCCGTCCTTCGTGCTAAATATAACCCAGAAAGTGCTGAATATAACCCACAAATAGTTAAACAGGCCCGTCCTTCGTACTGAATATAAACCACAAACAAGTAAACAGGCCTGTCCTTAGTGCTGAATATAACCAACAAACAGGTAAACAGGCCTGTCCTCAGTGCTGAATATAACCCACAAAGTGCTGAATATAACCTACAAATAGGTAAACAGGCCTGTCCTTAGTGCTGAATATAAAAATAAACCACAAACAGGTAAACAGGCCTGTCCTTAGTGCTGAATATAATCCACAAACAAGTAAACAGGGCTGTCCTCAGTGCTGAATATAACCCACAAAGTGCTTAATATAACTCACAAACAAGTAAACAGGGCTGTCCTTGATGCTGAATATAACCCACGTTTTCCAGTATCCGAAAACGATAAAAGCCGGTATTGCTTCTATACCGGAAACTCTTATCAAGAAACAAACATTTTAACAAGGAATAGACCTCTTTCCAGTTACGGCGGCCATTTTGAATTCCCCGGGGTCAGCTGGGGGTCATGCACCAAAGTGAGGCTTAGGGTTTGGAAACACCGGCCAGGATGGGAAACACCAGTATGATATAGCATAGGTATTCCATCCTGGGCGGTACATTTTGCGCCTCTAATGTGAAATGCTGTGATACATGCACCTGGCATGTGTAGAAAATATTGTTGTGGACATTTGGACTTGATTTTAGCTAAATTCCAATTCATTTTTCATACTTTTTGACAAGTGAGTTCAGAACATTTAGTGTCAGTGCTTATATCCCCTATTCGTACTTTGCATAGCGTGTGAAACCGCACAAAACATGCACCGAAATCAGGCTGTTTTCCTTTTGAATTGGGAAGAAATCAAAGTTTGTTGGCTGTTCTAAATGTTCAGTGTCAGCAAAAACCAACAATAACAATGACCAGCATATGCATGTTATTGTTAGGCATAAACACCTGGTGTGTGGTTCGATCGAGCTTGCAAGTGTACCAGGCCTTCATACAGTGGTAGAATTAAGATTTTCGCCATGCCAATCTCAGAAATGCAGAAATTGTCAATTAAGCAGGAAAAATAATCTGCTAAATTTCAGCCAACAACAATCTGGACTCAACTTTTTGTGTACTTTTATGTCGCTATAACTAAATATCATCGGGGCAAACTGACATACTGGTAAGCAAGGGGCGCACCCAGTACGGATACGTACCTTGCCTTCCCCACTGAGTTCTTAGTTTGCAGAATGGATCTTGGCATCCAGACATTGTCCGAAAATGTCTTTCTACAAATATCATCATCATCATCAGTCGACCCCCGGGGGGACGGGGCAAGTCCATGCACAACTTCCGACCACACCAGTCTATCTGCCATGGCCGCACTAAGGTCTTCCATGTAAATTGAGGTGTCTCTAGATAGAGCTCCCGGGAAAGTCAGCAAATAACTTACTACCCACAAGGATGCCAGCTGGGTATTTTCATGTTTTCTAGGGTCTAATCCTACTAGTGATCAGCTATTACAGCATACCGTGGTCACCTATAATGCAAAGTAAAAATGGATATACAATATCAATGCAAACACTGATATGCATTTCTGAGATTGGCATGGCAAAAATCTTAATTCTATATGTATACCACTGTATGAAGGCCTGGTGCACTTGCAAGCTGGATCGACCCACACACCAGGTGCTTATGCCTAACAATAACATGCATATGCTGGTTTGAGATTAAAATTTATTTTCACTTAAACCTTGCTTAAAGCAAATTATGGTTTAAGATCATTGTCTACTAGATAGAAATTTAACAGTATATAACGGTTATGGGGGCAAAGTGTTATAAACAAAGAACGGGCTGGAGTGAAAAATATTATAGAAACCACACTACTACTACACTGCCGCCCCAACAGGCAAAAATGATAAAATTTTGAAGACACTGAACGTTTAGAACAGCCAGCAAACTTTGATTTTTTCCCAATTCAAAAGGAAATCAATTTTTGTGGGATTTCACGCGGTCCAATCTATGCAAAGTACAAATAGGGGATATAAGCACTGACACTAAATGTTCTGAACTCACTCATCAAAAAGTATGAAAAATGAATTGGAATTTAGCTAAAATCAAGTCCAAATGTCCACAACAATATCTTCTACACATGCGAGGTGCATGTACCACAGCATTTCACATTAGAGGCGCAAAATGTACCGCCCAGGATGGAATACCTATGCTATATCATACTGGTGTTTCCCATCCTGGCCGGTGTTTCCCACCCTAAGCCTCACTTTGGTGCATGACCCCCAGCTGACCCCGGGAATTCAAAATGGCCGCCGTAACTGGAAAGAGGTCTATTGGGTATTGGGGTTTATTTATAAGTATAAAGTTTAAACGTCAAGGTGAAGATATAGTTTGTTTTAATGTTAACGCCCATAATGACGTGGCAGGAAAATATTGGACGGACTAAGGCTGGGTTTACCCACGCTGAATCGACTCGGGGTCAACTTGGAGCCGACCTAGAGCCGACGCGTGTCTAAACTGCATGGGTAAACCGCGTGTGTAAACCGGGCCTAATTCTCTGGTCCCCCAATGAAGGCTGTTAGAAAATAACACATTTTGACTACACGAGTAAAGGTGTTATTTCTGCCGGATTGTTCAAGTGGAGTTAGTACTATGATATGATATGTTTAGAGATCAATAGCTTGGTGACTTATTTCCATCATCAATACACAATCGGCGCTAAACAGTTAGCAAACAGATTATAAAAAGTCCAGTTAGGATGCATAAAAGAGCGCAGTATTTTACACAACATTCGTGTCATTCATTTATCATATGTTTCACAAAAGAATCTAATACTCCTGGTGCCATTTTTGTATGGGTACAGTTCAGCCTTTGACTGCAATTCTACTTCAGCTGAAAAGTCGTAAAGAAATTTAAAGTCGCAGAACCTGATTTTCTGCATTCTGAATGCACATGTATTAGAAACTCTCAAAGCTGTATCGATCACTTGTAAAAATGAATTGTCTTATTCCTATTGGGCCGCTCGGTCCTGAGTATTGTAAAAGTTTAGTGATCAAGGGCGTGGCCGCGTCTCAGCTTTCCTACATGTTTGCAGCGTTCATGCCATAACCATACACAGGTAAAGAGGCCTTTATTTGGTGCAGAATATCGCACATAAGCAGGCTAATGGAGTCCATTCAGGACAGTGTAAACAGCAATTAAGCCCACTTGGAGTGCACTAAGTCCAAGTGTGCTTGGAAAATGCATGTGTAAACAGGGCCTAAGGCTGGGTTTCCAAGTACACTCGGAGCACACTCATTCGAAGTCCGACTCAAGAGCGGTCTGTTTACACATGGGGCCGCGAAGTGACTTGGGACGCCAGGCTGCGCCGGCGTTTCAGTGACGACCGCAGCGCTGTGTCGCTTTGAATCATGAAAACCTGCACCACAGAGTGCAGAAAATCATAAAGTAGCTACCGACAAATTATGGCATAAAGAGTAAGAAACAGATTTCCAAATTTGAGCAAAGTATCCCCACCCCCTAAAACCACTAGAGTAACGTTTCAACTTACTTAAGTCGACTCCGGGAAAACGGTACTTGGGTACCCTTCATTTCTCTTTACACAGTCTTGAGTCGACTCCAAAAAATGCAAGCGTAAATCCAAGCTATCAGAAAAGTTAGATCCTGGAGAATGCAATATCATTGGCTGCACCTGGTAATCGCCTGGTGTCATAAGCTGCTTATGTAAATAGTTCGGGTACTACGATGAATCCGTCCTAATCTGCTGCAGTGCCTATTACTCCGAAAGGGGGAGCAGTAAAACAATTGACGCATTGTAAACCACGTTTGCTTAAAATGAGCAGCAGCTTTATCTTACCAAAAAGAATTACTCGCCTTTTATGCAATTGCTTGCTTTCTAATTGACAAAGTTGGTTTCTGACTAAAAGTCAACAATTAAGAATATACCAATATTTGGTCAACATCTCTTCAGCGAGAGGGAGATAGCTTCCTACCTTGCAAAAATCTGGATTTCTATCATAAAACTGTTCTCGTATACACCGTAGCGTGCTGAACGTTCTACGTACTGGCTCCATAGAAAATTCACTGGAAAACTTAATGTGTAAGCACAAACACACCCGTTATGGGGCGTTGGGAAACTATGGCGACCGAAATCCTGGAACAACTTCGACTTGTACCACACATGTTTCGCATGAAATCTCTGTTCCCTGTGGATGTGGATTTACCTTGCTTAGGAGGGGATTATTCTTGCCGTGCGCTAAGTTTACCTGAATCCAGCCGTCTACATTTATTTTGGCACCTTGTCATCACCCAAGCCCGTGACCCAAGCCCGTGAAAGCGTTGAAACAAAATAGAGCGGTAATCAGACGCCTTGGTGAACTGGACCACGACTTAGTTCTGCTCTCAATTAGAGCAGTGTTCAAGATACTTCTCCATGGTCCCGTCTTTCCCACTGTGCGTCTTTCCCTATAAATTAGGACATCTAGAATGATTCCTATATTCACTGGAAAACTAATGTGTAACGTCGACTGGAAACCAAAAACAGAATTTGTCGTGTAAAGAGATCATCTGGCACAATGCATCTTGCCATAGTTTATGGTTTATAGAAAGTAAGGCTATCCAATCTTGTCAACAAAATAATTTAGGACATTTTGGAAGATCCTGCTTTCAGGTTATACAATCTAAAGGGCACAGGTTAAAGATCGGCTTCAAAATTCTATAGGAGTAAAATTTGAAGCTTAACAAGTATGAATCCGATGAAATGATGAACTGCAAGCAACGAGCTTTGTTGTAACGTTAATTAGTCCCGATACCAGAGGGTCGTGGAACGTACAACTGTCTCAAAACGGCGCGCGGTTCGCTACGGCAGTCAGTACGGAAATTTGAGGTTTGATCTTTATCAGCTCGGTATACTGACGGTCATAAACGGGAGACCATCGTGAACAGAAATATAAAAAACTATGAGTAAATGTTCCTTATACTATGACCTAGTTGTTAGGAATTCTGGTGTTCTCTCATTTTGTATTATTAGTTGTTAATCATCATGTTTATGCTTAGTTTCATCTATGTAGTTTTATTATTTGAATTGATATGTTTCATTATGTAATTTTCATTACTCAATTTGGTTGATTTTATCTATGCTGTAACCGCAGTTACCTGGGTGGCCAACATTGCAAGTTTTCGGCCACACTTGCACATGTGTATCATAATTTTATTATTGTTTTCACTTGTATCTCGATGTGTGCTAAATTATTAAATGAGAAAAAATATTTCCATTTATTATGCAAGTAATGACCTAATTTGCATAAATTATGTCTGATGATTATCTTCTTTTCCCAAATAAGCTGTTCAAAGAATGAGATTCTTATCTTAGCAAAGCAAGCTATTGTAGCATTTCTTCATTAATTAATTCCTCATTTGCATGATAATGTCCATATCTATTTAACTTCCAAATGCTGCAAGAATTAAATCCCCATCATTTACCATTAGAGTCATAGTATTTTCCATTAATTATGCAAATTTGGTATTCGTTTGCATAATTGATATCTACCGATATTCCTCTCTTTCTCAGTTACATATGTAATGTGTCTGAGAGTCCTATAATGGAATGTAGCGGATTTATAAACTTTCCTCATTAGTTATGCAAATAAGCTACACATTTGCACAATTAGCATACGTACATACCAAATATCATGACGATTCGTCAATCTCTTCTTGAGTTATTCCCTTTCAAAGTTTGAAACTAAATCGACTCCTGCAGTTCCAAGAAAGTGGCTAGGAGGCCCAAACCTACACAACTAACTCTCCCTCCCAAGAGCTATCTATTACTCAAACATCATGACCACAGAATGTTCAGAACACGAGATATCCAACCCGGAAGTTCCGCTACAATACTTACTATGTTCCGCAAGCAACTGTGGGGCCCAAACTATACTAATTCAATTTCGAGGTCTCAAGAAGACCTAACGTTACCCACATACCCAGTATGAAGACAATCTATCCAGACATTCTTGTGTTATCGTGTTCACACACGGACACACAGAAACACACACACACGCACGCTGACGAAAACATAACCTTCTAGGCGAAGGTGAAAATGGTTGACCAAAAATCGAGTTTTATGGAGCAAGGAAATGTCCAGAGTGGAAAATTACAAAATAAGTCAAACCGGGCGCGTTCTGTTCTGGAGTCAAATTATGACGTATCCTCGTGTGGATTTGGGGACCTCTGCATTTCGCCTTCGAAATCTATAACAAGTTATATACCGACAGAAAGCAGAAGGGTTTCTCTTTCTTACGCACTACATTTGTTTGAAATCTACAACTGTTTGAAAATGAGAAGGGAAATGTCTTCAATATCACCTGATTTCAGATCGTGTTATTGATAGGAAAACGATAAATCATTGGTTCAGAATTTTCTTAGGGGTAAACGTTGAAGCTTAGATAGTGTTAATAAGTTGAAATTAGGAAGATGAATTATTGCAAACTCCAGTGACAAGCTTTCTTGTAAGACGCGTCGACCCCCGAAGTCATGGAGCAGACTACCTTTCTTGCGGAAGGAAAAGATAACTGCATAGGACTCTCGACGTGGCTTGCTGCATCTTGTCTTCTTGATTATGCAAATAAAGCTGTATGTGGTAATCTGTACCAAAACTGTATGAATCCATATTGCATGTGTGCAAGTCCTTTCCTCAGTTGGCAGAATTCCTACACCACTTCACTTGAAAGTTAATCTGTGTTGGCAAACGTCATTCTGTTTATGTGTTGCCTTATTGTACTGTTATTTTGTTTACTTGTATTTTGCAAAATGAATAGAAATAAATAGAAAAATATAAAAAAAGTCATTCTGTATCAAAGTTACAATTTCCAACACAATGATTTGGATAATTTTCGACTGATCAGCTGCAGTCTTTATCACAAAACAATATCTCCATTTTACATGGAAACCGTTGAGGCAGGTCTTGAATACAGCGCCTCTGTTGTTAATCATGTTACTCTGATCCGATCCCGGGTAGGTGGAACAGGGACACCAGGCCGGCACATCTCTAAGCTGAACTCAATGAAAGGTTTTGGTCAGAATTACCGTTAGCGTCCTCTCTCCAAAATATCCTCGGGAAGGACAGCAGATAGCAGCAACATCTTCATCATTGGAAAAGGAAGACAAGGCATCGTTACTAAGTTCTGTGAATACCTTTTATTTTACTGTTGAACATAGTGTTATAACCTCAGCGAAGGCGGTATTATAATCTCCATGAAAAATTGAGGTATTGTTTGGTGTATGATCTGTGCGTGTGGCCGACCGTTTTGAGGGCAGCATGACTACAGAAGCTGTGGATGGATTGTAATGATATTTCGTCTTGACATGGTGAAGGTAGAGGGCGATTTTTTTTGGTTCGTGAAGAAGGGGTCTGAGCTTGTGCCTCATCCGCGGGCAAGCAGAACACTAATGAATAAAGAACATTATTGTACCTTACTGTACTTTCTTGTACTATATTTGTACCTTTATCGTGCATTGATAAACATATATTGTAATACAAGGACCTGGCATCATTTTCATATTCAATTCGAAAGTACCATGATTATATTTGTGACATATGTACGATGGTATAAGTTGAACATCACCTTGTATAGCTTATGTAAATTTGATTGTAATTTCTGTAATTAATGATGATATATCACATGGTTTGCATAATTGATGAGCAGATATTATATCTTTCTGCTCAAGTACAACACGTTCAAACTTGCGACAGTATGTGATTTGGGTATAAGAAACCTTGAATAGACATTGATTATGCTGATCAGAATAGTTTGGTGATGCTTGCTGAACTCCACTCACCTGGGGTAAGTGGAGTGCTGTCGCTTGAAGGAAGTCGGAAGTCGTCGGACGGATCAGCCCTCATTGGGTGTTTCATCCCTTATCCGTAACACCCTCCTGCTGTCGGGCCCTCCCTATCCTTCCCTGCTATCCCCAGTGACGTCATCATCTTCCATACTGACCGCGATGGGTAGCCTCTGCACCCGGTCTCTATTGGGAACAACCAAGCCTGCCAACCTTTGTCCCTAACTCCTGGAGCAGATTTGGGTATGCTTTTCTTCCTCTCGAAAGCTTCTTCACATCTCTCCTCCCATGGGACTGTTAACTTTATTAGAATGATTTTCTTTCCTTCTTCTGAATAACTTTATTTTTTCACCACTCTCGGCAGGCTAAAGGCCTTAATTGAGTTGGGGTATACACATGACAGCAATTTGCAATTTGATGTCAAAACATCAAATTAGAAATTCGACTATCACATTCGACACGGAAATGTACACATAGTTTAAAATCTTTTAATCATCTAAAACATTGAGTACACATGAAAACTTGGAACAGCTAAAATACTCAGGTAAAAGTCACCATGTACGCAAAAAATAGTTACTCAAGCAACTGGATACAATTTTTAAACAGTCAGACGTTTCAGACAGTATCCGCTATCTTTCGTCAGTGACTAAGGGCCCTGTCACACTTGTGCGTATATCGTGTCCGTGTGAGTTGCGTATTATTATTATTATTGAATGAATGAAGACCTTTATTGTATGTTCGTGCCCCGAGGGGCTAGATACAGCGGTCAAACCTAACAATATCTAAGTGACATATACAGTGAAATATGTACAGTACATTATGTAGACATACATGGTAGAAGAAAGTGATAAGCTAAGCTAATCTAGTAAAGTCAACTTCTTCTCGCTTCTTTGTACATGTGTAGATGTATGAACAGATCATGTTTCTTATACAAGGGTTATCTAGACGCAACAAAAACATGAATTTATCCGTTGCGTTTAAATATTCAAAGTATGGGAATTTCTCATTAATACACTTGAAAAGAACATTTCTTTCTATACCGTAAAGTTTACAATCTAATCAGTAACATTTATGTCATACGCAGGCGTACGCACAATACGCACCTCACGCGTATCTCAATCGTTTTGTGAAAGTTTTAGGTACGCAGGCGCACGCAAGGTACGGCCAGTACGCCTGAAAATTTTGAAACTACCAAAAACTTTCGTGAGAACACTGTTACGCAGCTCAAACGTTATAAATACGCAGTGCATCCGTCCGACATCGGTCGAGTGCGGTACGAGTGCGCTCTATGTTCGCGCTTCATACGCGGTAGTACGCTTCTCTTGCGGCACGAGCTATGAGCAGCGTACACAGAGCGTATTTGCAGCCCACATACAACGCACGATGAAAGAACGTACAGCGAACAAGAATATATGTCACGAATTAATGCCATTTGTCCTGCGATATGGCAGTGCATTGTACGTATCAGTAACGCATGCCAAACGCACAGATAACGTACGGATAGCGTACACATAGCGTACTCGACGAACATCCGGGGTACATTCCAGATTTGGCATTTCATTGGTCGGGTCGGGTATCTAATTTAGTTAAGGGCAGAGAGGAAACAAACACAACGAACAATGGCTACATAACTTTTAATGTAAATAATCATTGAAATGCCAGAGAAAATTTCAGTGTCCCTGTTACAGACACATAAAAGTCCTACTTGTCGTCACTTGTGGAGGCGTCTTCTAATGACAGTTAACGTAACTACTGATATCAACGCACCCAAATACACAGGGTAAATAATGGATCTAAATGTCATAGAGTGTTTCAACAGTAACTTTAAACTAGTGTCCCTGTTACACATGTACAAAAAGCCCTACTTGTCGTCAGTTGAGGCGTCTTCCCATAACAGTTTAAGTAAATACTGATATCAATGCAATCAAACACGCTCATAATTCGATAAATATTAGTCGGAAGTGCGACAAGCATGCGGTCGTTGTGTGCGTCCGGAATACGCTCAGCATAAGCACCTGATACGCAACTATTCGCTGCAAGGATAATAGTATTGCGCACTTCATATGCAAATCATACGTGTCTCATACGCAATGGATGCGCTTAATTCGTTATTTACACGCTATATGTGCGTCACGCAGAACTAAAAAAAATTGATATTTTCAGCGTACAACGGCGTATTGACAAAATTTAACACGGAACTCACATGGAATTGCTTATACGCACATGTGTGACAGGGGCTTAATAAGGAAAGATCTGGCAGAACTGGGCAAAACTAGGTTTTAGACCAAAACTCTGAATAGACATGTTAATGAGGTGAAAACAAATTCAGTTGGTTCAATAGAGAGGTAAGTCAAGACAAGGAGGTTGTTTGCTAATGAAGATTTGGTATAAAACCTAGTTCTGCCAGATTTTTCCTTAGTCACTGACGAAAGATAGCGGATGCTGTAGTAACTATTTGGGGCGTATCTGATTACCTGGATGTCTAACCTTCATCAACGTATAAAAATTCGTCATAGTCGATCATGTGTTCTTTTGCACCCATTATTGTCTACTCGCTCCTTTGATTTGTTTCACATGACTAAGAGTTATAGGAAGAAAGGGTTGTCTGCGCTTCTCTGTTCGGCTGAGTAGTAGAATTTTGTAGCCGAATGCTCGTTGGCGTAGTTGGTAGGATGTGAGTCTTATTTGCATCATTAATGAAGAACTGTGTACCGTTAGTGTAGTCCACACTAAGTGTAGCCTGTCAAGTCTGAAGGCCAAGTCGGTGACGTACTGCTGGGAGCCGCATGTACAATTCATGGATTACTCGTGTGAAATGGACGATGGAAGAAGCTGGCTTGATCTGAACGTGTAAATCACAGAAATCAACAAAAGCAATCGAAGTCCATCATCCGAACCCTGGAGCCTTCAGGCTGAGGCTGCGTCGTTACTTCCGACAATGGTGTTGTTCCTTCCCTGTTGCCCGAGGCTGCTGCGAGTGAACGTCATTCAACCCGCGCGCCATCTGACAGCAATCAGGGCAGGGCGAAGGTCCAGCCAGTCCTGATGACGAGGGGTCGTGTTTTGAGAGGGAGCGTGCTGGGTCAACTACAGGTGAAGTGCCAGTATGTTTTAACTCAGCTTCACTCCGACCTGCAATCCAAACGACAAGTGATTCCATTTGGGAGCAGGCAGCTTCAAGGCCCCCGGACAGTAATATTATCCCGCCAGTTGGGAGCAACCGTCAACTGTTGTCGCTTTAGATGCTTTACTGATTTCCCCTCTGGGGAAGGGGCAGGCCACACGACAGTAGCAGACTGCACATCTGGTGAGCAGAACGGACTGAGCGGTGTTCGCTGCAAGCAGAATCCATGTGGACCTATCGACAAAAATGCTTTTCATCTCCCGCGCGAGGTGTACGCTTTTCTTGTTGTTGTTGTTATTGGTTGGTTGGTTGGTTGGTTGGTTGGTTGGTTGGTTGGTTGGTTGTGAACAAGATCAAGACATCTACGCGACTTTAGGATGAACTCATAAAGCAATAAAAGGCAGGACAGCAAAGTACATTTCTGGGTCCTGTGAAACCTTATTACCCAATACTCTGGGTGAATTGTCTCATTCCAGTATCCCATGCCGGATTGAATTGAGACGAGAAATCCAATTCAACCTCGAGCTGATCATGACTTGTTGGCTACGTGGTGCCATGGTCCAACTGGACTGATATTGAAACATGCGAAGTTGCATTCTCTGCACGAAGACTACATTTTCAAAGTGAAAAATGATATGCTTCCATCGCTTACCTGGAGTTCTTTTGATGACTGTTTTCTTTTAAATCTGTCGCCCCCGGTACATTCATTTCGTGCCTGTTCAACAGTTTTTGAATGTTTGTTTTTGGTTGCTGACGAGGATACATGAATGGATGTTTATGATCATCTTTGTCTTGTGGGTAATCCCGCTCGGATTCAGTGATTGTAGTGATTTCATTAATAGTCATCTAGCAACAGCCTTGCAACGTGTAGCTTTCTTGGTTTGCTTGTGACGATGATGACTGAAAATGATGAATGCATTTTCATGATTTGTGCCCTTGGGAAAGGCACTTTACACGACTTTCCTCACTTCACTCAGGTGTAAATGAGTACCTAGCTTCGGTTAGGGACGTCCCTCGGATAGGACGCTAAATGGAGGTCCCGTGTTTGAGGAGAGCCGCACCTCGAGCACGTTAAAGAACCCACCACACTTATCGAAATGAGTAGGGGTCCTTCCCGGTGTGAGTGGTTCAAAACCTACAGTCCTATGGCCGCACATGGGGCAATTGTCGTATTGAGGTCACCTGGGTTCGCTCCAGACCCTTGCGATCTAGCCCCGCGAATCATGCGCTCCTCGCAATTCAGCCCTTGGCTGCGAAGAGAACGTAGTAGAAAGGATAATTTACGCAGTCCGTATCCAGATAAAAATGTGACTAGATGTTTGTGCTTCCTTCTTTCCCTTTTAAATCGTGGGTTCCTTTCAAACAACAAAGAGCGAACATGTAAACCATACACTGCCGGGGTCCGTGATCTTGGAAAGCGGTCGTACTCATTGCAGAATCTTTTGGGCTATTTTGTCGGTCGGTTAGTTTAATACTTTTATCATTTGATTCATTGTTTGTTTGCTTGTTTGTCTGTCTGTCTGTCTGTTTGTTTGTTTGTTTGTTTGTCGGTTGGTTAGTAGACAAACTAACTCTAGAAAGCAGTGATTAAATCGTAGGTGGCCTGAAAAAGCTTCCTTTCAAACTACAGTATATTATACAGAGGAAGGAATGAATTAATCTCTGAACGTTTTGTTCGTTTTAGTCCTCGCCTACAAAGAACTCGATTGAATTTGGAGCTTCTAGCAGCTTCCATACAAAATGTTGGCTTCAGGTTACAAGAAGGCACATAGAGAAAGTCGAGAAAACTAAGCTGACTTGGCGGAGGTTTGTGATTTCTTATATGTGTGTGTTGTATCGTGTGTGGAAGTGTCCAGCAGCCGATATTATTGACCGATAAATATGAAAATACAGCGGGATGGTGCCCAAGTGTCATGTATGTTCGAGGCATTTATAGCCAATAGGATGATGCCGTTCATGTCGCACCTGTTCGTCTGGATTGTGACGCTCAGCAGTAACTTTCCAACCAAACCTGACACACAAGCCCTAATTTATACAATTTTTAGCTTCACCAAGAAGGCTATGTTTTCGGAAGCGTGGGTCTGTCTTTCTGTCTGTCTTTACTTAAGAAGGCATCAATTGGTGGTCTTCGTATGTGGTGAGTTGTGGGTACGTCTTAATGAGAACTCGAAATGATTAGATTTGTTAGGCTTGTTATGCTAATCATAGCGGAACTTCCGGTTTTTGTATCTGAAGATGGTCCGAACGCCAAACTGAAGTTGTAGATAGCTCTCGTGCACGGAAATAAGTGATATAAGTTTGAACCCCGAGCTTGTTCTGGAATTGCAGTGGCGTTCTTAAAAAGATATCTGAAAGAGGATTGCTGAAGAGGGGTTTGACCGATCGTCGTGATTCTTTCGTATGTAAGTAGCGTTAGTAATCATCTACATGACTAGATGAAAATTACGGAAATCAATATCTAATTTGCATGATTAATGTGGAAAATGTATACATCCAGTGCGTTCCATCATAGGAAAATGCAAACATAGGGCATCTGTAATTGAAAAAGAGAGGAACATCAACATATATACATTATGCAAATCAAGACCTTATTTGTATGATCAATGATCGAGAAAATACCATGATACCACAGACGGTAAATGACAGAAATGTCATACTTGCAGCATTTGGAAGTTATGTAAATGTGAACATAGTTAAACGTAAATCATGTAAATCAGTAACTCATGAGCATGATCAATGAGGTAATGCAAGAATAACCATCTTTGTTAAGATAAGACTTTCGACAACTTTAGCCAGTTCTTCTGTTATTCGGGTAGAGAAGATGACCAATTGATAGAATTCAAGCAGATGAGGATATTATTTGCATAATCTATGAGAAACATTTATAATACGTCAGCCATAAAGGTTAACATCACCTGTCGTGGAACTCTAGTTTAACGTGATGATGGAGGAAAGTCACAATGAAGATTCAGGGATCCACTACAAACACAAAGCACAGCTTCGCTCTCGGCCTCACGGAATATCTTCAGGCTTTCTCAACAGCACCAGCCTGGAGTAGAGTAACACTATTGCTGTGAAAGTTATGTAGATATTGTGCCTCCAGGTTTTCTCTATCAAGGTAATTTTCAATTGACTTAACGTTATATTTTCAAGTCCAATTTTGATATAGATTTGAAACAAACTTGTATCTTCCATCATGAGTACCATCGAGCTACAGCAGACGTGTCTCACAGAACGAAACACAACGTACTGATTAATGCATGTAGGAAAAGGATAGTTTTGCTAACGTCTTACCAGATATTGGTAACGTTATATAGTAGAGTGGATTCATTCCTCAAGCTAACCGACATCTTTCACACCGCAGTCGTCCCTCAGTAAGACATCTGAAGCCGCATGGTTCCTGTGTAGAACTTTTATTCAGTCTAGTACCACTAGTGGTACTAGACTAGTGGTACTAGACTACTCAATCAATCAATCTTTATTCTGAAATCAACATTGCAGGTGTGTCTGACGACACACCTGAATTACATTAGATTTCTTACAGAAGTATGTTAAAAACATTCCAATAGACCAGATTTAAAAGAATTATCATGCGCTAAAATACATTAAAAAGTTACTTTGGACGAACGAGGACAGACGAATATAGCTTTAAACTAGGTTTTGAATGTCTCTCAGAGTCCTCATAACAAACGAGTCACTGTGACGTTTGGTCTTGCTAAGTGGTAATTTGTATATGTGTCGGGTTTCCCTGTTCCTTAGATTATGGTCAGGCTTCTTCCTTGGTGGGAGGAAGACATTGCAGGGGTGGGAGGGGTCTCTTAGAATTCTCTGAAGTTCACTACGTGACGCATCCCCTCTCCTAGACTCCAGGGTTGGCAGGTGGTCACAAGGAACTCCACATATCCTCAAACACATCTTCTGAATTCTCTCCAACTCGTTTGACAGACAACGTGGAAGGCCGGCCCAGACAGGGGACCCATACTCTAACACAGGTCGGATAAAAGACTTGTAGATTTGCACAAGTACATCAGTGGGTAGGGCAGCACGCCTGGCTACGCGTAGGTAATGTATGCGCGGTTGGACCTTAGTTAGCGTGTACTCCGAACATGAGGTCCCCATGTAAGGTCGTTGCTGATACTAGACTGAATAAAAGTTCTACACAGGAACTATACGGCTTCAGATGTCTTACTGAGGGACGACTGTGGTGTGAAAGATGTCGGTAAGCTTGAGGAATGAATCCACTCTACTATATACTGTCTTACCAGATATTGGTTTGGAACAATAGAACAGCCCGTCATGTCATGAGTGCAGAGTTATGCTGCCAACAACCAGGGCCGTAGAAACATGCGGAGTAATACATGAATCGAATTTGTGCAGGTGGAATCTGGTTCTAGCTTTACTTTCTTGCTAATCAAGATGTTACATTCCGGTCAGCTTCTACAGTTGTACTTGCAGTTGCGTAAATGTACTGTTGAGCTGTCAGTCCAGTCTGTTTGTAGCTTTGTTCGAGGGCAGCAAAACATGAAAAGCTGATACGGGTCTTTTTTAAATTCTTGTTTGTTTGTTTGTTTGTTTGTTTGTTTGTTTGCTTGTTTAAAAGCTAAAAGACTATACAAAGGACTTGCATGGCACAAAAACAAAGTATTTGACACACATGGGTAACTAGTACATAACCGATACATAAAAACAAATTGACAGTAATGATAGAAATAAGACGTTAGGACCCTTATTACTATTTCCATATCAAAGAAAACCAACCAGCTTCCCCCATTTTCCAACATGTTCTTTTAGTTTCTCTCCTTTACAATAACTGCATCAAGATGAATCTATTAACCACCACCGAAGTAGTATTGTATTGGCAGTTAAAATGTGAATTTTGAAGCATTCCCAAGTGGGAGTCTATAGGGTGCTTTTCCATGCTACGGGTGTATTAAAGTAGTCTTCCCACGAATATTTTTCTCGTCAGAAGGTTCCCATGATCTGGCTACATACATTGAAAAGAAATATGTTTCTACAGACAGGAACACAAACCCTTAAATTTGTTAAAACCAGTCGCAGTAATTTTTTCCAAGAAGACAGTATAGCTGAAACAAATTGATTATACGTTGAAATAATTTGATTATACCTTAACTCCGAACCCCAAATCTCAACCCAAAAAGGAAGTGAGACAAGTTCCTAAGCGTAAGACCGCCGCAGTCGTAAAGATTATAACGTTACAGTGTTTTTCTTTTTACTCGTTCTGGCCCATCTCCCCAGTGAAACTTGACTATCGTTTGCTCTCATATCTCACGAAAAAGGAAGGAGGCGGGGACGGAAGGGATACATATATTGTGATACTATAACGGGAATTAATCAGGGTAATATTACCTAGACGAGAAAGTAGTCCCTTTCCAGGGATACCTTTGATTCTTTTCTATAAACGGAGAAATATTTTGGGATACGGGTCTTTGCATAAGATTTTAGGACAAGGACACCCTGTGGCCTTCTTCGGCGCTGCGAATGCCGGAAGAAATGTTACATGAGCCGTGTTATTTTGTATGGACAGCTACTAAAGATACACTCCCTATTGCCAATCTTTTTTGTCTTTCAAAAGCCAGACTACTTTACAGACAGACCGCTTATGAACAATTATTGTCCAGTTTAGGGCATCAAGATAAGAGTAGGACTGTCCGACGCTTGTAATAAAAGGTTGATGTCTCGCCCCGAGGTGTACATGCTCGATTTCCATAACCATCGAATAAACCACCGTGTGAGCGAAGCCGTGGAAATACTATAATACAATAGTGGCAATGACGGTGGTTTCACACTTGTGGCAGTTGGCAGTTAGGTTAAAGGTCAACACCGTATTAATGCAATGTAGGAAGTATTTGTATTGTTAATGAGAAAATGGTTCAACAGCCTCTCGAGTTAAAATGTTCAAAAACAAACAAGTCCCGCAAATACAATGCAACGATAACATGACCTTCTTGGCGAAGGTAACGAGGAAATACAACATTATCTTCCAGTGGATAGAATTTAAAAACGTGCAAGGTGTACAATTTGGAAGAGGGATAAAACATTTTGTGGATGTTGATTTCAATATTTGTGAAGGGTTACGTATATATTGTATTCGAACTTTAGTATCAAGGTCCATACTGATGAATCACACAAAGGCACAGGCTTTACTACTTTTTATGGCGGGTAGAAAACACTCACCACTCTCTCCTGAATCATAGTCTCCACGCAGAGGTTCGGCCCCGGCTGTATTTTCATGTGTTTGAAGGCGTTTTTTTTTGGGGGGGGGGCTTTCTATTTTGTCCCGTTTTCTTTATATAAGCCGGCCAAACGTTCGCCCGGCGGACATATAGAAGAAAGCCTAACAAATACGCATAAAAGCACGTAAACAGCCGGAGACGAACCTCTGCTTGGAGAGGAGGTGAAACTGACTGGGAATACTATCGGCCTCTCAGAAATCAAACAACATCAACGATAAGGAATGCAAAGAAAAGTCACATTGCAAGTGCCATTGCCGAAGCTGAAGCTAATCACAGTCTTATGTGGAAACTAATCAACACGTTTACAGGAAAAACAAAAAGCAAATGTCAAGTCCAGAAAATACAAGCTGTACATCTGAACCTACGGAAATGGCCGAGGAGTTCAACCAGTACTTCTCGTCTTGTGCAACCAAACTTGCAAGTGATATCCCAGCGTCAGATGATGACCCCCTTCGACACGTACCTGAGTCAACAACGACGTTCTGCTTACACCCAGTTGAAGAAACGAAGGTACTTAGCGAGCTTCTCAAGCTCAAGACAAAGAAGTCTACTGGGCTGGACAAGATCCCAGCTAAACTCTTGAACGATTCTGCTCCAGTAATCGTTAAATCATTAACACACATCTTCAAACTATCAATGTCAACGGGGGAAGTTCCGAGTGATTGGAAAATGGCAAGAGTCTCGCCCATATACAAAGCAGGGAAGAGAGACAACGTTTCTAACTACCGTCCGGTGTCCGTGCTAAATGTGGTTTCCAAAGTCATGGAGAGAATCGTGCACAACCAGATCTCACACTTCATCAACAGAAATGGCCTACTCACGGCCCACCAAAGAAAAGTTTCAGAAAGCATCACAGTACCGGTACCGCTGTCCAAAAGGTTGTGGAAGACATTAAGTCTGCATTTAATGCCCATAAGGTCACGGTCGCCCTTTCCCTCGACCTAAGAAAGGCATTTGACACTGTAAACCATTAAATACTACTGGGAAAACTACAGAAGATGGGCTTTGACAGTGGGACAGCACACTGGTTCAGGTCTTACCTCACAGATCGCTTTCAATGTGTAGACATACAAAACAAATAGTCTGCACTATCCCGTGTCACATACGGAGTACCGCAAGGAAGTATCTTAGGACCTTTGCTGTTCTGTATTTACATGAATGATCTACCTAAAGTTGTAAGAAAGTACAACATCCATATGTACGTCAATGACACTGTCATTTACTACTCTGCAAGCCTGTTAAATGAGTGTGAGGAAGCTGTGTCCGAGGACATGAGAAGAGCTGCCAACTGGTTTAAAGAAAACAGACTGTCACTTCACCCGGATAAAACTAAATCCATGGTATTTGGTTTGCCGCAGAAACTACGTCACACGGGAAAGAGTGTCTCTGTAACGGACGGGCTAAACACATTTGAGCAGGTAGACTCCTTCACGTATCTGGGTGTTACCATGGACCCCTCTCTACAGTGGGCACCTCACGTCGAGATGATCACTAGAAAGCTCCTTGCTGGCCTCGGTGCCTTACGTCGCGCCAAACCATTTGTTACCAAGGGCATACTGCAGCTCATGTGTTGGACTCACACCTGCTATACTCACACCTGGACTACTGTTCGACGGCATGGTTGCCATCACTTCTGAACTAACAAATAAAAAATGATGCAGTTGAATAGGTTGATAAATCGTGCTGCCAGAATTATAATAGGCAGTAAACTCAAGGACCGTAAACCCATCGAATCGCTGTTAGCAGAGGCTGGGATGAAGCCACTAACTGACCGGGTGAAAGAGAACACGCTAGTGACTGTGTTTAAAGCAGTTCGAAATAAAGCGCCGCCCTACCTGACACAAATGTTTAAGTGGATGTCGCCACCGGTGTTAAAGTGCGGACACGGGCAGCTACTAAACAACTCGCAGACTGGGACCCTCATCTGCTGACGATACCGCAGGCAAACGTACAGTCTTTCAAGGGCAGCTTACAGTTCCAGGGGCCAACACTTTGGAATGGACTCTCTGTTGATCGAAGACGACTCGCCGGGTTGACGGCTTTCAAAAATGGACTGTAGCGAGATATTTCTACTCACGTTTTTAGCTTATCTATAATGTAATATGTGTAATACTATGTTCTTATTGTATGTGTACGTGTCCAGGGACACCTGAAAAACAGGCCGCAGGCCTGAGCTGTGATTTTCCCTGGTAAAATAAATAAATGATGAAATGATGATGATGAAACGAAACATGGCACAGGCACTAGATAA
Source organism: Branchiostoma lanceolatum (assembly GCA_035149815.1). Lineage (NCBI taxonomy): Eukaryota > Metazoa > Chordata > Leptocardii > Amphioxiformes > Branchiostomatidae > Branchiostoma > Branchiostoma lanceolatum. The sequence continues at coordinate 601,130 of CM068874.1, forward strand.
ACGTGCTGCTCCTCAGAAAGCATTTGTTTTTCAGACCGAAGTCAAAGAACACTTCATTTTAATGCGGTCGAGGTTAGCAGAATACGTGTTGATGGATGCTAAGATTCCCAATAGGTTCTTGTCTCTGAATACTTTCTTATGGTTTCATTACTCCGGGAAGGAGGATGACCTCCTTCTGGGAGTATTGGAAATGCTTTTGTTTGCGCGTTCGCAGCTATAACTCACGATCCCATTGTCGCATTGGTGTGTAACTTGGCATATCGTTTGCCTGGTTCGGCGTGGTGATGCACAATACCTTTGTTACACCATAACTACTTTAAACGTCAATCCAATATCGTAATTGCACCCCTATAATTAATGCTATGTCCCACTGCCCTGCCATAGGGACCATGTTATAATCCGTTATGCATGACTGGAATACTTCAGGCAGATACGGGGTATAAATCTTCCTTACTTGCTGTGATCAAGGAGCTGTGATCGTATAGTCACTGTTACATTGAAAAATAGACAACGTGCATCACCACACGCAACCTAGCAAACGATATACCAAGTTACATACCAATGCGGCAACGGGAATTGTGAGTTTTAGCTGCGAACATGTGCAGAGTGAACTCCAGTCTGTGTATTAAGTATGCCGTATGTGCGCACGGCACGGACGATGCACTTTTACGCACAGTGTGAAAATGGCAAATCTCTGGACCTTCAAACTTACCACACTTGTAGTTTATAATACGGAGGCTGTGACAATGTAAACAGTTTACGCAGGGGATGAAAGATTGTTGAGAAATATCTCTCAGAAAAGTGCGCGCGCCAGTGTCACTTCCGGGTGGTTAGATCCGGTGACCTTTGACCTTCGTGAAATGTTACGATAATATAAATTAGCCTTTTTTTATTGCAAATAGCTTGATAGCTATAGATCAGGCCGGCCTGCAATAAATTGTGGAAAGAGGATTTACTGCATATTTGTGATTTCTGATACATCTTAGTTGTAAGGCTGAATGGTTCGTTGATAATTGAAAAGGGGCCATCTAGATCTAACTTTGTGACTTTTCCCGGAATTTCTAGATCCCATCTGTGCCATGCTGTAAAAACATACTTTTCAGCAGGTTGACCACTCCTGTATTGAAAGAAAAAGATAAACAAACACTTTTTCTTTACTTGCTCTAAAACACTACTTGGACTGTGCAGAGATGCAATTTGTGTGGGTCAATACTTGTTTCATCTTAACTTTGTCCATGAATTGCATATTCTTATTTGACTGTAGATTGGTTGGTTTGTCCTTGAGAGTATTTATGTTTCCTGGCGCCGTATTTGGGCATAAATCCTTCCTGACGACGTAGCCCTGTCCTGGCGCATGGATATATAGCAACTGCATCCACAACGCTAAGCGTCTTGATTCTTCATCTGAAGACGCTCTCAAATCACCTATCCCTCTGTCCTCTCGGTCGTTTGGGGCACGACTGATTGAAGATGCCTCCATGACATGATGTGTAGACGATGAAAAACACAAATAGTAAGAGTATTCCTGCACCTCGCCGTGGATACCCCCACACGTGGTGAGCTACATGACATCTACAGTACCGTGACCGCGCGGCTCGATAAAAAACGGTACCTGACAAACGCCATCCCAGCAATGATCACGACTGCCCTACTCACTGTAGCCAAACACCAGTTTACTGGGTGTTTCAATCCTTGGTATCCTTACAGTGAATTCGCTACGCTTCAATATTTTATAACGATTTTATGCCGTGCATTTATTTACACAATGAGCGTTTAAACGATCTCATTCGTGAGCCTTAGTTTCGTAACTATGAATAACCCAGAGAGACAATAATATTTTCTTAGCAATAGTTGTATCAATATTTCAATTAAATCAAATCTAAATGTTCTTTTCTGATGTAACTATAAGTGTGTCTGCTATGCTGAATATTCTGCCACCTGTAGCCGTGCACCTAGTAACGGTACATACTCAATGCATCACACTGATATGACTCTCACATGTGCTAAGTGATGATGGATATCATTGTGTGTGTCACAACATGACCTTGTTTTAACATTATAAGGTTTCAAAAAATCTCATGCCTTTCGCCTATGCTAGCCATGGCATGATATATTTTAGCAACTGCTTAAAGTACAATTCTAATTCTGACAAATCTGAGAAATGTAGCCTCACGGCGGCTAGGCTATTTGTACAGAAATAAACAACCTTGCTACTACTTTTACTACACCAATTGCATATGCTAGAATGGATGCACTATATGTCCAACCGTGACGCGCGCAGGTTCAAGTGTTCCGTCTCCCGACTACATGTACAGGACAGTGTACGGAACATTACACGTACAGAACGCACGGTCTGTCTCCCCGGCCCGTGGTCATCAAGCTTGCAGTGTCTCTGAGCTGTAGGTCCTGACAGGTCCGATAGTAAGGAAGTATTTCTATATCCTAATGTACATCTGGATACTTTGAATATCTTGAAATTGATTTGAGAAGAGTTAATGCCCATTTTCTAAAAATGGACAAAGGGCGATACGTGAAATGACGAATCATCTCTTAGCGTTACATCTAATGATGATAGAAAAGTGTCCAGAATACGTTTTAACTTCCTCACCATTACAGATGAAGATAAACAATTAAATCTAGGAACTCACTCATCACGGAGGAAGTAGATAAAGAGTGGAGTTGGACAGTGGAAAATTTTGTGTTGGAAATTACAGTTCAACTTTGCCTTCGAATGATTTCTACCAACTCAGATTAACTTTCAAACTCTCTTCCACTGCAAACAAATAAGAAGAAGACGCAAAGCCCAGTAGATCTAGCTTCAGCTAAGTCAGCATAGGACTTTGTGTCATATATGACTGTACTAACCATACTAGTACATATAAGTCCTGAGGTTAGGGACTTTCATGCGAAGTTAGTCCTTACATCATTACACACATGTTGCTCCCAGTACTGAGTGCTGTCCTGGTGACTGCCATGACCTGCCGCCCCATGCCCGCGCCTTTAGAGACAACTACAGCAAGAACTGCAACAGCAAACGGACACAAACAGTCCTGGGATGTCTCTATTTCCCTCAAAATGACTTGGAATTGCCGTCCTAAAGATTATGAAAATGGTCTCGATTTTTTAAATAGTTTGATCAGTGAATCGATTCATTGGTTCATAGTTCAAGTATGGTAAGCGTTTGTTAAGTGGGACGTTAATAATCCTAAGACTGTGGTCAATCACGTCATTCAAATGGCCTGGTAGACCAAACTACTGATGTCAACTATTTAGCCAGTGCTTTTTCTTCCTCTACCATTGTCTACAGAGCCATCTTTGTGAGCAAGAGTCCGTCTGAACAAACAGACAATCACGCAGTGCTCGCAGGACATTGTGGGAAATAAAACAGCATCCTCTGTTCTCCACCTTCATCATCGCTAAACGGTGACCTGCGCCGAAATAAAACATCTCAGAACCAATATTTACTGAATGAACGAATATAATACAGGGGTGCCAAAGTATTCATACGAATCTTATGGAATTCATACGAATTTTACGGAATACATACGATCATTACGCAGAAACATACGAATTTTACGGAATTCATGCGGGTTTTACCGAATACATACGATCCATTACGCAGAAACATACGAATTTTACGGAATTCATACCATCCATTACTAGGAAAAATACGATCCTTACTACTATTTGTTGGGTCACATTTAATGTTACATTCCTGACACAGAATACTATCATCGTCATCATCACATTGTATACTGTTTTAGCCATTAGAATGCACATTATTAGATCGATTGTTATTCATGTTATAGATAAGTTCTTTGAAATTGTTAGATGATAGAAATAGTCGATTGTTATGTATCTGCAAATTGCCATACATTGTACCCGTTACAATTGTCGCGCAATAAAGTTCTTCCTCGTGACATGACCGCCAAATTCAAGATGGCGGACTCAGGATTACCAGTTCTTCGTACGATATCTTGGCTTTGAAGAGCTTAATAATGACGTATCCCATCCTGCTAAACTATAAAAATCTCAAGCTGCACTAAATTAAGACTAATGTAGGCTCAGACCAACTAGTAGGACCAGACAAAGCTAGATTCGGTGCTAGCGCGATGGCCAACAAATTAGTAAGGATCCTATGTTTCTTTAGTAATGGATCGTATGTATTCCGTGAAATTCGTGTGCTTCTCGTAATGGATTGTATGTATTCCGTAAAACTCGTATGAATTCCGTAAAATTCGTATGAATTCCGTAAAATTCGCTTGTAATAAAGCTAGCCATTTGTAATAACCACAGGCTATTTGGTCAGCCCTACCTGTGCGTGCTGTTCAGCCAAACCAATAAACAAATACAAAAATATGAAATGCCGCCAGGAATACTTTGTATACGGGAGGTGGCGGGAAAAGAGGGAAATAATAAACTTTTTTAACCTCAAATGTCGTGATCATATTGATACAAATCAAACATTTCTAGATTTCATCAAGAAAAACGGGTTATTCAGTTGAACGCCACATGCATGGTACGGACTGCGCAGCACCCAGTCACGCGTATAGCAATGGGATAGCGATATAAATAAGCAGAATAATGGATACAGGAATACATTATCCATGTGTGGATTCTTCTGGTCTAGTGATCATACACCGAGGTATCAACGACTTCTCACAATATGAAAGATTTCCATCGTCAGTGACAAGCCGTGTGAGCTCCTTGTATGTTTAACACTGGTTATGCGGAGAGAGAGAGTGAAAATAGTATTCTATCCGATAAAGGTATCGAATTGAGAATTAAGAATTAGTCAATGCCAACAACTAACTCCATGTGCAGGGAATTTCAGCCTTACATGTGTGTCCTGAGAGCTGTACTGTTGCATCGTCACTCAATGGAATGTAGAATTTTATTCAAGTCATCGCCTTTCTTTTGCATTTGACTTTGCGCGTATGATTTTCTTTGACCACCAGAAGCCAATAACACGATCCATCCCCACAAATCCCCACAGACATGTGCAAGCTCGCCCGCTGGATTCTGGAGGTGGGAGGGCCGGGCCGAGAAGAAGTGTGCGTGTTCGGTTGACGGGGCACACCGTGCGCGCAAGGACGTGAATGTTAAGTAAGCCCTGCCAACCTTCAGCAACAGCCGAGGGGATTGTGCCCACTCTTGAGCCGTCCTGTTTCAAACTTATTTCTTGATATATGAATAGAAAGAGCTTTAGTACACACAATCGGAATGTTATAGAAATGGTGTAGTACCTAGCGAGAGCATGTACATGTATACACGAACCATCCATACTCTACAGTTCAACTCCATATGTCAGGTATCCAACACATCTGCCTTTCTCCGTGAATGACACCTGAGTTCGCGTCGTCATTCCTCGCTTCACGCTCCTAGAATTCATCTGACAGGACGGGAAAACTTGCCACATTATAGCTATTAGCCCAAGCTACAAAGGTAAGAAAAATGGCTGATTACCAGGCATAGTCGATTACGGCCGGTAAGATACGATTAACTTTACATCAGAAACTATATCATTGCTCAGATCAATGCATGTCTGCAGAATTCTTGACCAAGGATAGGATAACCTGAATGCTGTATTACCGACGGATGTTGGATGAATGTACGCACGCAACCAACAAGTTCGTCTCACCTACCACTTCGATATCCGTTAGTGGATGGAAAAAGAATGGGAGATATTCAGTGCTCGTCGAGAGCGTCGAAAAAGTATTCCAAACTGATTTTGAAGTACACATGAATGAGCATATGTAAGGAGCTATTTGTCCGTGGTCCAAATTGCAGTCCCGGACCCCCGTCCTGAAGTTAGCGCGGTCCTACCTGCTCGCTTTCTGACACCTCCAACAGTCATGGCGACGTCAAAGCAGACAACCAATCCACGGCAGTTGTTGGTCTGAGAGAAACAAACACTGCTGGAGGCTTATCTGGTTACGGCAGCCCGAGTTGACAAACACCGAGATAGGCGGTTACAAAGTGCCGGCACGGGGCTGTCTGATAGGCAAACAAACGCCTGGCTATGTCCGAGGACGGGCTTACCAGCGATACCATCGCTGTTGTGAAGAGCACATGAACATTTGGTGGATACGGATGGTGCTGTATAAATATAGTATACTGGCGTTTTATTTTTCCTAAAGGAATCATTGTACATGGGATTCAAGGAACAACAATAAATATTGGCACGCCCCATCATCGGACTGTGGTACCAGACTACAGTGACACACCCCATCAGTGGACTGTGGTACCAGGCTAGCTGAGGCTACAGTCACACACCACATCAGTGGACTGTGATACCAGGCTACAGTCACACACCCCATCAGTGGTCTGTGATACCAGGTTACGGTCACACATCACATCAGTGGACTGTGATACCAGACTAGCCACACTTCACATCCGTGGACTGTGGTACCAGGCTACAGTCACACATCACATCAGTGGACTGTGGTACAATGCTGCAGTCACACACCACATCGGTGGACTGTGGTACCAGGCTACAGTCACTCACCACATCAGTGGACCGTCGTACCAGGCTACAGTCACACATCCCATCAGTCGACTGTGCTACCAGACTACAGTCACACTCACACACTACATCAGTGAACTGCGGTACCAGACTACAGTCGCACACCACACCAGTGAACTGTGGTACCAGGCTACAGTCCCAATCAGTGGCCCGTGGTACCAGACTACAGTCACACACCACATCCGTGGACTGTGGTACCATACAACTGACACGCGTGTCGACCAGTGTGCCAAACTACTGACACGTATGTGCCATCAGTGGACAGTGGTACCAGACCTCTAATAAACACACACATACACACACACACGCGCACGCACACACACACACACACACACACACACACACACACACACACACACACGCGCGCACGCACGCACACACACACACACACACACACACACACACACACACACACACACACACACACACACACACACACACACACACACACACAGTCATTGGACGGGTACCAGACTACACACACGTCCCATCAAAGGTACAAGATTATATACAGCAATAAAGAATATTGCTGATTTTTTGACATCTGAAAATTTAGTCGTTACTGATTACCGCCTTCAAAACACACCTTCCCCCTAAACGTCTTTCTGTTACGGTCTGTGGTGATCTTTGGTATGACTGATGGTTTGTTTCTGTAACTGATATGCCGGTATTTACTCGATCAAACTGCTAGTTTGACCACGTTGCCCCAACACGTCAGATAAAGTTGTGTGATAACGGCGCATTTACGAGCCCCAGAGCTGAACGTAACTTCCCCTGTATACACGCACCGTGCTACAGTCTGGTGAAGTGAACTTCCCTGCCTAGTTCTGGTGCAGCCCCGGTCACAGGGATATCCAGGAAAACATCGGCACAAAGAACAGATGAGAAGTAGCGGCGCAAATGCAGTCAGCTTGGACGTAATCAGATGATCTGCTACTCGGATGTTTATTGGACAACAAGGGTACACACTTCTTGACCCTTAACCCGTGAATAGCCTGGAATCGGCGTGGCTGAAGGAGGATAAACTTACAGCCCCAGCCTCACTTGCCTGGTTCCGTGCCCTGCAGGCACACGGTCTCTAACGCTCCGTAGAACCGAGAACGTGTCGACTCATAAATTCTGCTGGCTTGGTGATTGACAGTGGTCCGCCTACTTTCCAACCCTACCGGGCCACGTGATTGGGTCCGCCGGGGGGGTTGTTGTAGTTCTGGGCACTCAGCGTGCAGACAAGCTAAGTTCAGTGCTGTCGTACGCGCTGCCGTCCTGTCCGAGGGAGTACCGTGCGTCTGTCTGCCAGGTAAGCCGACCGTTAGTTCTGAGGATACGATCAGGGCCGGGACCCTGCCCTGGTGTCCAGATCAAGCGGGTTCTTGTAGCGGTGATCATGTATGATGTAGTCCACCAGGACTCGGGGTGAAATGTCAGCGCGCCTTAAATCGAAGGGAGGGGGACGGACTTAAGAAGTGATGTTACTCAAAATTTCACAATCATATAATACACAAACAGCTTAATGTTAGTACCCATATCCTCAGGTCTATTTGGATACATCATAATTATATCAGCTGCATTCACATGATGTATTATGTAAAGGGTAAACTTTCGAAATAGGACAAGAAATCTTCTTTTCTAGACTGCTCTGTGCATGGAAGAGTAGACTCTCTAGCTATTAAAGTATGAAGATTAGTAGACGTGTTACAAGGCTGCTGCACAGGAAATGTGTTCCGACTGCAGCAGTATCGGGTCGGCTAAGCCAGCGCAGCATGTCAGCATAGGGATCCGGACCGATTACGGGGTCCCCACCGTGCAAATTCCCTGCAACAAGCGTGTCCTTATAAACCGTTCTGCTTCTCTGTGCCAGGCAACAAGTCGTGATGGAAGAACTCAAACTCACGCCTACCGTCAATGGTGCGGCCGAGCTGGACAACAACGCCAACATGGGCGACTTTCTGGGTAAGAAACCTTTCCTTTAAACGATTACATTTCTGATTCGCACATTTTGTTCCAACATGACCTTACTTTTTGTTACGCCTGCTATCTGTGAGTAGAAAAGTGATACGGAACTACGTGGCCCAACCTCCGGTTCACTTCTGCCCGCCTGTGCTCGGTCTTCAAGACCTTCATTTCTCCAAGATTAGCGAATCCTTTATCTAACAAGAGGTAACGTAATCTACGACGCTAAATGTGGACATCATGCACGCAGGCTAATCCAGACGCTCTTGACTTCCTGGGCACACAGTGGAGAGGCCCTTTACACAGTACCAGTAGGCCATGTGTGGCTGTTAGCCGGACTGGTCTCCCCACCAGGTGTTTGCTGATATGTTGTTTTCCTGTGTATGTATCCGGTAGGAGCCGTCATCGTGTCAGGGCAGACATCATGGAACCATATTTCTGTATCCGTTGAAATCGTCCTACGGACATTTCCTACTCTTGTCTGAAAAAAAAACAAACTTTTGATGCATGTCAAGTCTGTTGGCCATTGAGTTGTGAGCGTTGTGAGTTGCGTTACTACCTGCTTCACTCACGGTACCGGTGGGCTTCACTGGTCCCAAACGGCAGGGTCAGCATGTATGCTCCAACATGCGGAGATTGCGTCCTCGGCACCTGCCTGCCCGCTAGCCCGCGCGTAACATCGCGCTAAAAGCATATGTAAACTTTCGTGATTGCAGACTCATGTCTGCATTACCTGACACGTATCCCATACGTGCATGACAACTTTCGGAGACAATATTTTTGAGGTAGCATTCTATCTTAAACTGGGGAATCGCAAAATAAAACTTTCATCAACTCTGTCAAACAATTTTGAAGCACAATTTCCAGTTTTCAAATGTGGTTGAATGGTAGCTTGTACCAGGCAGCTGGCACGCCATGCCGCGGCCCATGGTGTGGGGAGGTAGCCGTGTGTGGTAAGAAGGTCGCAGGGGGATAGCAGTGGTGGTCACATCCCAGTCATGCAGGCCGGACCGGACAAGGCCTGCCGGCCTCCCGTCTTTTGGAGTCAAGAGAATAATGGAAAACTAAAGTAAAACCCCGGCCACGGGGAGGCTGTTGCTAACAGCGCCGTAGCGCTAAGCTGTTATTTGAAACAGCGATCTGTAACTTGACGAATGATATCTGCCTCAGGCCAGAGAATGTCCTGACAATGCTACTGTCCTGTCATGTTGTTCCCAGGTCCGGGGTCTGGCAACCCCTCGGGCACTGCCGCCAAACAGGAGATGTGCGCCGGGTGTCAGAAGCCAATCGCCGACCGTTTCCTCCTAAAAGTCGGCGAGAACTGCTGGCATGAGAAGTGTCTACAGTGTGCTGTCTGTGGGCAGCGACTAGCCAGGTCCTGTTATGTCAAGGAAAGAAAACTATACTGCAAGTCAGATTACGAAAAGTAAGTACAACATTTATATGCTGTTTAACTGAATGTGGTAAAGACTAAATTTGATAATTGAAATGTTAATGGTAACCTTAATTAGATATTCATTGGATGTATGTGTCCCACAAGACGGCTTGTGAGAGGTGCTGAGTAGTCATCTCTGTTTCCCGCCTAAGTACGACCTGGCCGGTGGCTCCTCAGTGCCCGACTAGTATACCGGTGCCGTTTGGTTTTGGTGTAGCTGGCTGGTGTGCCCAGTCTCCGGCTCCACGTCAAGCCTGGATACAAAGCCCTGAAACGGTCCAGTGCCTTTAACCGTATACAATAAAGTCCCAATGAAGTCCCAATGGCCGGGGAGTACATTATACTACAGTTTTCACACATGAATATCACCTCGCCTGGGAATAGAAATTCAAACAGTAGGCGTCACTTTCATGGGGCATGTAATGAGAATATCATAACATAATATCCCCCAGAGTGAACGGAACAAATTCCCAAACGGGCAGAGCTTTAGGGCTTAAACCGATCAAGTATGTAAAAAAACCTCATAGAAGTGTTCTGGGAAGTTTTCTGATGAATCCGTGACTATAAAATGACGTAAAGCGTTAGATTTGGGCCGGGTGGTTGCGGAGTCGGCGCCGTTTTGTTGGCCAGCTTTACACATAGTGAGGTTGAACAGAAGTGCGGCGGACGTTGGTCCCGGCCTGCCAATGTTTGTTTTCTTTCTATCTACGTGAGTACACATGGCAATAGCTTGTACAGCCGACATTTTCTAGTTTCTGTGGAAGACTTGTGTCGTCGAGAGAGTAGCGGGGAGAAGGCGGGGCTATTACCTTCCTGCAATCTTGAGTTCGATCTTGTTACGACACCCGAAAGTACACAGGGAAAGAAATGGGAACGAGACTGCCATGAGAGCCCGGTAACGCAGCGGACGCACCTTAGCCTGCACCTGCTGTTGTACATGTGGGCGGGCCAAGAAATAACTTATTTTCTTAGTCCACCTTCCTACGCAAAGCTAAATGTTTTCTCAAGATTTTCATCAAGGGCAATAACCACGCGCGCCATTCCGACTGTTGATAAAGCCCGAGGTTTCTATTGTCTCAGGGAAGATTTACAACAGGGTGGACACACATGTGGGCTGTCCTGAGCACGAACATTTACAAACACGCACCGCAAGGCCTTCATGCTACAGTACTGGGAAGTTGGCATAGTTACAGCTAGGAACTATTCAGACTTTACTCCAAACTTAGAATTTGCTGGACATAGGATCGAGACAGGGGCGACTTTTTCTGACCATTTGCACAAGCACCACAATTTGGACCACTACAAGGTATCTTAACTATCAGGGCGTTCATGATATCTGTCCTCAAGGAACTTTTCTACAGGGAATCTAAAGAGAGACTTAAAATATCAAGGAAAAGGCTACTTGAGATAGGTTTACTACAATAAGTGGTATGACTACACATCCGCACACCTATGAACTAGTTTCCGACCAATCGCTTATCAAGTTGAGGAAAATATGACCAAGTCGCAGAAAACGGGGTGTCTTTCAAGTCGTCTGTCTTTCTGATCTTTAATAGTGCGTTTATACAAGCATGATCCTGCGGCTTTCTGTGCAGTAGACACCGGAGCTGTGGCGGCAGTGGTTGGCCAACCTTCTGCCGTAAGACGCTGTTTACAACATTTGTGCTGCCCGTTAGTCAGTGGGTACGAGGTCTGCTCGACCAATCCAACCCAGGTTTCCCCAGTGGGCAGGGATGCTAATTTGTCTGGAGTCAGGTGAAGCGTAATTTGCGGTAGTAAGAGAGATTTGGTAGGCATTAACCCATGTCACGGGTAGTCCGGACACCCCGGCTACACTAAACCGATGTAGCAACATTTATGGATACAAAAAATATCCAAATATTGGATGAGAAGAAAAGCCATCCCCTCTCGTGAACACGGATACAATACAATACTTGCTTTAATTAACACAATAGTAGAGCAGGGAATGTTCCCGTCCCAGCCCGGGTTGCCAGGAGCAGCGCGACGGAGCGGGTCCCCGCCCGGGCTGGCCTACTGTGGGGCCGGCAGGCTCGTACGCACCCTGTCGCTGTCTCCCCTGCCCGCCGGACAAACACTGCTCTGTACGGTACAGGTGGTCACGACCAGGACATGTGCAGTCTGAACACATTCGGTTCATATTGAGGGGTGTATTTTCGTAATTCCATGATTTCATTTCATCATTATCAGAGCGCAAGAACGATTATCATTGATGACGAAGCTGCCGCTCTAAATATTTCCAGGTCATGATTTACAATCTGTAAATATCTAAGAAAATGTCAGTTCGGGAAGTGTGAAAACCACGTATAATGAAAGCTGGCGATATCGCATATTAGCGGTTACGTGTTGGTATAATAGTATACAGTAAGAAGAAAAACCGACACAGCCCTAGTCATGGACTTGCGGAACAACTTTCGCCAAGTGTGCGTACAGATTTTCACACTTTCGTCTGGGACAGTATTTCAAACGGTCTCATTTAGGTCCACATTCCCGACTAGACGGGCGATCGGGCTGCGACCTCGCTTCGACCTAAATTGGATTTCGGTAAGTAACTCTTCACTTCATGATAAGAATATCATGCAAAATGGAAAAGTATGACTGAAAAGAAAGCAAAACACACAAAGCGTCAAAAGATTCGATTTAATCTATGGGATTCGTCACAGAGCGATCTTTAAAATGTTCAGCGCGGTCGCCGCTCTAGCGAAATGGGGGTCTTCACCACTGATCATATCGCTGTCTACATTTTCTTTTCACAGGACTATCCATCCCTTAAAACAAGCTGCCTTTCATGTTCATAGCTCATAAAGTCACACAAGTGATTACACATTTCTGTGAGTGTATATTTCTGTGGTTACCAGACACATACCTGTGTGCGTATGCCCGCACACACACATTCGCGTGTTAGGATGAAGAGTCGGAACCATGGGGTAAGGTTTTTTATTTTTTATTCGAAATCAGACAGTTCCTTCCCGTTCATATTCATCAGCTTTAAAAGTATAGTTCCAACTTTTGTGTAGCTATTTACATCCCTCTGTTGCCCGCTTAACGTCTTGACTTGCCAATAATTCCCGACGTCTTGACAAAGCCATTCATGATCAGACAAGTTAACAGACGGTAACAAGCCGCTTTCAAAATCTAAGAAGTGTTTTTCTTTGTAACCAAGTTTCTTCTAATGATTGTGTGTAAAATATATGTGCAATTGAGACCTTTCCTTCAAGTCCGGAGGCAGAGGTCAAGAAAACGTCTTGTTCCGGAAGCAGGCAACCCAAGTCCTCCCGACAGGGAGTCGGGAAACCTTTCCGAAAACATTGCCACATGGCACTGTCATGGTTGACAGTCACTGATTTAAAATCGCAGGTAGACAGATAATTGTGCATGAATATGCCGTAGTTTTCTTCATCTTTAGGACTAATAAGAGACAGGTTACTTAAATCGCTGAGAAATCTCTGTGTTGTAACTGGCAAAGTCTTGAATCGGCACTGTTTCTTCTGTCTCTGTGTTCCGCGTCGAAGACAAATACTTTCTATTCTTGTTTGATTTTGATCTGAACATGTAATCTGTTAGCTGTATCATTATTAGTAGGGCTTACCAAGTTTATATATGTTGGCGGGAACAAGGTTCGTGTTCTGTTCTGTACTACCGCCTCAACTAACAAACCAACCCGTCCGTCCGTTCGTGCTGTCGTTCTAGGCTGAAGTAAACGGCTATATTCCAGTTCAACCAGTACAATGCCGCCTAATGTTGTCTATGGGTCGTGAAATTGTCATTGTCCACGCCCAAGTGTTTCCAGCGTTTGAGGCTTTGTGACATGGTGAAAACGGCACGTCCCCTGCTTCAACAAGAGCATTGCGGAACCCGGCCTTCAGAACAAACAAAAACTGATTTTATTTTATTTTATTTTATTAGAATTGCGACGGTACAATACACTTGGGTCACAGGCAGCTATCGCTGGTGTCATGACCCTCACACAAAACATTACAGAACACGTAGCAAAACATACATTGCATACCACAAACAGAGCAATAAATACGATTTACAGAAAGCAGAACAATAAAATTTAAAAAGATGACGATTATTTCTGCTGCCAATGTAAGTGAACGTCATGTTGTTAGTGGTCAGGGTGACAGAAGGGCGAAAGTGTCCTGATGTTTGAGCTTTAATAGTTGGCTCAAATCTGCGGTCGTCTTCAGGCCACAACGCGCTCTTCCTGTGTGATCGCCTTTACCTACATTGCCAGCCAAGTTGTACATGTAACGTTACCAGTACTACTCTCAAACCATCGAATGTATTGATAAGTGCTGGATTTTCCTCTGAAACAAAACTTCCCCGGTCTTCTTACTCACTGGTTAGGAAACCAGGATGGACATGTTGTCACCGTCGTTAAAGGTTGATTACGGAAATACACGTTAGCTGAAGTGGTCCGTCCAGTTCCGCGTGTTTGCCACACTACCCGACGGGACTGACGTCTAAACACACGGGTGGATCTGATGATTTATCTGAAACTTCAGCAGAAATAAGAGCTTGTATTAATGCAGGGAATGCACTTATATATGTGATATACCAAAGGGGTTGTCTGAACAATTTTGTTTCAGATCAAGTCAAGTTAGTACTGTACTACCAATATCGTAGTTCTCCCAAGTGACGTGTCCTGTACCATTTCCTTAACGAACGCCACAGACCAAGACAAGACAGCCTACTCACCAAAAGCAAAAAACACACAAAAGAAGAAAAACGACAAAGCGAGAGCTTAGGAAAGCGATGTTTTTGGGGCACAGTTTGTTTGGGGTCGGCGCTATCTATCTGGCTGCCCATATGGGGCCATTCACACACGGCAGGAGCCATGGCGGGCGGGGAGAGGTAGCAACAGGCGATGTTATCTCCGTGTCAATCCCAGATAAACTGTTACATGGCGGCCCCATATATCACCCCGCCGCTCCGTGCTGGATGGGGCCGAGAAGCTGCAGAATCTGTCCGGCCACAAGTTGTCATAACCTGCAAAATAAAAAGTATTGTTAATCAAGCTGAACTGACAAAGATGGGGAATTTCTCACTCTGTTGACTATATCGTTTTGAGAGGACGCCAACGCCATCGTTGGACTTTACAAGATTAACGAACATCTACCCGGCACATGCTACACATACATATACTGTACATAATTTATAATCATATGATATGTAATATTTTCTTTTCTTTTCTGGACGAATCTTTGTGCCGTCGAAAGTCCTGACACTGTAGTACATACCTGAGTCATGTAGTTTTATGTCTCAGAGTCTCAGATTGCAGGACGTCTACAGTAACAGTACTACTTTATAGAACATATGGTGAAAATGGCGACGTGAGGATGGAAAGAACGGTAATAAATAAGATCTGAGACAATGATGGACACCAGTGGCAACCATGCTACCGATCCCGACTGATGCCAGCGGCGGGGTGCGGGGAGGTGGCCCCGGCCGCCAACTGGAGCTGATCATGGCCCGCAGCTACACAACCCGTTGAAACTCTGTTTTGCTGCCAATGAACTTCAAATTTGTCAGTGTTTAGCTCCGAATTCGTTGAATGCGGAGGCGAGATTCCTGCTCCCGGCACAATCTTCCCTAATGCATTCAAGACGTCCTGTCCGCAATACTCGACACTGGAAAGTAACCAACCAATGAAGTGCAGATAGATTTGGGATATAATTGAAATGATTTGTATGTGAAAATCGTTGCTCTGGTTTTGATTCTGTTCCGGCGGGGCGTGCTGGGGTTGAACTGATGATTGGCATGTGGGCTGAGGTCTCGAACACCAACAGTTCACTTCAGAGCAGGGAGGGGATCCTCCATGTTGTAACTTGTGGCAATGGGGGAACGGTGGAAATTGTTTCAGAGCATAAAAATCGTCTCTGCGCAAACTAAGTCTTTGATCAAAATTGGCTTGTTATTCGGGGCATTTTTGAGTTGTTATTCCTGATAAGCAGGAACCCTGTTAGGTCCTGTTAGTTTGGCGGTACACAAGGGACTTTCAATCGATTGATATTGTTGTTGGTTACGTCGAAGATTCCGAGAGATTTTATGACGGTATGAGCAGACATTTGTCCACACATTTGTATTGGGAGTGAGGGTTTCTTCGCTACTCTATACTCCTATGTACTGATGATTTGAACTCACCACAAGCTGACATGGATTCAGTGGGACTTGTGGCGGCTTGCGGTGGCAGGGCCCAGGGCGGTGCAATATCAGTCGGCCCGTTATCTCGGGCACACAACACCTGGGACCTGCTGCCGTAAAAAAAACGTCCAACAAAGTTGTCAAGGCCCGAAAAAACTCACCTGCATGGAAATGACTAAACTCTACTAAAATCAACATTGTATGTACAGTGTAGTAAGAAATGTTTTTTCGTCAGAAGCGGGAGAAAAGTTGGGGCGGGCGGGGCTTGAGGAAAATGTTGAACAGGTGAAGGTAAAACGGAGCGGGCAGAGTTACAACCTGCTAGAAACATGACCAAACAGAAACATTCAGCTCTGGTGGGCCCGTTGGTACTTCGCATAATGGTGGCCTTATAAACTTTTATGCATCAAAGTTTCTTGGAGGGTCCGTGCGATAGTTGCACCAGGAGCCTGGCTGGAACCCTGGCAGTTGATATGCCGGCGGTCTCAGACAGGTCTCGCTCAGTGGATGCGCAATAGCCTTGAACAATTGTCCAATATAATTTTCACATAAACTACATATCACTTTATTCCACTCCAGCAGGACACAATTACCCCACAAGGATGGGAAAATTGGTTTATTATTACTAGGGTTATGAAGATTTATGTAGAAGCCCAGCTTAGCGTGAAAATGTCCAGGCGCGCGCGCTGCGCATGACATAAATCAACGCAGCAGACGTGGCCCAAGTACCCAGGTCTTATTACCTGGGCCAACACAGTCATGTTACGGCGCACGTTTCGCGCTGATCGTTTTATGGCGTTGATATTGGTTTCTTCGTGCATCTAGAACCGGCAGACATGGTTAATATTTGCCACACAGGTGACAAATGGGAGAACATTTAACCTAACCTTCAAACGTTATTGCGTTTTCAACTGTCCGGCCTGGCCTTGCTAGAGGCCCAGGTCAGAATGTTCATATGTTGGTGAGATATCAACTACAAATAGGATGATATTTCTATGATATCTTTGATGTTTCACCCGAATGGCTGTGCTGCGGTGCACAATAAGGTGCGGTAGAAGCTGAAGAATCCCATGTTCAATTTTGCCCTTTCTTGTGTGTGAAGTGGGAAAGTGGGGTCTGCCAAGATTAGTTAACTTTCACGCTAAAATATGCAACTTTTGCACAATTGAGAAGAACACTGGGGAGTCTACGTCGGTACATGAATTGCTTCTGTAATATAATAGAAAACAATATCTTTTTAATGCATTATTATCGTGTATGAAACACATCAAACTGTTGATACATGTTGGTAGGAAGTAACGTTATATGTCCTTGTTGTATGTGTGACTCGTTAAGCCTCTTTTTGAATCAAAGCCCATTTACAGAGGTGGAAATACAACCACACTGCTAGCTGGACAGCCTAAAATAATCAGATGTTAACAAGTGTACATGTATGTGTGGAAATAACAAGAACTTGTATGTTACATGTATTAACAGTTACTGTTCTGTATCAGCACAACACAGAAGTGTGCTCCAAAACGCATGATTTTTCAAAACCAGACCCAGCCTTACAAAAATAAATGACAAAAAAAGTTTTTTTTGTTAATGATGGACATTGTAAACTGTTATGATAAACATATTGTTGACATGCATATGACCATGTACGCTTGCATCTTCACCAAGTGATATTAACAAGATATCTTTCAAGTTAAAGATGATATCTGCATGTTTGGATAACTTACATATAGACAGGAAGCTAATACTGGTTCTAAGAAACAAAACGTGATGATGTAGGGTAACATTAGATGAAGCCAACAGGACTGACAGGAGTTTATTTCAGATATAGGGCATATGCACAGAACTGCAACATGTGTCTTTTTACTTATCTTATACCTACATATATACTTGGATTGATAAATACTAGTACATAGTAGGGGTGGGTACCATGTACCGGTATTTTCTGCTGGACTGGTAAAAAAAAAAAACAGTCCGGAAAAAATCAGTGGACCGGATATTGGACCGACTAGAAAATTCACAGCACAAGTGACTACCAGCAGGCAGTCACAATCACATAATAATAATAATGTTACCAGTCTAAGAAAATACAGGACAACAAATTCAACGAGTCGTGGTTGATCTCTGTTGAAGACGTTAAGTGTGAATCATATCATAAACACTTGTGAGTCAACAGACAGCGAGGCGAGTATAGTTAGTTTTGAGACGAAGTGCGAAGCAGAAAAATTATAGCGTTCCAGACTTGACATTAGATATCCGACACATGCATACACCTGCACTCACGTAAATTTACACCCAAAGTAAAGACACACAAACAAACCACAAATCAGTTACTAGTAACTGATATTTGTTTTCTTCTTGTGTGCCCATAATCAGCTTATTTCAGTGTTTTGTTCATGATAAACTTGTCAATGTTTAGTAGGTTTATCTGTTGATCATAATATCTAGTTGTCATCTACAGTGTTCCACAAGAAGGACAAGCTCTGAATCTCTTTTGTGACATGAAAGTAACCTTGGAATAAAAAATTGCATGTTTTGTTACATCTTTGTTTCCATTCTGCACATTAGTGTGCACTGAAAATAATTATATCTTTCTAATATACAATTTGAGACCTGTACTTGTGTGCCTTGCTCCCCAAAATATGATATACTACTGCACTTCAGTAACTATAATCAGGTCCAGGTCCGGACCTGGACCTGACCCTCTGGACCTGAATTTTCTGTACTGGAACCCACTAGCACATAGATATTTCCACATCAAGATGCAGCAGAAGTTTGCTCTGTTCTTTGACTTTGAAAGGCTGTAGTTTCTACAAGCAAGGTACTGAACTCCATCATATATGTAAGGTTCTGGCTAAATGTGTGAAATTTGCACTGGGAGTATGACAAAAACATATTACTAATCTGCATAAGGAAGGTGAGTGGGGATATGTTGAACTATGGAAATGTAGAGCACAGTGCACTCTACATGTCAGACTGGTGTGAGCTGTGAATGTCCTGAAGTTAACGTTACACATGGAATTGATAAATGAATAAGTTGAATTGACTGGGCATTGAATACAAATCAGAAAATAAAACAACTTACCATGGACTGTAAGTAAAAGTTCTGTTACTGTATCACAGATTTTCACAGATAGTTTGTTGAATGCAGTACCAGTGAGCTGTTGGATGGTTTAACAGGATAGCTCAAAATGTCAGTAATGGATATTCATGATAGCTTGTTGGTCGTTAGCCTTTTTCATATGGAAAAATAGTTACACTTTTTGCCTCCTGGCAGCTTACTTAAAGATTAAACCCCCTTGCTTTAAGACTGCAGCGGTTGTTTGCATTCTAGTTTTATAACTAAGATATCAAATAGATTTGGTTTGTAAGAAGTCTGGTCCCAAGGGAGAAAGGTCTCCTCAGCAGTTCCATTCAAACTACAGGTGTTTCCTTCTGTGTGAACAGAACTGGGCTAATGTGACATCCAATAACTGGGAATTGAAAAATGAATGGTTGAATGTTGGTAATTTCGGATATTGGATTGGCCTGGGTCTAAGAAAAAAATGACCGCATTTTTGTCCCCCAAGTAGCTTCAAATTGCATAATGATAAATACTTCTTTGCAGAGAGCTACACTCCATACTGTTGTCTTAGTTCGTCATGCAGTTTTGTAATCATTTTTTCTCATAAGCCTCCTTCATTCTTAGTCCATTTGATATTCTTTAGTTCATAGTAAGTCTTATTTCCACTGGTCCATTTTCACACCTCCCACTACCCCTCCTACTCCATGCCTGGTGAGGGGAAACATGGGGAGTTCTGTGATTGCTAACCACTTACAGTTTAGTACCAAAATAAGCACTACCCTTTATTTAGCTGTACACATCATGTAGCCAAAACATCGACATGTTTGTTTGACGTGAAGCACATTATCTGACATCTCCCAACACATCTATGCCCATAACATCCAAACATGCCCTTTCCAAAGATAGACTTCTACAGCAACTACAGCTTCTTACACTGACAACTTCATCAGGAAGTTATCAGCAATCTTTCTGTACAATGGTGGAAATGATAACAGCAATGCACCATTCAATTGATGTGGAACATGGGTCATGGTCCTGAATCTACAAATATCTTCCTAAACAGGATGCACAGACTCACCCTGAGGGCAGGAATGCTACTGACCAGAATAAAGACTAAAATCATATTCCAACCTGTCAGCCAGCTCAAAAAGAAATAGCAGCTGACACATTGGGGAGGATACAATATTGCATAGACGACCCTTTCAGCAAGTTTACGATAAAGTTAGGTAAAAGTCTGATTGTGATATGCAGGAAAAGCCTGCAGCAACCTGTGTGTAGCTTTCATGATTAACAACTGTCAGAGGAGAAGGCCTGATTGTGTGATGCTGGGTGACAATCTCATCACTATAAGTGTTCATTAGAAACTCTGGCCTTGTGAGCTGGAGTAAATCTGGCCAAACAGACCGACTGGACTGACCTCAGTAGGAAACCTGGTGTACTGGAGGGGTCATTATATGTATTGATAAAAAAAAACACCATTAATTCTGGCTAAAATCACATAAGAATATTGGATTAAAAGAGGATTCACAGGATAAAAGACAATGATGAGGGTTTGTTATTCCCAATATTAACAAGAAATTTTAAACTAGAGGGACATTGCTGATAAACAAAACAAAACAAAACAAAATAAAACAAAAGCAATAGAGGCAATAGAACTGTTACTGTTATAAAACTGCTGTAATAACATATAAAATCTAGATAATTATATTGGTGCTGATTCTATCATGCTTTCCTATAGCATAAAGCAAAGAGTATGGCAGATCTGCATCAATATAATATTTTTTGTGACCTGTTTTCAAGGGGAATTCTAATTCCAAACATCCTCTCAATTCAAATTCTAAGGACCTTCTGCTGTCATTACAAGGTGTGGGTTTTGTGGTGCAGACAGCAGCAGACCGTTCACACCACAAACTTCTCCTGTTGATTAAAGACATGGTGTACTGATTAAACAAACATCAGGATTTCTTTCACTTCACATTTTTAGTGACCTTGGTCGGACTACAGCATTTAAATTTAAGGTGAAATCTTAAAGACAAGTGTCTATGGAATGACTAACTGGTAGGGCTGATAAAACAGTTGCTTTCATTTGAAAGTGATAAACGTCCCTGGGTACATGACACAGAAAACAAATATTTACTTGTTATGAAGTGCCCTTTTCATACTGTAATCTCTCAATAACATGACTTGACAGTCTAATAACATAACAACCCTACATTGTGCTTTTGGATTGGTGACACAATTACCTACGGTGACCACTGGCATGAACACATTATTGCTGCAAATCCCTGCTTAGTCGCAGAAATAAAAGGTCCTACCCGCCCAGGATGTGGGCATTCATTACAGGTGGTGTAATGGGGCATGGGTCTGGCCACAGGAAGATAAGGATCGGCAGTAATTCAATCATCTCTGGGGAACAAATGTTTTACCAAGAATACTGGAAAAATTAGACTAGTAGGGCAGTGATCATTTCAAACTTGGGACATCTGCATGATAATGAAGAAGAAGATAAGCAACACTTCTAACAATTCTGTAATTTGAAATGTTACATGTTTCATCACACTTAAAACTGGGCAAACAACTAATTTGTGCTCCACAATTTCATTTGGGACCCATAAGCCAAGTGTTTGATTTGACATGCAAAGTGCAGTTGGTGGCGATGACTTCTGGCCAACATGGATACAGGGAGTTAGAGCTGTGCAGACAGACGGACATTGTGCAGTGGATTCATGCTGTGTCGGTCAAGTCGCCTACCCTAGGGGCAGCTGACCCATGGCAGCAATTGCTCCATCTCTAATCTGAGAATACAAACAGTGACTGCACCATTTGTAGTCACAGCCCATGCCAAGATGTGACTTCCATACTAATGAACCTGCATGTCTCTCCTCAACACAGCCTTTCTGGCCTAGTGGATCATTCTAAAAAAAGGGAACATAGAGCTATCCAAAATTTACGTGCTTCCATCATTGCCCAAGCCATGTGTGGAACAGTGCTTGCAAAGGTCTCCTTTTTGTATAGATCTAGGGGGTACACCAGTACTCTATATCAAAGCCTGCATAAGTGATGTATATTTCCTTCAACCTTACCAGTGTCTGGTCAGGCAATGTCCTTGCAAAAATGTAAAGTTTGGTAGTGTAAAAGACCATAACCACTTCCTTGTTATAGGTTTGCACTCAGTCAGTCAGTCAGTCGGTCAGTCAGTCAGTCAGTCAGTCAGTCAGTCAGTCAGTCAGTCAGTCAGTCAGTCAGTCAGTCAGTCAGTCAGTCAGTCAGTCAGTCAGTCAGTCACTCACACACTCACTCACTCACTCACTCACTCACTCACTCACTCACTCACTCACACACCCACCCACCCACCCACTCACTCACTCACTCCATGACAGAAAAAAGACATTGAAAGCTCATTACATTTCTAATATTTGAGCATTTTTTATATTTGATTTTCGTAGAAAAACATTTATTGGCAGATATTGTCTCCTTAGTGCATCATTGAATATGTATATTGATCTGACGTTCTTCTTGGCTGAAGCAAATCAGAATTTGAAATCTATATGGAAAAAGATGGAGAATTTGATGAGAAGTGGCAGGTGAATTGGCCAATATTACGTTGCCAATGTAAAGTAAGAAAAACAATTCTCAACACTGCAATTTCAGCTGAATGCTAAATATAATTTTCTCACAGCTTCAAAGAATACATTGGAAGCTGTCCAAATCAAGATGACAGCATGTATGAGATGTAATCAAATAACTGCAACCTTGATGGTGGGATGAAATCATAATGTTATAGTATTACATGATTACATAAAATCACAACTTGAAGCAAACTAGACAAGCATTTAAGTCATAATAAGAATGTGATTTTCCAATCTGTGATTTTAAATATACTTTATTCTGTTTGAAGCTTTTCAGGAATGCCTTTTCCAGCTTGTATATTCATAAAATGTTGAATGTTCTACTTATTCAGAGTTGCAGGAAAGCATTCAGACAGCATCAAAGCACAAATCTGCACAGCTAGTAATCCATAAACCAGCTGTCATTCATCTTCCATCTAGACATCCTTCTTATCTACATCCAGAATAGAACTGGAGCATCTACAGTGTCTGCTGTGTGCTTTAGATAGTATAAACGTTTGCCATCTATTAAACACAATAAAACAACAACAAAAATGTCTGAATGTTGCATCGTGGAATATCAAATAGGAAAAGTCAAATCCAATGAACTACAACTAACCTTCAAAATAGAATAGTCACAGACCTCCCGAAACTTTCCAATGATTTGGCCCTCTTTTGTGAAAACTGTTCAAAATACATTTTTTTGATTATGCAATTAATGCACCAAATCTGAAATGCTTTGGAAAGTGCAAGTGATTTTCTCAGATTTTGTGGTTTCTGTTTATATATCCTCCCAGGCGAGGCCCCTTTGAAGGCAGCTTTATTGCGTATGGGTAGGATGGATTTGCCCGTAGTCTAGTAAAGTTTGAACCTGCAATACTCTGTCTAAAATGTGAAATTTATTTGTTCTTTTCTTACACATGCTTTTACCAAAGCGAATAAGGAATCATTTACATATATGTTCACAGGTGGTTCTGTGTTATTAATGTTCTCAGTAATAGTAGAAAAAGTTGCCACTTTATGAATTGATATAAAAAACAGGACATTAATCCTAAGCCAGACTTGCCTCCTTATCTAGGAAAGTTTGTTGCTGCAGACTAAACTTGAGGTAGGGCTGCTGCCGTACCTTGTCTGTTTTGTTCATGTGCGAAATAAAGATAAAGCCAGGGAGTTTACAAATCGTAGGAATCAGAGGAAGCCGGTGGTGTTAACGTGAAGTTAATTACCACTAATGTGCAGAAAATATTATGCCTGGGAGCAAGGCAGCTTCACATGCATCATCTGGTATTCCCCACGGTCCCTCCTTTGCCTTGATAAGCACCACAGATTTATTATGCTGGTTGAACAGCTGGAGGCTATGTGTGTTGGATTTAATAGAGGCATAAAGGGGAAAACTGTGCACAATTTAGGTATCAACCAGATGCTGTCTGTATCTGCTAGTCTTAAGGTTTAAGACACATGTTAGCGCATAACTGTAGCCAGCCAATTTCTTTAAAAGAATGTAAGAGTTTTACAATTGTAGAAAAGGAACAGCACTGCAGTCTGAGTCAAGTGAGGACTATGGGGTCAATGTGCTGATTTATACAGTGGCTTTACTGGAGAATCGATGAAAGACAATTGCCTGAAACCTTTACTGAGATGAAGCACCAAAAATTCTGATTTCATCTAGTAGAAAGAAACCCTGGAAGGCAATGCCAGCTTTCACCACAATTTAAATCCTCTCCATCCTTATCACTCAATAATTAGAGAGACTTTCCCTGCTCCAATTAAACCCCCTAATGTTTCTGCCAATATTTACGTCTGCCAGTGTCAGCCAAAGCAGTTGGTGCTGCTACGCCAAGTTTGCCTTGGGTGTTTGGGGTTCAAATTTACAGATAGCTGTTGATGGCTGTGTCAGCAAATCTGGCTCTAGAGGGCAAGTGAGACGGGTTTCCAAAAGAAACATTTGGCACCATGCTCTAAAGGTTCAGATCTACACTACAAACTGGATCTAAGGGTTAAAACTTTAACCCATGGAAAGTGCAAATCTTTAGTTGACTGGAGAGCAAGAACAAAAACCTTCCTGTCAATATACTTATTAATAAGCTTTGTTGTTTGTACTTCTCAATCTCACAAGGCACCTGTAAGGTCTCTGTACCTGCATGTGCAGGATATTTATTTGCTGCAAGAAAAAGTAGCAGATATATGTGAAAAGTAGCATTGGGCACAACTGCCTTTTTTTGTTGTATGACATTAAGATATGGCCTGCATGAATTAAATGATATCATGTAAAAGGGAAACTGTAGTTTCAATACAATGTACAACAAATCTAAGTGTTATCAGTCTGAATGATCATATTAGAAGATAAAGCAATCATCAAATTTAATATAAAAAATTCAGTATTTGTTTACAACAGTGACTTTTTTTTCAAAATGATATCACTGTAGTGAATTGTGACGAATAAAATAATCAGTTATGCAATGCAGTTAGAAAGATAAGGATGAGAACAACATATTTATTTTCTACTGCCTGAAAATGTGGCAAAATAATTATTCTACAGTCACCAGTTCTAAGATTGGCCTATAGGTATTGTGGTGGAGCTTGTGCTCCCCTCATCCCAGGCTTAGAATAGTTGATCTCTTCTGATGACAGAGAAAAGCGGCCAGTTCTGATGCCACCTGCACTATTTTGTATTGGATAACACAGCATACACTGGATGACTATTGAAAGCTGCTGGGTATACACAGAATGCCTATAGAATCTCTGTCAGGTGTGACCGACCCTCTCAGAAGGGCATCCATGGGGTATGTCCAACAGCCTCGCCTTCCGTATAAACACCACAGTCATGTTTACATAGGCCCAGGGCACCACAGCTTTCAAAGGGAGGCTTTGCTTGTGTTTGGTTCGATCAGAATACATTGTACTTTGTATTAACAGAAAGTCCTGAGTACAAAGGAAAGCTGAGAGCTCTCAAGAGGTCAAGGTGTGGGCATTAAACTGCTGAAGTGGAAACTTATTCCTGCCTGACCAAGGTGCCCTAGAGGCCAAAGATCCAAAATGCTCCAATTTAATGGGAAACATCATCTATAACGTTACATACAATTATGTACCTGTATTTGCTTTTTTGCTTGGTGATAAAATTTAGCATCATCCGGTTGATAGCTGTATGATTATGGTGTATAGATTAGACATTTTAAACTACAGTAGAATCCGCTTAGCTGCCCATCCCATTTGTCAGCCTATTTGGTGCAATTATCTGGATGGCGCAACAAAGCGAAGTTGCCCAGCTTGAGGGCGAGAGGTGGGGTGGGAAGTCAGAAACATTGACACAAATAAATCAGAAAAAAATTATGCAGTTATTAACTTTATTTACACATACAGAATTCAAGGACATGTTACAAATCTTACACAGATACAACTTAAACTTTAGACGTTTTTTTCTTCACAGGTTGTTCTTAAAAACAATTTCAAACATATTGGCAGTATTGCGCCTTTACACATAGGCTGTTATCGGCTCATTTCTAACACGTTTGTCGATTTTAGCACACCTTGTAGTTAACTTATCGACGATGTTTGACAAATTTTAGTGCAAATTTTAGTGCAGTTATCCGGCATTGGCGACAATGCGCCGTGCAGATATGTGAAGTCACTAACATGGAGTGAATGGGAACGGGTTTGGGATTTTGGGATTCTGTGCAATTAACAGGAGTGTGCGTTAATCCGTTGTGCAATTAAGTGGCTTCTACTGTAGCCAATTCAGGATTTTGTCAACAACAATTCTTAAGTTGTATTTTCTATATATAGAAATATGTCCCTGAAAAAGTTGTAAAAAAACATTATGTACCTATACATACAAAAACATTTCTGTAAAGGTTAACAAATGCTACCTTTGCAAGCTAATGTACATTTTCATGTTTGTTCCCCCCTTCCTGTACTATAGGATGAGTTTAACCACTAAGTTCAAAAAGAAAAATGAAAGTGCCCAGGACATCACTTGGAGGCTTATGAAGCATGACAGGCTTCTACTCTTCCTGTACTGTAGCCATAAATCCTTCTGCTGCTAAATGACTGTGTACAGTATAGTAGACGTTGATGTTAGAAATATCAGCAATGTCATGAACAAGCAGAACTTCAAACACCTGCCTAGCAACTGAGAACATCACAGAAATAAAAGGATGATATATGTGGAGTTGTTGGTGTCTCCTCCTGGAGGCATCTCTACCTTCAGCTTACCTTTTGTATCCCCCACAGAAGGCCCTGTTTCATTTACTATTCATACTCTGTGCCACCAGTCACTGGCGGGGATATTAGATGGAGCTCATATGCTGGGGCCTTACATTGGGACATACCACCCGACTCCTGGGTTTTTATCTCTAATTTGTCAGCTGATGGCTGGTAATTACTTCCAGCAAGTCCAGATCTGACAGGCTGAAGCTGATGCCAGTCTTGGGAGTTGGGGACACTCTTGTCAGTTTCACAGAGGTATTCCTGGAGTCTTGCAAACAATCAAAACAACTCTTAAAACAACATTCAATAATGGAGGATCAAGTTTTGATGAGCATTCAGAGTCAGGGCCAATTAGATGTAGACATTAGAATGGGCAATGGGAGGCAAAACCCAGCAGTGCATGCCAATTGTCCCAAATGGTAGATTACCATACCACTTCACTATAACATACCACTACACACCACACTACAGCATACCACACCATGCCACACTATTCCTTACCATCACACATATAGTGCTATACCCTACAATCACACACACGGTGCCATACCTTACCATCACACACAACGACACTATACCTTACCATCACACACACGGTGCCATACCTTACCATCACACACATAGTGCTATACCTTACCATCACACATACGGTGCCATACCTTACCATCACACACACACGGTGCTATACCTTACCATCACACATACGGTATTATACTTTACCATCACACATACGGTGCTATACCTTACTATCACACACACGGTACTATACCTTACCATCACACACATAGTGCTATACCTTACCATCACACACACGGTGCCATACCTTACCATCACACACACACGGTGCTATACCTTACCATCACACATACGGTATTATACTTTACCATCACACATACGGTGCTATACCTTACTATCACACACACCGTACTATACCTTACCATCACACACATAGTGCTATACCTTACCATCACACACATAGTGCTATACCTTACCATCACCTACACCATGCTATACTTTACCATCACACACACGGTGCTATACCTTACCATCACACACATAGTGCTATACCTTACCATCACACACACGGTGCCATACCCTACCATCACACACACACGGTGCTATACCTTACCATCACCCACACTGTGCTATACCTTACCATCACCCACACGGTGCTATACCTTACTATCACACACACGGTACTATACCTTACCATCACACATGCAGTGCTATACCTTACCATCACCCACACCGTGCTATACCTTACCATCACACACACGGTGCTATACCTTACCATCACACACATAGTGCTATACCTTACCATCACACACACGGTGCTATATCTTACCATCACACACACGGTGCTATACCTTACCATCACCCACACTGTGCTATACCTTACCATCACCCACACGGTGCTATACCTTACCATCACACATGCAGTGCTATACCTTACCGTCACACACGCAGTGCTACATGTATACTTTATCATCACACATGTGGCACCATACCTTGCAATCACACACTGCACTATATCTTACAATGACACACCGCACTATAATGTTACCTTATCATCACACACACTGCACTATACCTTATCATGAGACACACCACACTTTACCGTACCATCACACACCACACTACACCTTGGCTTACCATCACATACCACACTACAGCATATCAGACCACTGCCCACAAAACTATAACATACAACACCACCAATCTACACAATAGCACCACACACCCACTTTACCATGCAATTACACTATACCAATGGCAATACCATACCCACACACCATATAGGCATCATACAATACCATATCCACACACACACCACACCATGTTACCATATGATATGATACCACATTGCTTGCTTGTGCTTATACCACATTACAAGGTTACATAATGGCTACATACCTCATTCTTCATCCATATTGAACGGCAATTTTTTTGAAAAATATAAATATGATACACATATTTAAGACATGTTTGTCAGGCTATTGTGAGCGCTGTACATTAGATGTGCATTACATTTTTTAAATCCACCAACCCATGCCCATGCCAGTTCCCCTGTTCAGCCACCAGAGGGCCTGCTCAACCCCTTCCCACTAATCCTCGACAACGGGCATCATCATATTTTGTATCCCTTTTTGATGGTCAATATAAACATTGAAGAAAAACTTTTTGTCGGAAAATGTGTGACAATGACACCACAATTAGCTGGGAAAATTGTATGAATGTCTGTCTTGTCTTAGTTCTCACTTTCATGTCCAATCTTCATGCAGATCACATATTTCCTGAGTCAAGCTCTAGTACTTTGGGCCTTAGTTCTGTGCACACCTGTGCAAGTCTTTTTAGATGATGTTAACAACATCTATTCTCACCACAGCTCATGGCCTTTGTGCCAAGCCCCAGGCAATACATGCACACCTCTGCACTCAGCTGTACCAGACTTAATGAAGCAGAAACAGGCTCAGGCAGTCATATTCATGGGATATTCACCTCTATTCTGTTTCTTGAGTTTTCTGTGATAACTTGTAAATGACCCAGCTTGCACCTGTGGAAAATATGCATTTACACAAAATGCAGAAATATCTTACTGTGTGCAATTGTACAATCAATATACAATAAAATCAATAAACCAGAATGGGCAAAAATGTTTGAAACATGCATGGTTCTTTCTACGGAATGCTTTTCACACACTGATCTACATGTATGCTAAATAGTTTGACAGCAAATTTTCTGGTTAAGTATCATACATTAGTAAATTACTATGTGAGCCTTTCATTTGAATATTTATTGTCAGGTGAATCAAAAACATGTTTTTTTGGAAAAAGTGCTAAAAGTCGAAAAAGCACTTTTTATTGCTAGGTGTGGAGAAAACTAGACAATGTGAATAGAGATCAACTTTTCTGTATCCTGACTCCTTGGTCGCACAATTAGCATTGCTATGCTCACCAAATTTACCTGTTTTTAGCCAGAAACATCAAAATAACGAAATACCTTCTCTACTGGTCCCGAGCTCTTCATTCCCCACAGTTCACCCCATCCCAGCCTGCATGTCACGGTTAAATCTGCACCAACAGTCTGAGTTGAGATGTGCTGAAGCATTTTTACATTTCTTCCTTTGATAGGTCCATGCATGAGGTCCCATTTGTTGACCATTACAGACAAACTCTACAAAACCAAAATTGTAGATTAATTTCAAGCAGACTGTGCTAGCTAGAAATAATAGGGAAATGATAGGAATAGGACATTGCTTTTGGAAGTTGTGAAATAGTGTGTACAGGCTCACTGATCAGTGAATTCAGAGGATTCCATTACATGAAATATTTTGAACGGGATAATTACAGTCAAAGGACTGGTAGCTAAGGCATCCCTCTTGTATGGTAATTCCCAGTATACTCTCTTGTTGGCTGCAATTTTTCATTCCTAATTCTCCCATCATATTTGATTGTAATTGCAAATCATGCTTTTCTTTGAATCAAATGTTTTAGCAAAACACCATAAATTGTTAAAACAATAATTAATGGTGTTTTGCTAAAAACATTTGATTTAAAGAATAAAGCAAATATTTCCCAGACTTAACATAACTATTTCCTTGAAAGAAATTTGAATCTAAGATCAAATAGAACATTAAAAAAATAATTGTTTGTGTAGATATTTGTTTGTGCCTTTAATCAATCTTAACAAAGCTCTAATTGCCCCTTGAGGGCCTTTTGTATCCGGTCCGTGTATTTACCGAAATACGCATGAAGATGGGTGAAGCCTACCAAAATACAGTATGACTTGATGAGTTAACACCACAGGTTGCAATATTTTGGCATAAAATAATGTATTTATGGCTCTGGCAACAACAAAAAGATTTAAAAATAAGATCCTGACCAGTCGCCGCTATCTTTGCTACCATACGCCATATTTGTTTGTTTGTTTTAGGCCACACCAATTTATTTTCTTGGTTAACGGATTCGCCGCTTCGTTTTTTTGCTGAATCAAAATAAAAATAAAAACAGCAGACTGTGAAAAATTATCACCTAACCGCCATATGACCGGCCACTTTCTCCCCTCAAAATCGGCAAAGCAGCAGAACAATACTTGGTTCATTTTAACACTACCACATGTGAAAATATTATATGGGGTTTTGTTTCACATTTGGTGTGTGTTTTTAGTCCCAAAACAGCTAAGAAAAGACGAATATTTGCTGACCGAAAAATATATTTGGTGGCCACCGACGAAATTTTCGGTTCTTTTTTTTTGCAACAAAATCGGCAATCCAGTCAAAATAGCTGGTTCCTTTTAGCAATATTAGCCATAGAAATACCATGTATGATGTTGTTTAGCCTTTGATGATGGTTGTTTGGTCTGAAAACCAGTGAAAACCCGACAAAAACCACGAGGATGGCTGTACATGTGCTCTCTGTGCTCTCTGCTGGTAAGACCGCCATTTTGTTTGTTTGGACAGAAAGTAGCCTCACATTCCACCCTAGATTACGGGCTTTAAAATTGATATCTTCAGCATGAAAAAAAGTATCGATCTTTTGGAAAACTGCGTAATAGATGGCATTAATAATTAGCTGCAAATTTAAAGGCTCATGTTTATTTTCTTTCATTCAGATGTGGTTTTTGAAGTCAAGTACAATTTCTACTTTAGTCGAATGTGCAGCTTGAAATATGCTGCTGAAGGAATGGAACATTCCATTTTCTCAGACTGAAAGGGGCCAATGCATAACACTTGGAGTTGGAGCTGGCTGTTTTAGAGAAAACTTTTTGAGTGTATGTTGAGGGATTTTGATGAGTGAAGTGCTTCATAAAATTTATTACATTCTCTACTAGCAAATGCATGTAGGTTTCTGCTTTTTTTCAAAGGTTCTGATGTGTTCTTTTCTCAATTAACATGATCAAGCTGAAAGAAGTTATACTTATTAATAAAGTGAGGAGGTTTTGCCCAATGTTCTCCACATTTTCCATTGTGACTTGCCTCAAGTTCCAAGTAGAAAATACATGACTTGGAGTTGTGTATTACTGTTCCACTTGTTGAACTTGATGGCACCGTTGGCCCCCGGTAAGGGGTCATAGCGTGGAACCTATGCCCAATTTTTTCAAAAATTCAGAATTTTTCTGTCAGTTTATATCCTAACGTAATACATGCATGAGGGTTTGCTTGTTATTTCGGTATATGTGACAGGGATGAACGTGTCCTTTTGCCTGTGCTTACGTACCCCGGAGCAGACAATGAATATTAATTAAGCAAATGCCAGCAAGATGAATATGTCAGAAACATCAAGTATTGTGTTTTCAAAATAGTATCGGCTTGAAGATTTTTCCTGCCTTTTTGTGATTGTAGATAAGAAGTAAACCTGAAGTTCCAGGAAATGTCCTCCACTTGTACTTGAAACAGCCAAAATGCTAATGCTTCCTCCTTCCTTTTTTTTTTTTTTTTTCGCCCGCCCGCTCCATTTTTTTTCTAGAAAAATCCGTTAACCAAGAAATTAAATTGGTGTGGCCTTAGCGGTATCTGAGTCATAGACACTCATAGGGTGGTGAAATCTACCGAAATACAGTATCAATTGATGAGTAAACATCACAGGTTGCTATAATATGGCATAAAACAATGTATACTAGTATATGGCTCTGGTGACAACAAAAACCGGACAAAAACAATACTTGGCGATCCTGACAAACCGCCGCCATCTTTGCTACCATACGCCATGTTTTTTTTAGCGGTATCTGAGTCATTTACACTCATAGAGTGGTGAAATCTACCGAAATACAGTATGATTTGATGAGTAAACATCATGATCACAGGGTGCTATATTTCGACATAGAGTAATGTATTACATAGCACTGCACAGAAATCCACAGAAAATACTTGGCGATTCCGGGGGAAGTTAATCATGTGGCAGGCCGGTATCGTCAAGTCTTTTTCCTGTCGCCTGGGCCATAAATATATCATTTTGTGTCGAAATATAGCAACATGTGATATTTACTCATCAAATCATACTGTTTTCAGTATGATTTCATCCATCTTCATGTGTATATCGTGTATTTCGGTGGTGCATTTCTTGCATTTCGTGTATTTCTGTAAATACACGGACCCCTTGTATCTAGCCTGGTATCCATCCTATTCTAGATCCTTCGCTCCTTTGATCACATACCTGCAGAATCGTCCGGCCCTATTGATAGAAAAAGGACGTAGCG
The DNA here is from genome assembly GCA_035149815.1 of Branchiostoma lanceolatum. Taxonomy (NCBI): domain Eukaryota; kingdom Metazoa; phylum Chordata; class Leptocardii; order Amphioxiformes; family Branchiostomatidae; genus Branchiostoma; species Branchiostoma lanceolatum. Next base: position 634,273 of record CM068874.1, read on the forward strand.
TTACATGTAGGGAACGAACGTTTCATTTCCAGACTTTCGCGTAGAAGCGATCAAAGGAGTGAGCTGCAGCCAGAATAGAATGGAGTACAGCCTAGGTTGTATCTTCAGTAAGAGTAAAATTTCAAACCAGATTGCATTGCCAGTGAATAAGCAGCACATTATATTGTACTACATTGCATAGTCTACAATGTAATGTGGTGTTAGTTAAGCATTAAATCTCATTAAGAAGATTTGAACATGTAAGTTCAAACATACAGCTTACATGCTTCTCTTCCCATCACAGCTAGTTTGTGTTGGGTGACTTTTTTTGAAACCCATGTGCAAATCACATGTTTCTTGCTATACAATAATGCTGGTTCTCTAACCTACCTATATCAATGTCCTTTCTTACATTCATAAATTACGGAGATGGTGCACTATGTGATAGCTGTAACCAAATCTGTAGACATGAAATAAACAAAACCTGGTGTTCTTAGGATGACTGACTTGTTGTTTTTCTCAAGCTTTAATATATTAAAAACCACCATAACGTTATAAGTACAAAGGCAACACTAGTGTTTCTACAAACTGAAGAGATTTTGTCTGGCATGTCATTGTCATTTCTACTTTTAGTACAACCATATAATCTTCTCCACAATGCTTTAGTCATGGTCTACTTTTATCTTTGTTGTGTTACATCCCCAGTGAATTCCTGATTTGACATGGTCTCTGTATCCTGGCTGGGGGACCTTGTAAGGTGCTGCTGACAGGCTATGCTTGGTGGGTGCTGGGAGCATAGGTCAAGTGGAAAGGCCTTCACATCTTGGCACCTCTGACCGCTCTCTTTGCATGCCCCAACAGATACATTTTAATGCTGCCCTCTCATACACATCCCCAACCCAAGCAAATCCTTTGTCTTCCCTTGGAGGATACCATATATCCTCTAGCTTTTACCTGACCTTTTCACCAACTGTTTGGGGGGGGGGGGGGCATGGAGGGAGATACTGCATTATATGAATTGCAAAAACCAACTCCAAAGTTTGGCACTGGCTACTCAGGTCAACAGAGGATAATGGTGGCCTCAGCATTCCCCTGTTATAACCAATGACTTCACAGCCCACCATGACTTGGTGAAGCAGCAGTAGCAGTTTGCTGTCTGCGTGTGCCTCGAGTTCCTACAGCAACATCAAAGCATTCAACATGTAGTGACAAGTCAGCTGCAGGCAAACATTGCATGTATCATAGCAGCTTTGCCATGTCATGGTGCATCTTCAGGGGAGTTTGAGCCGGTACAAATAGTATATACCACAGGATGACTTATTTATTGGCATTCTCATCTCTACGAAATATATCCTTGGTGTAGACATTATTAAATGTTACATGTACATTATTCACAGCTTTCACTAGAACTCAATTTAGTCAATGACAATGTCAATGGTTATCACATTGTCCCATTTTCACTGGAAGAATGGCAGTTGGTCTCAAAAGACTAATCGAATCTGTACACTTATCCTTATAATTGCTTCCGACACCTCTCCAAAAGAAGACATTTCCAGCATTATGTGCAGTCCCTACAGTAGCAAATACCAATAGTTCCAGGTTCCCGACAGGAATAGCTAGCTGTTTTGAGTTTGTTGGCATTGATGGGTGCCATCTTGAGCCTCATTTCAAACCAATCACAGCATTCAGTTATTTGAAAATCTGAAACTTGCTTCCCCTTCACGACCTCCGTCACACATTTCCGCAGAAGTTTGACATGACTTTTGTAGGTACGTCATCTTGAGCTACAGGCAATGAACAAAAAATTCAAGAAAATAATTAATATACTAATAATGACATCAAATGCTACAGTCATTTTACATTTTCATTAATTTGTCTTTCTTTAAGTACCAAGATTATTGCCACAACAATTGGCAAAAGGAAATTGCTATAACACCTCACTACACCTCTGGGGAAAAATCAACTGTTTAGTTTCAAACAGACCTGATACTCTGATTTTGTTATTCAATTGCAACATGTAGTAACCAGCATTGTTGGGGTAATGGAGTCCACTTGGGATCAGGATTTCCTTTGCATACAAAAGTGATCTTAAATCAGGTCCAAGTTCAACATCTAAGAATCTGTTCCTGTCTTTGGGAGATCAGCTCATGGCTATAATACAGAGGTTGTGTGTGAACAGCACCGTTTATAGCCAGGTTTGCCACTTTACCATTGAGTTTGACAAGTTCTGTAATTATTTCATTAGCCTTCCCTCACTGTTAGTGTTAGCAAAAGCTAAACTGGTCTGGAATGAACTAATTATGCCTTTACATTAGACAGACACTGGTCCTTTCACACTCACACAAGGACAGATCTGCTCACCAACAGTCATGTCTGGTGTTGTTCGCATCATGGTTGCACATGGTCCATGTGGACTATTTCAGCTGCATCTGAGCAGAACCATCTTTCTAAGGCTGGCCTGTTTGCATTGCAAGGGGATCACAAAGTTTCCAGTCTTACACCTTCCCTCTCAGTTCAAATGGAGCATGGCCTGATGAGATGCATTGATAAGATACCAGGGGAGTAAGCTGCTGTTAGAGGGCTGCCAGGTGTAAGACGGATGAGGCAAGGTGGTTAAAATGGGATCACTTTCAAAACCTGCAGGTATGCGCTGGATTGAGTTCCCAGCCTTTTCTGAAAGGGAGTGATACCACCTGAGATGAGATGTGTGATAAGATAAAAGCTGTGTTAAAAACACCCCTGGACTAAAGGAAAGCTTGTAACTAGTGCCTAAATTCTTTCAAAGCTTTCAAACAAAAGCTCTGATCTTTCAAGCATGAGCGTTGGCAAAGGCTTAAAGAGACAGTCAAGGACAAATTGGTAATAATGGATGAGGAAAAGCCTAGCCACATGTGAAGAAAAATATACGGAGAATGTTTCATCATACAAATGTGCAGGCTTTTTACTTTTTACATATTACTTGTCTTATGTGATACATGTATTTTAATTCTGGACATGGAATTTAGGATTGCTTGATAAGATACATAAATGAGTATATCATTATTGTCTTCATTTTTCTATTATTTCATCATAATTTCATTACAATTCCATCCTTCTTTAGATGTGTGTTTTTGTTGTAAAGAAGTGAGTGAAGGGTTCAGTGCAGATGTTTCCTGTGAGCACCCATCCATACCATACTTTGGGCACTACTACCACAGCACTTGCCACGTCCCAGGGTAAGCCAAGCCTCTCTGCACATAAAGGGCATGCACACTGTAGCACAGATTGAGCCTGCCTGCTGGTTACCTGTGCACCTGTGTTTGCTAACTTTCCTGGGTGAGTTGGATACTGTGTGCACCTTGTCCACCACCTATTGTGTGAGGAATGTAAAGCTTGGAATAGCAAGAGAACCATGGCCTGCAGCATAAATACTCCATTTCTCTTCCTGTCAGCTGTCTGTGTGTTCTACAACTTGTAGTGTTGGAAAATACCTGGCCATGTTGACAAACAGTTCAGAGCACACAGATATCCATGGAGAGTGTGCAAAGATGTCTGCCATAGAATAAACCTTGCATGCCACGGAGTTAGCAACTCATATTTACATAAGGATTTAACAAGGAGAAAGCTGAGAGTGGTGGCTTTTTTGTCATGGACTCAGGGGTGTAAATGCTTATTTACTGTTCCTGACATACTATCTAGTCTTTGTAGCCCAGATAAAAGGCTGTAGATGGAGTGAGACTGCATTATTTAAAGATAGAAGTGAAAATACCAAAGGGCATGAATATACATGTCTACAACTCATAAAATTATGGGTTATGATGTTGTTTTGATACATGTATTTTATATTGAACAGTAAATTCAGTGATTGCAGGAGAAAGAAAAGAATGTCACCTACTGTTGCTCACTTACCTCATCATGTCTTTGCTAGTGTCCACTTTTTTGTCTTCTTTTTGTACCTACCAGCAAATAAGTATGTTGCTCAGCCATGATTGCTGCTAACCTTCATAATGTATGAATGTACTACTTGACACTTTTAAGTACATCATGTACATTGTAGCATGTACTCAAGAATGCCAGATTTTATATTGAAATGACAGTTCTTTAGATAAAATCATAAGAACCAAATACATGTGTACCATACTGATATCTCAAAATATTTGAATGAAAGCAAAAAGCCATTGTACTCTGTGTATGTACTCTGCAAACTTCAGAATAATTCACGTTTGATTCACTGTGATGGCCCTTTTACCATGACACAATTCAATTCAATTTCTTGGTTCTCAGATTTCCCTGCTTCATTTCTTCTGATTTAAAAGAAAAAGATCAGACTATTCTGGGCACATATCAACTAAAAAAAGCCCATATTTTGGTGCCAATACAGGTTGAATGTCCTTGTCGTCCTAGTTGTTAATATTGTTGAAATATCTTTAACCATAGGCTGCTGTGTTGAAATTATGCTACATGTTTCTATTCATACATCAAATGTTTCTGACCAGTGCAGTGGAAGCATGGCATCTTAGTATACAGTCACTGGCTGTTTTCATTTTGATTGTCAGGCCACCACATAAATTTTCTGCAAAAGTCCAAGAACCAAAATATTAAATTGGTGTGGTCTCATACTTTTTGTTAATAATTTGTAATACATGTACTTTCTAAATGTTAATCTAACCCACACAGCCCAAGATCTATATACAAAATTGCAATCATATTTCCAAAATTGTGCAGTTATTAAAGAGTGACACCATGACAATCATCCCAGCACCTATATCTTAGAGGCGAATGACAGTGAGCTAGAAGGATTTTATTATTACTATCAACTTTACACCATGTAAAATGTTCAGACTTGGCGTCAGATAGCCAAGTGGCTAGGCTAGACATTGTGTTCTGGCCACTGGGAAATGCACTATACACGACTTTCCTCACTCCACGCAGGTGTAAAAATGAGTACATGACTTTGGTTGGGGAGGTAAAAGGCAGTGGAAGGATCGGAGAGGGATGGGCTCCACTTTCCAATACCATGCCCTACACTCAGAGGTTCACAACCCACTACTGCCCCTGATGCCTCAAAGGCTAAGGAAGCTTTCCTTTTTTTTTCAATGTCCAGACAATCATTTTCCCTACTGCATACTGAATCCATTGCACCAAGGAATTTGAAACATTTACAATGTCTACGAGGTATTTCAGACATAACTCTGTCACAATAAAAAGGAGTACATTCTTTCCAGATTGGATGACAGAATATGTAATACATAGCTACAAGAGGCATATGCTAGAAAATTACAGGCATTCTTCTGGAACTGTGCACGGGTTTTGATTGACACATGATATTTGAGTAAGCAAATGGCTGTGTACCTGAATGAATTGCTTTGAAATTCATGAATTTTTCCTGTTCTAAGCTGTGTGAATACTTGCAGCCTGCATGTTGAGTGGCAATCGAATTCTGGCATAAGCCAGCTAGGATACAATATATGTTAATACTGATCTATCTTCAGCCCGACAATGGAATGAGATCAGCACACAATTGCCAGCTTTGGGTAGATAGAAGTAAAGGTCAAAATCATCCTGCAGAACTGGCTTCAATGGCCAGGTGGATTTGGCCAATGGACAAATTCAAACCAAGCCTGCTGTGGACAAAGCTGCATACATTCTTATATTTCTGGGGGGAAAGTCCACAGGTTAATGACATCTTCTAGGA